>JBBPBT010001161.1:323296-335985 GCA_037974875.1 Cicer bijugum | reverse complement strand
ATACAAATATTTTTTTGTTATCTCACTCGATCATTTTAATCGTCAATTTGTGAAATTTTTTATTTTAAATTGTATATATTAAAATTTTTTACAAAAATTCAAACTATTATTAATATTAATAGAGTAATCACAATGATTAATATTTTGGTTTCAAAACCGAAATTCAAAATTTATACAAATTCGGCTACAAAATATTAATTTTCAAACAACTATAAGTATACATCAAATACAAATAATTGCAAATGAATTACTTTAATTTCATGTCAATTAACACTATAAAATAACAAATTAAAATTAACTAATTTCAATAAAATAAAATTGATCAAAATTCAAAAAGACATGATTTTGTCAATAATTTATAAATATTTATATATACTATATATTTACCAATATTCATAGTAGAAAATCAAATACAAATATTGTTTGTTCTCTCACTGATCATTGCACTCATCGATCGTTGTGGTTATTGTGAATTTTTTTTACTTTAAGGCAGATATATTAGAATTTTAATTTACAAACATTCAAATTATTATTAATATTAATTGAGTAATCATAATCATTAATATTTTAATTTCTAAACCGAAATTTAAAATTTATAACAATTGAGTTACAAACTATTAATTGTTAAGCAATTACAAGTATACATCAAATACAAATAATTGCAAATGAATTACTTTAATTTCATATTAATTAACACTATAAAACAACAAATTAAATATAATTAGTTTCAATAAATAAAACTGACCAAAATTCAAAGAGAAATGACTTTGTCCATCGTTTCTAAATATTTATATATTATATATATTTACCAATATTCAAAGTAAAAAGTCAAATATAAATATTTAAATATATATAATAGACGAAATTAAATTAATTCATTTGTAATTATTTATATACTTATAATTATTTGACAATTAATATTTTGTAACCAAAATGTTAATGATTATGATTCATGTGCTAATATTAATAATAATTTGAATGTTTGTAAATTAAAATTCTAATATATCCAATTTAAAATAAATAAAAAAATCACAATTACCACAAAGATTAAAATGTTCGAAGTCATTAACTTTCAATGTCATACATCTTTTAAACATGCTTAAAATTATTTGAGTCAAACTTTTTCATCTGCAATTTGTAAGCTACTCAACATATACTACATTGAAGTAAAACTAAGAATATGAGACAAACAAAGCAAAGTGACACTTAAGAACAACTAAAGAAGGAAAAAAGTTTAGAAGGGTGAAGGAAAAAATATTGATGTATAAATATATCTTGTCACAGCATTCAAAAACACCAATTCCTGCAATTTCCATGTACCATTTTGCTCTAGGTATAATGGGTAGCGAAGTTTGCCGACTGGTCTCATCCCAACTTGGATTTCCTTAATAGTCACAGTGACAGAATTTCATGTAATAAATTATACATAACATTAAATCACTATGAGCTAGGTTGATTTCAAAAATTGCATAGAATATAATTGAATTTATGTCAACAAAATCAGAAATGGACAAAGAGAAGATAATTTTTTCTTGCAACAAACCAACCTATACCTCTTTTAGTGTATCTTTGAAGTAGAGTCGGTGATTTTGAAGAAGAAGATGATTTTGTGAGGATGACAAATGACTGGGACGTACACAAGAGGGAAGAAAAAATTGTTGGAGGAAGTCATTAAAAAAAATTAGGGATTAGAGGGATTCAAAGATGAAAAAATTATTTAGAAACTAAGTAGAAAAAAATGAGATGAAACATAAAAACACAAGAGAATTCTCTAATGCGTACACATAAGTTTTTTTGCTGAGGTGGGATATGTTTGTACATGTGGAAGAAATATTATGAGGTGGCATGAGAGTGTATTTTAAATATATATAATAGATTGCAAATTAATTTTAACAAAAACTCGTGTGATTCACGACGAGCATTCCTTGAAGATTATTGGGCATGCTAGGACTAAGCATAACGTATATGTGTTAGAACAACCTTTCAGTCATATTTTAGCCTTTGTAGCCAATATTTGTAACTCTTTTTGTAACAAATTGTTATCTTCTCATTTTTTATATTGGGTACCATAGATTGGGCCATCCTTCCAACAATGTTTTACAACATACATATCATGAATAAATTTCCCTTTGTTACTTCTTTGGATAAAGTATGTGATTGTTGTCATTATGCCAGACAACATAAACGACCCTTTCCTTCTAGTTATATGAAAAGCACTACTATAGTTGAACTAATTCACATGGATATTTGGGGTTCTTTATCTATCCCATCTAATCAGGGCCAGTGGGCCACAAATATTTCTTTACTATTGTAGATGATTTCTTTAGGCATACTTGGATTTTCCTTATGAAGTCCAAATATGAAACAAGAATCTTGATAAAGAACTTTCTCAAACTTGATTCCACACAATTCAATTGCTCTGTCAAAGCCATTCAGTCTGATAATGGGGTTGAATACCTCATGCCTTCATTCTATTCCGAGCATGGTATTTACTACCTTGACACTTACTCACTTGTCGCAAAGATTACTATCGTACATCTCTTACTTGTAATTGCATCCACACAAGCTTGACATATTCACTAATTCAACGTAATTCATACATTTATTGTTGGAAATGATGGAATATAAATGGCATTGATGATGGCTTTTAATGTGGTGAATTGAAAAATGAGAAGTCCCACATAGGAGGGAACACACTCATTTATTGCCTTTATAAGGTGTTAGTTTCACACTTGGGTTGGGCCCCAAGGGGCATTACAATTTTGTGATCGGCTTGTATTAAATTTTTTTTAAACATATAAAAATTAATTATTTATTTTAATTAATTAATTATGATGGACTTCTTGCTTCTTGGATCCCCCCTTTTTCTCAGATCCAGTTGCTGAACTCCTCTATAAATAGAGAGTTCACCTCAGTTGGAAAGGCACACCAAAAACTCTCCGTATCTGAGGCTTTTCTTACTTCTCCCCTACTCTCTTCTTCTATTTTCTTGAGTAGCCAATGTGCTATATTACGAGTAGCCTTCGTGCTATATTACGAGTGTCAGTCATACGACTGCCATACAGAGGGTGTAATTCTAGATCGGTTTTCTACAGTGTAGTAGAATTCCGATACAGTGATCTGAGCTGTTTTATCCTGGGGACTTCGTGGTTGATAGTCTGCCTTGCACAATTTGGGCAGTGCCTCGAAACGTCTTAAAGAGAGCGACCTAGTCCGCGACTCAACCCAGTAATTTTATCGGTGGCATTGTTATTTTTCAAAAGTAATTTTCAGAAACAACATTTATTCATGGTGACCTCATTGAAGAGGTTTACATGACCCTACATAAGGTTTAAAATCCACACAAACTAATCAAGTTTGTCGTCTATTGAAATCTTTTTACGGTTTGAAGCAAGTTAGTCTTCAATGGTTTTCTAAGCTTTCTTCTTTCCTTGCATCTATTGGTTTCATCCAATCTCAATCTAATAACCCATTGTCCACCAAGCATGTCAATATCTCTGTAACAACCCTCTTGGTTTACGTGGATGAATTCACCTTGACTAGTAATGACATTCATGCTATTCATAATGTTACAGCTAGTTTCAATGTTTTTTTTTTCAAATTAAAGAGCTAGGACAATTGCTTTATTTTCTTTGTTTATGAGCCACCTCTATGATGATGTGTTGCGGAATTGAAAGGAGAGGGTTATCCGTTAGATGAAGCCACTACTAAGGGAAATACCACTCTTAGAAGAAAAAAATTATCAATAAGATAAAACCGCATCTTGGTTTTAAAAAATTTGTATTTTTATTTGTTTGATTTTTATAATGATTTTAAGGTTGTTCATTTTGATTTCGCTTCATTATTACCTGGATTTTAATATTTCTATCTGAACGGTTAAATTATAAGTTTAATGATTTTATATGTGTATATTTTAAATTTAGAATTTTCTAGATTTTTAAGTAATATTGTTTAATATAATTGCCGCTATATTGTAAAGCAGTTATTTGTGCCTTTTGTGTTTCCCTTCTAGTTGATGGTGGTTGTTGTCTCCTCACTAAGTTTTTGTGACTTACTCCTTATGTTGTTTATTTTTTTCAGATTCGCAGGCAGCTAAGTAGGAAGCTGTTAGTAGATTTAAGTCTTGACCATATTTCTTTTTGGTAGGTCTCTTTTATCCATGACCATTTTTTTTTTTGTAAAATATGTTGAGTCTAATGTAATTTGCAACTATTTTATAATCTAAAAAGCCTTTTTTTTTTGGAAAGTGTATTAATCATTTAGATTATGTTATTTGAATTATGATTAAAATGAAAGTTAACCAGAAATTTTATAAATTTGAAAAAGTTAAATTTACACAAGATATTCTGTCAAAATTTTGAGAAAAGACACATATATATATATATATATATATATATATATTGAATAGTTAGAGAACGATTTAGTTGTTTTACTCTTAAGTTAGTTAATAGACTTGTCAGGTTAGAAGTATAATTTGTGCGCCTGTTGACATTCCTCTCTTAATCTCGAAGGATTTAGTGACTTTGATTGGGCCACAAGTTCTCTTACTCGTTATTCTATTATCTTTTTTAGTATCTTCTTGGGAGATTCTCTTGTCTCATGGAATCCCAAGAAATAAAATACTATTTGTTGATCATCTTTTGAGACCGAATATTGAGTCCTTGTCTCCATTGTTTGTGAGGTACAATGACTTACCTATTTACTCATTGATTTCCACATTTCCTTCACCACCCCAACCCTCTTATACTGCAACAGCCAATCAGCTCCATATTGCCACGAATGTTAGTTTCTATCAACATACCACACATATTGAGATCAACTGCCACGTTGTTTGTTAGAAGTTGTTGTCTAAGATATGTCATCTCCTTCCAAGCTTTCTATTGTTAACACACCTTCTAATAAAACCATTGGATCTACAACCTTTCTCCACTTTACTTTCCAAGCTTGTAGTGCATGATAAACACACTCCACCTTGAATATTGAGGGGTATTGGATCACATTATTTTATGTATCTTTTATTATTTTCCCTTCCTAATGGTATTTTCTTTTTAGCATTGTAAGTGGATATCAGGCTTGTATATATGACCTATTCATTAGTTTCTAAAGGTCAATGAAAAAGTATTCTTCAGTTGATTTTTTCTCCGTTATTTTTCGTATAATCCCCTATTTTCCCTCTTTTGGCCAAAATCACATAAGGTGGTGCGTGAACTCATCAAAATCTCTTAGTTTATGTTTGTGTTGGTGTGATTGAAAAAAGTTCCTCCCTTTTTGATTGTTATAATTGTGGGTTTATGATGGTAAAGGAGAGTTTGATTTCTTTTATAAAAAATAAAAAAATAAAAAATAAAAAAAAAACACGTTTTGATGATTAGTGCTGTTGTAGTTGAATGGAATTTCCAAAGAAAAGTGATTTATGTCTTGAATTTCAATATTTAAAGTTTTGATTTGGCAATTTAAGCTTTTGATTTTTTATGGTGATTTTGGAAGATAAAACTAAGATAAAGCATTGAAATTCTTTGTTGTTTTAGGTTTTTGAATACCACTAGATTCAAAGAGGAAAAATAATTTAGTGAAGTTCTTTTCGGCCGTAGTCTGTGTGTGGGGTATATATGTGAGAAAATCTAAAAATTTCATGATTGTGTGTTAAGGACTTGATGTGCTGGCTTATTTTGAATATGGCTCAATGTTGAGAAAGTTTTATATGCAAAGTTTTAAGAAAAGTTGTTACAAAGTTTGGGAGAAAACTGATTGAAGGAGATTAGCCAATTTTTGACCTCATATCTAACTTTCCAAATATATTTTGAAAATGACACTCACATGTAAAAGCATGGAAACCTGAACTCATAAGTTGTAAAATGTGGTACCATCTGCAAAAAATAACATATGCATAGTTTAAAAACATGTTTAGAATTTCATTTTTATTTAAAAAAATGTTAAAGAACAAAAGATATTTCCCCTATACAGCCTATTTTTACAAACACTAAATTCATAAAAAAAAATTCTAATGTTAATAATGTACATGACTAACTAATCATGTGTTAGACCTTTTTTGACATCTCGATGTTGTTGAATGACCAAAACTGATCCATGAATATCAAATTCTGAAGAAGCTAAAACATCACCAACTGTTCCAAGTTCTGGACACTCTTCCCAATCACTCATACCTATTGTTAATGAACTGCAATTAATTCCTCTACCACCCTTTCCTACTATAAACAAAGAGTACATATCCCCAATCTCTTTCAAAGATTCAACTGTTTGTCTTCCATCCTTCACAAAATTTTCCATATATCCAATTTGACCTGAAGTGACATACCGGTTATAAAAATCAACCATGAATGTATTATCAATTTCATTCACAGTTTCTTCCTCTGACAACGACATTAAAATTTCCTTTTCCTCAAATTGTACTGCTCTTTCAATCTGCTCATTTTGCGGCGGCAAAGAAGAAGGAGCCAATAAAAATCTAATGATTGTCAAGTTAATGCGAGGGCATTCGGAGATGCGTACGCTCCAAGCGATAGCTTCACGATCATCCGGACCTCCAAAGAAAAGTGTTGCAACATTTTGCATATCCTCTGATGCAGTTAGATCTGAGAAACCAGAAGCCTTAGTAAGTCCTCTTTCTATAATAACACCTACAGAACAAGGAGCGTGTCTAAGAATCTTCTGATTCGTAGTCCTTATACCTTCTTTTCCACTTTCTAATTTTCCATCGATGCGTTGATGCTTGTGAAACGGAAGTAAAATAATCGATACTTGAAGATCTTCTGCTTCATTACAAACATCTTCATACAAACTTTTAAAAGAAGAAACTGCTCTTTTTTGGTGGACTAAAATCTTTGTGTCAGCAGTGAAGGCATCTAAAGCATTATTAATGTCCACCACATCATTGCCACCATAGTTGTCATCGTCGCTAAGATCGCCGTCTTCTTTTTCATGGTATAACAAGTTGGTCTTGATCCTCTTCACAAGCTCTACTAAGTGCATTAAATAAGTGGTGGAAAATGAAGTTCTAGAACCATGCATTGCTAATATTGTGGAAAATATTGCAGATACTTGACGAGGATCGTAGACACAAGCCAAAGTTCGAAGCTCGTCTTCCTCCATCTTTTGTGGTTCAATTGCAGTATGGTTGGTTGAAAACATTTTCTCTTCCCCTCTTGCTAGAAAAGCAACAATTATTCCTGATATTATTGTGTTCAATACAATTGATACTAGTAACACATTGTAAGCTTCTGCTTCAAATGTCTGTAAATGTAAAATCATAGAAGAAAATGAAAAAAATTAGTACATTACACAGATTTGAGATTAATCTAATTATTCTTCACTTTAAGTAAACCATGACATGCAATTATTTTTTGGTTTTTAACATTTTTGTTTTATTGGAGGAAATCCTTTTATACTAGAATATAATTATATACACTTTAAATATTTCTAAAATTATAGTTTTAAATTGAAGTTACCATTACTCTGCAAATCTTTATATTGCAGAAAAATACAGCTTAAATTCCAATTGTAATGTTGTTATGGATACTTCAAAAGTCGTAATATTAAGTCCACGATTGTGATTAGGAACTGCAATTTAAAACTATTTACGAAATAAATATAAAATTTATAAATTAATACTAATATTAGTAAATTAAAAAATAAAAATTCCTAATTTTCCTAATTCAATAAATTTATAGATTCATCCCTAAATGTATTTTGAAAGAGATAAAAGAGAAAAACAAACATGAGAAACAAAAATCAAAATCCATGCCAAGAGAAAGAATTATCTAATTTTGTTTAATTCAAGATATCAAGCCAAAGAAAATATACTCACAATGACATGCTTTGCTGCTGCACCAATGAATAGCAAATCAGCATAACCTCTAGTGTTCAATATGAAACCAATAAAAATTCCTTCACTAGTTGGAATATGAAGGTAACGACAAATTATGAGAGTGCCACCAAGTTTGCTTCCAGTGCTCAACAAAATCAATATAGCTAAATTCGTTGTTCGATCCAAGCTCTTAAAGACATTTATGAGGTCACATTGTAAACCCAAATACCCAAAATATACAGGAAGTACAAAGTTATAAATTGAATAACCAAGTTTATGTAACAATGTTCTAGCAGTTTTACCTTCCTTAGGAAACAACAAACCAATGATAAAACAACTAATAATGCTATTGTAACCCATAATTTCAATAATCATTGAGCTAGTTAGAAGCAAAAATAGTATGAACAATAACTCAGGGGCTTTTAGGTACTTTTGGTTTCTATTTCTTCCATTTAACCAAACGGCTAAGTTCTTGTTTATTAAAACAACAAGAATAGTAACAATGGTACAATAAAAACCATGTGAAATGTGGTTTTCTTTTGTCCAACTAACCGCCACATTAAACAACATCACACATCCCATTTCTGTAATTATCGCCGAAGACACCGCAATTCGGCCAACGTTCGATGCAGTGAATCTTAATTCCGAGGACAAACGAATAACCATGGGGGAGCTTGTGTATGATACAACTAACATAATGATTATGGAAAAATAATACATGGAAGCACTATTGGTATCTAATTCTTGATACAAATAAAAGGAAACTGATAGGCCAAAAATACCACCAACTAGTGCACCTCCACATGCTACCAAAGTGACCATACGAAGATGGTGCATTATGTAGTGAATATTCATCTCCAAACCAAATAAAAACATGAAGTTTATGCGACAGAAGAAAGACACAACTTCATAGTAATTTATGGAACTGGCCGGAAAGAATGTTTTTTTTATATACGGAATATGAGACATTGGTCCTAATACCAATCCAGCCTGTTGAGTCAACATTGCAATGTGTCAATAATTAATTAAAAATGAAAATTCAATTTAATGGAAATAATGTTAAGAGTCTTTACTTACCTCTCGGCTAAACTTCTGAACAAAGTGTTTATATGTGGATAGTCTTCACCTTACAAGTCGATTTGTCGATTTTGTGGAGTTTTATTAGGCTCAACTCAAATTCTAAAATGATAAAATGAAGATCCATTTGGTCATTTGTTATTAGGTAGTCACTTGAATCACCCCGAGATGAAGTATTTTGAAATCTTCACGCTACAAGCAACAAGTTGGTTTTGGGGGTTGTATTAGGCCAAATCCAAATTAACTTGGCTTTAATATCATATTAGAATTTGGGTTGGGTCTAATACAATTCCACAAAATTGGTTTGTGTGAAAATTAAACACTATTTATAAACATTTTGTTAGACATTATTTCATTAAAGGGAAAATATATTGATCTCTCCAGAAGTTTCTTTAAATAACACTCAAACTCCCTCTAGTTTTTTTAAAATACATTTATTTCCCTTGCAATCATTAAAAAAAATTGTGGCAAACATGTGTTTTTTATCACACTTTTTTTTATCTCATTCATCGATAAGACACTATGATGCACATTTCACTTGTGCTATTAGAAACAAAACTATACCTTTCAAAATTGCAAATATCATTTGAATGACTTAAATTTTAAAAATTAAAGTGGAAACTCTAATCATATTATATAATGAACAAAATGATAAAATGTAAGTGTCATGAAAAAAAATAATAGATACTTTTTTTTAATGAACATAAGGGAGATAAATGCATTTGAAAACTAGAGAGTATGAGAGTGTTATTTAAAGATACTCATGAGAGGTCAATTTAATTTCCCCTTTAAAAAATAGTCTTGATAAAGAAGTCTTAATAAGGATTGAAGTTTGTCGAGAGATAAGTAAAATATGATTTATAGTTGTATGATATGTCGGAGGAAAATCACTTGATTTGTAAATAAATTAGAATATAGTAAAAGATTAAAAAAAAAAGAAAAATTAAAGGTGATTGATTGATTACCAGGATTTGTGCTATTGGTCCAGGTTGGCCCACGGTCCTAAGGACAACATTGAAGAAATGTGATACAACAAGAATGCAAGACACTTGCATGCCCATTGAGCTTAAAGGGTTAATCAGATCATCGTTACAAAACATTGAGTGAGTGGCATCCATGGTGTTTCTTGTGTGTTGCGCAAATATCAATAAAATTAGAGAAGCAATTAATATGAAATTCTAAGTTCTAAAATATTTTTTTTGCATACAACGATGTTCAAGTCCGTATTAATTTCTGATCCTAAATTACAGGTAGAAGAAGACTTTTAACAAAATATATACCCTTTCTACCCTTTTCTCCTATACTTTAGCTAAAGTTTACAACTAATTGCAATCTTTACAATATTTGTTTAAGTAATTGTGTTATATCGATTAATTACTTAATTTTTAGAAATGCTTGGAGCATCACAACGACGAATAGCTTTCTACCAATACACGCATAAAGTAAAATGAAACTTTTAGTTTGATAAAATAGAAAACAACTCGTGTTATATACATTGTGCATATGCAATTGACATGTGCAGCCGTAACCGTAACCTTAGTATATGTCTCTAGGTAGGGTCTCATATTTTTATTAAATCTTTATGCTATAGTGTTCACTACTAACAAAACTCATTTTAGCTGACATATTAGGTGTCAGCCCCCAACTCCGAACGCTAGTCTGCGTTGAGTAAATTTATGTTAGTATGACAAATATTTTTTTTATTGTATTAATATTTACCGTCAAATGAGTCGACGCTAAATAAAAATATGGCAGACACTAGTTTATTTTTTTACTTTAGTGACCATGTTAGCGTTGGATAGAGCGATGTTAAATTTTCTTATTTGTAAAATTAAATTTTTTAATCTTATTTAAAAAACTAATATTATTTTTTTCAATTATCCACTCCACTCATCCCTCGTTAGCTCATCACTCCGTCACCCACTCTGACCTCTCTCAAACCCGTCACCCATTTCGCCGTCAATCTCACCCTATCGCCGCCTCACCGTAATGCTCACCCTCTCATCGCCGCATCACCGTTTTCCTCACCTCACACTCATTCTCGTGGCTTCACCCTCACTCTCGTCTCTCAACCTCGCTCTCACTGTTGTCCGCTCATCTCTCACTCTCGCCGTCTCACTCTCGTCTCTCAAACTCACTCTCATTTTCCGTCTCTTAGGCTCACTCTCATTGTCGTTCATTCTCAATGTAAGTGTAACTTTAACCATCTTTGTCGTTTGTGTTCATTTTTGGTTTAGAGTTTATGATTTGGTTTTGATACTAACATTTGATTTTCTTTCACTCATTGTCAGTTCTTTTTTATTTTATTTTGGTAGCATAATTGCATGTTCAGTTTAATTCTTCTTATTTTCATCAATTTAGGTGTTTTTGCATTTCCTTTGTGTATGTTGCAGAATCAATTCAAATTGTCAATTTTATTATTGTTTCTTCCTGTTTGAATTTTGCTTTCTTTTACTTTCCAGCATTGCGAAAGTGACATTGAAAGGTGTGTACCTTTACCTAGGTGAAGGAATTATGCTAAAACTATTTCAAAGGCTGGTCTTTTTCCTTTTCTTATTCCTCTTTGGAAAAGTGTTGGTAATAATAATAACAATGTTAATTGGAGTGGTTTAAATTGTAAGAGTTTTGAATGTTTGAAAGGCAAGAAAATGAGTAGAGATTGCATTGGTTGTTTTGATTTGGTCAGTGGTTATGAGAATTTGAGATATGTTAAAGCAAAAAGTAAAAATGATTTTTTGGTTGATGATGTTACAGCATTAAATGAAAGTGGTGGAATTAGAATAGAGTTTGATATTGGTGGTGGTTCTGGAACTTTTGTTGCTAGAATGGGTGAGAAAAATGTTATTGTGATTACCAATAGTCTTAATGTTGATGCACCATTTAGCGAATTCATTGCAGCAACATGGCTTTTCCAATTTACTTAAGCTTAGATCATAGGTTTCCATTTTATGACAATGTATTTGATTTGATTTGCGGGCATGCGGTTTGTTTTGACTTGATAACTTATTTTGTTTCCTTGTCAATTGTAGACCAACATTTTGAGGTGACATCAAAGAATGAAACTAGAATAAAAAAGATTGAAACTAAAAACGCTGACATCTAAAAATGTTACTATGATTTACTAATTTTATGAATTCAAATTATTTGGAATAATTGATTTATTGATTTTAATTATTCATTCGTGTTTGATTTAATATATTAGAATTTCAAAAATATGATCTTATGATCTACAACGATACTAATAGATTATTGGTAAGAATATGACCATATATATAAATCATGTCAAATACAATACTTATTTTAATAGTAAAATTTCTATGATAATGACCAACTAAGTTATATTGAGCATAACATAAAAATAAAAGTTAATACTTTTAGTTGGTTTTGCAATTAAAATTGTTAGAAAAATCAAACTAGTAAAACATGTTTATAAAGAGATTCTCACTTGTGTTGTATTTTATAGATGATGCTTCTATGAGTTGATGTCATCGATCCAGAATCACACTTAGTATTGGACTCGCTTGTGTTGTATTATTTTTATGTTTATGAATAAATGTTTATTATTTATTTTATGAGTGTTGATACTAAAATAAGATATTTGTTAGTATAGAATGATTATCTTAAATGTAAAATTGTGATATGACATATCATTTTAGAGAAATTTTTATATATAAATATAATTGAATGTATGAAATTAATTAAATTTTATAAGAAAAAATATTTATATTAAAAAAATAATTATTAATTGTGACAAATTTATGAAAATGTTTTCACAAACAATTAATAA
>JBBPBT010001161.1:312046-322766 GCA_037974875.1 Cicer bijugum | reverse complement strand
GTATATTTCATGAAGAAATTTTTTTTTTTTATAAAATCAAAATATATTTAGATTTTGTTGAAATACAATTAAATTTTATAGATATACTTCATGTATGATGATATAAATATTTTTCTTTTTTTGCATAAATATAAGCTCTAAATTATATTTCTAAATTATTTCTTTAATTATTTTGATTTCTTGAGATAAAAATGCATATTTAAATTTCTTGTGAAGGAGATGTTTATAAAATATTTTTGGAAATACAAAAATCTTTTAACAGAATAATCTCATTTTAATCACAAATCAAACATTAAATTAAACATTTTTAAGGATTCTATGAATACTTCTTTAAGTGTGATTTAATTTTTATCACAAATTTAGAAAATACTGGTATCTTTACATAGTTCACACCAATGTTCGACATTAGAGAGTGTCATGCTTCCTGATAACTACCAAAAGGGAGGCATAATGGTGACTACGGAATAGGGGTGGACAAGAATGGCAGGTCTGCCCAAAATCGACCGGTCCGAGGCCTAAAAAATTTATTTGGGCAGGTTAAGTCGGGTGAACTGAGTTGGCTGATGTGAAAATTAGACCAGTAATAACTGAACCCGATCATATATATATATATATATATATATATATATATATATATATATATATATATATGTGAATGGAGTTTGGGCCACCGGAAATAGGAGGAGGCCCAAGAGCATGACCCATTATGTAAATGTGATAGTAACAAACCTAACCCTAATTCTCATTTCTCTAATCCTGCTGCCTACTACCACTCATTCCCTCACGAGAGCCATCATTTTCACTCTCAAAAGAGAACCAAACTCTCAAAAGAGAACCAAGCTCTCATATAGGTTCTCATTTTCTTCTCTCAATGTCTCTCGTTTTTTCTCTTCTCTCAGTGTCTCTCATTTTTTCTCTTCTCTCTGTGTCTCTCATTTTTTCTCTTCTATATGTGTATCTCATTTTTTTTCTTCTCTTAGTGTCTCTCATTTTCACATCTTTAAACTCACTCCTTGTTTTTTTAGTGACTTTTTTTAATCTTTTTTCTCTTTTTTATTGTCTTACTATTTTGGCTTAATTGCACTTTTAGTCCCCCTATTATAGGTGAAAATTGAAAGTAGTCACCTCTTTTTGTCTGTCCCCAGTTTTAGTCCCCTAAACAGAATTTGAGTCCAAATCATGATGAGTTGTCATTTTTTAATGACGTGTCAATAAAAGGGTGACGTGGCAGACGCTTATGTGGAATAAACTCATTATTATATTATTTCTGATTAAAAAATATAATTTATATTTTTAAAAACCATTATTATAACTGTGACAATATTTTTAAAAATATAATTTAATTATTAAAATTAAGTTAAAAGAAAAAACACCTAAAATCATGAACCCTAAACAAATCAAAATCAAAAGCATTCACTCATGAACCCTAAAATCATTCTGAACCCTAAAATCATGAACTAGAACTAAAACCCTCTTTCATTTTCTCATTATCTTCTTTCCCAGTCTCTCCGCCTGTAATCCTAAAACCTTATCTCTTCATTTCTTCACTATGGAATATGGTTCAAACAACCGTAAAAAAAAAAGCGTATAGTGACAAAAATAGCATACATATAGTGGCCATAAATCATATAGATGATGGCCGAAAATCGTACAGACAATGAACTATGACTTAGTATTACAATAGCTTGGTAGCAGAAATGGTATAGTCGGATTGAACCCACTCAGATATTGTTGGAAGTATGTTAGTGTGTGAATTTAAAATTCATTGAAGTCCAATATTGGAAACCTCTCATATAATTAGTAGTTTTCAACTCTATAAATACTAAAGTTCTACATTAGATAGTTAGCATATGTGAGTTTCCTTCTATCACTATATAAAAAATGTAAAACTCATACAAAATGTAATTTTCAACTTTCTCTTTTATTCCTCTATGTTCGATGCATTTATGAGCCACTTTTGTGTGGTAGTCCCATTAATTTTTGAGTGGTCATAATTCTATTTTGAGTGATTTTTATGCCGTAGTTCTTTCAATTTATGAATTGTCATAATGTCATATTACGAGTGACTTTAACCATCATATTGAGAGTGGTTTTAATCGTCATATTGAATGTGTAATTAGATGCATTTTCTACAGTGATAAAAGTTGTTCTATTCTAGGGACTTCGTAGTTGATGGGTAGTATAGCAAATCATCTTAAACAAAGTCACCTAGTTTGCGACTCAATCCAATAATATTTTAAGGGCTGAAATTTATTTTGAAACAGTTTTTCAAATGATGACAACAAAAGATGTTATTTTCTTAACCATAAAAAATATTGTCAACATTCTAAATGATGACACTCCTATTGTCACAGAAACAGCTGAACAAATAGAAAAGGATAAGAAAATTATCGAGTTAACCCAATAGGAGGATAAAGAAATATGTATATTCTTAATAGACTTGTTCTTGATATGTATGATTAATATAGTTTCAGCAATAATGTTATAGATGTTTTGGATTCTCTGAAGAAGAAATATGATATCGAGGAAGTTGAAGCTAAAAAAATATGGTGTGAGTCGTTATCTCAAGTATCAGGTGACTGTAATACATTCGTGGATAGGGATGACAACATAACTCACACCCGCGGGTACCCACTAAAAACCGTTTTGATTTGTGCAGAAAAAATTCGTTTTAATTGGGTGAGTGCGGGTGCAGATTTTACCCGAAATTAAAATTCTGAGATAGGGACGAGTTTGTGTGTGTTTATGTCTTCCCTGCACCCAAACCCGTCCCTCTAGTAATACTATTGTGTTTTTATTTTATTTTATTATTGGCTAAAAATAATTATTTTATTATATTAATTATAATAAATATGATTTTTAAATTAATAATCGTATATATATATATATATATATGAATGAGTGCGGGTGTTGGCGGGAAAAATCGAAACCCGTTGTGGGTGGAGATGAGGTCTAAATTTCACATTCGCTAAAAAACGGAGACGGATGTGGATTTTCTTTGATTAGTCGGGTGTGGGGTGGGGGAAGCAAAATCAGTCCATGCCTCGTTGCCATGTGTATCCGTGGAGGCTCAATCCCATAAAATTCAGAAGGCAATTCATGATATCATCTCTAAAGGTATGACTTTAGATGAATAATTTTCAATTGTTGTCATTATTGACAAACTAATGTTTGGTAGGATTTCAAAATTTCTCTTCAGGCATAAAAGAAAAGAATTTTCTTTAGAGTGTTTGATAACCCGCTTCCAAAGATAAGACATGTTTACTCAATTTATAGGGGTTGATTTGTACACTATTTCTAAAATGATATTTTTGTTGGGAAATGGTACACCACTAACATGTTTAAATAAAATATCGAAATTAAGATAAATTGTCACATTTTGCTAACATGTTGTGTGATTTTTATATTTGACATGTTAGACTCTATCATGTGAACAAACGCATGATTTTAAAATTAAGTAATTGTCACGTCCTGAAAACTAGACATCGTGACCGACGCACAAGCTATACTCCTAGTGTGGCAAACCTGTCAACTAACTTAACAATAAAACAACTAAATCATTACCAATAACCATTTCAAAAAATATATATACTTTTTCTCGAAATTTCGACAGAGTATCCTTTGTAACATCAACATTCCTAAATTTATAAAATCCTTGTTTACAATATTAACTCAATCAATTCATATTTCAAAGAGCATAATCTAATCCTTGTTTACATTATGATTCAACAAATTTTACAAAAAAAGGATCATTGACCAAAGAGGTCTACCAAAACAAATATGATGGAGACTTGCACTACGCGAAAAGTAGTATTTTACAGTGCTTTATTTTTAAGCCATTTACAACATTTTTTCAAAAAATTAAGCGCTATAGTATCTAGCGCTTTAAAAAAATACAACAGCGCTCTTTAAAATAAAAAAACACTGTAAATTCTTTCTTAAAACACGTTGCTTGTTGTACTAGTTTTACAGTGTTTTTCCAAAAAAGCGTTGTAAATTCCTTCTAAAACTATGCTGCTTGATATATTGGTTTTACATCGTTTTTTTATCACAGGGCTTTTTCAAAAAAACGTTGTAATAGGTGCATTATTATGCACGTTTTACAACGTTTTTCTAAAAATAGCTTTTAAAGCGCTTTTTTGACAAGCGCTGTAAAAGACTTGCGCTTTCACATAATTAAAGACATATTACAGCGCTCTTTTGAAAAAACGCTGTAATAGATTCATTCTTATGCAAGTTTTACAACACTTTTTCAAAAAAACACTGTAATAGGTGCATGATTTTTTCAAAACGTTGTAAATGGAATTTTTAAAATAACGCTATAAACAGGTTTTTTATGGCATTTTTTTAAAAAAACGTTGTCTTTTAATTTTTTTCCAAAATCATTTTCAATCCAACACATTATATTGACACAATTACTATATTTTTCAATCCAGCAACAAACATGTAACTTTATATATTCATACTATCTATTCACAACAACATAACTACATAACTTTATATATTGACAATATCAGTTTACAACAACAGAATACATAACTTTATATTTTTTACAACAACAGAACTACACAACATAGCCTACACAACATATACATATTCACAACCTTGCAGTATTCTTATTTCAATTAGACCTCTTTCTTATTATGTTGGACTGGAATTGTCAAAGTATTATTATATATAAAATTTGAACATAAATAAGTTAGAATCAAATATATACATAGTTTATATATGAAAATCAAAATATAATGAAAATATTGTACCGTTTCTGGGATTATATTAAGAAATAAATGAATATTACTTACGTGTCGGAGATAGTCTTTATATCCGACTGATTGTTGTACTCGCCGTGCAAGGGATCTAAATAGTATATAACTTCAGAGGTTGCATTGATGGCAAACAGCACCCAATGTGCCCTACAACAACAAAAATTTGGTTGGAACAACTAATAAATTAAGGTATCATAAATTAGAAAAGATATAAATAAAGAATATATAATTACCTTGAATTATATGGCGCAAAGAACAACTTATCATTCTCTTTATTTCCCAATAGGATATTTATAACATAATTCTTTACATCAACTGAATCGGGTTTAAACATTGAAAGCTTGTGCACACCAACTTCTCATACAAAAACCTTCAATGAAAATGTCAAATTATATTAATTACCAATAAATTAAATTAATTATTAATTATCAATAAATGCAATTAAAAGTAATTTTTATCTTAAATAAAGTATTTTACCTAATGTATAAGCTGATGACAGTAGCACTCAACTCCTTATAATCGTGAAGTTCGTATATGTGCTCTTTTTCAAGTAGTTCTTCATACTCATCTCCGAAAATAGTTTTCTCCATGCTTATGATACGAGAATCGTTGTTGTCTATATTAATTTTTGCTTGTATGTCAAGACACGACCCAAATCGAGGAAGGCGTTGATGACTTATTTTAGGAGCAGCAACTGATTTACCCCGATTCAATTTTTGAATTTTGGTAGCTTTATTACCCTCCAAATTTTGAAGTTTGCCAACTTTATTTTTACAACGAACAACCAGCTGTGGTGCGGCTCTATTCTGGAAGGGTTGTTGTGCGGGTGGTTTTGATTGAATCTGAAAAAATGAGGTTAATCAGTTTGTTAGTTAATTAAATCTTAAAAAATGACAAACCTGGCAGAATAAATGTGACAAACTTTTTCCAGTGACGTGACTGACTCGTTGCGGGGAATGTTCTTGTTACTCCCTTTAGATTTTGTATGAATCTAAATAAATGTGAAATTAAACTTAACAGCGGAAAAAATCAGCAATTAAATATAGTTAATCATAATCATATATCGTTCAATTAAATATAAATATCAATTAAACATACATTTCAATTAAACATACCTTATAAAGGGCAACAAGATTTTTTGGACCATGCCACGTAACTACCTATTGCTTCTCCCAAATATTTCATATCTCCATCGTTATCCGGTATAGGCAACGGTGCATTTGGTTCAAAAACAATCACAGGTGATACTATGATATGGCCGGCAGGGATCGGAGTGTTGTGCAATACTTCTCCCAAAGTATTGTACAATGTTCATTTTCTAACCTTGCGATGAGTAGGGGAGGATAAATACAACACACAAGTAGATACACCATAAATCAATGGTTAATATAAAAGTATGTGAAACAATTAGGTTGAATGAATTTCTTATTTTATTAAGTAATTAATTACCTCGGGAAGACTTTTAAGACCAATGTTGCAACTAGCATTTTCACTCTCCATTTGTATTTCACGTTGGAGCTGATCGGGAAGTTGTTTTTCTTTATTCGTCTTCACCAAGAATGCCACTTGCTCTGTTAAGACTTTGAGCTTCTCTAATACTTCCTCGTTAGATGGATTTGGGCGCTTCTCTTGTGAAAAATAGCGGGTTGGAGTTACGCCAAATCATTTCCCCCTCACGCGGCTAGAATATTCAGGAACATTAAATAACTTACCAAGTATATCCCTACAACTAGTTTGCTTGTTGTCCTCTTGATTTTTAGAACTCTGTTCTAGATTCTCCTAAAATACACGTAACATTAAATAGATAAGTTCAATATCATTTTTAAAAAGCAATGTTAAAAAATATTAAAGTGATAATATACTTACACAAAGTTGTATCACTTTTTGAACATTTTCATTATCAACAACTCCATCTTTATTTACACGAACCTCCTTCCACAAAATATGACGATCCAATGGTTGATTGGATTGGGTCTCTTGTAGCTATTCATTAATACATAAACAAAAGTTATTCGTTAAGATCATAAACAAAATATTAGTTAGAAACTATAGTTTATAATGTACCACATTATATAAAATTGATGTTTACGTACGAATTTTTGCTCAAAATGTGCATATCCCATACGAAATTTTTTGTATTTATGCGTTAGATTTTTTGCCCTCTCACGATTTTCCGTACTTATACTCTATATAAAAAAAATAACAATCGTTTAAAAATTTAAAATACACTATGAATACAAATAATAAAATACAAATGCTAATAAATTAATCATTTACCACAAACGCGGGGTCTGCATGTTTAGCTACAAATGTGCTCCATTCGTGTCATTTGATATATATAGTGTTTATATATTTTTGGAGCTTCAACATTCATATTTCTATCACGATCTCTTAGATAGCAGTTTGACAGATGAGATCTAAATCCCCGGGGTATTTTTCCGGCAACTCTAAGCACATAGGTTTTTCTCACATCATCAACATCAAAAGCAGACTGCAAACAAAATAAAAATATAGTTTGAGTAAACTATTTCAATAGATAAAATTATAAGTAACAAAAAAGTGGAGTAAAAAAGTTACTTTTATGTCATTCTACAGTATATCTTTTGCATCCTTCAAAGCCTTATTTCTCCAATCGTCAATTGTAATTGGGATATTCTAACGAATGAGGGTTACGTATTTTAATGAGAAGAGATGGTTCGTACGAATAATAATACAGATGAAGATGGTTAGTAATGAAGATGATAGTGACAATATGGTTCGTAGGGATAATAACACATATGATAGGGTTCGCAATGAGAAGAACAATGAAAAGGACGAGGATTCTAGCGTAGTGAAATTTACGTAATGAAGAGGAAACTGAAGCGATTTTCTGTTATATATAAAACCTTATTACAATGTTTTTTAGAAAGGGCGTTGTAAAAGACCTCTTTATTGTATTTTTTAAAAGCCTATTACAGCGCTTTTTTTAAAACCTTTTACAGCGCTTGCCCACAAGCGTTGTAAAAGACCTCATTATTTTATTTTTTAGAAGCCTTTTACGGCGGTTGTCCACAAACGCTTTAAAAGACCTCTTTATTTTCTTATGTAATAGGGTTGTATTTTTAAAAGCCTTTTACAGCGCTTGTTGGAAAAGCGCTTTAAACGACCTCCTTATTTTATTTATTAAAGCCTTTTACGGCTACCTCTTTGTTGTCTTATGTAATAGGGTTGTTTTTTAAAAGCCTTATACAACGCTTATTGTCAAAGCGCTGTAAAAGACCTCCTTATTTTATTTATAAAAATCTTTTACAGCGCTTTGGCAACAAGCGCTTTAAAAGACCCTTTTAACGTGGTATAAAACACAGCTTTGTGACCTCCTTATTTTTTTTAAAGGTTTTTATAGCACTTATGGACAAAAGCGCTGTAAAATTACAAGTTTACATTCAGTTCAAGTAAAATATCTATATTTGGATTTTTTTTTCTTCTAAATAATTAGTTAAATACCTATATTGGGATTAAATACCTATATATATATATATATATATATATATATATATATATATATATATATATATCAATGCTAAATTACAAGATCAACCCATATTGGGATAATCAGTTCAAGATAAATTCTCAGTACTCAAACAAAGCTTTTTCAAGTTTAATATAAGCTAAAAAACAGTTACGGTAGGTCGAACGTACACTTAAATTACATGAACTTAGTATAAGCAGAAAATCAAGTTAACACTAAGATCAAGCTAAATATAAGCAGAAAATCAAATACAGTTCAAACTAAATACTAAAATGCTCAATTCTGGTAGATCAAATAATTAAATTAAATGCACTTAGTTCAGATTACATGGCTTATATAAAACAATTAAACACATTAAGATGCCCTTCTTCTCTTCCTTGTGGGATTCACATTTGTTTATTTACAAGATATAAACCATCATCAGTTGAATCAATTTCCATGTGGTTGTGATGATGTTGCAAATAAAATATCATTACCACCATCTTCATTATTATTGTTATCGTCACTTATTTTATTGGTCGATAGGACAACAAACCATTTATCATCAGCAGGATCAGTGACATAAAACACTTGTTGAGCTTGCGTCGCTAAAATAAAAGGCTCATCTTTGTATCCCACCCTATTAAAATCGACAAGCAAGAACTCTGACTCATCAATCTGAATGCCATTATTATTATTGACTCACTTGCAACCAAATATGGGAACACGAAATATTGTGTAGTCTAACTCCAATATGCGCTCGATAAACCCAAATTATGATAGATGGAACTTTAACTTCATGTAGAAATTTACATAAAACAATTTTTTCCTTTCTAGATAGAGTATGGGCGGCTGAAGGTAGATCACTACAAGAAATCCATTCATTTGTGGCCAACTTTACAAATATTTTGTGGCCGAAAAAAAACCTCACAAATTAGTGACCAAAAAAGCCCTCACAAATGCAAAAATTCAAATTGGTCTTTATTTGTGGCTGAAAAAGCCCTCACAAAAGACTTAAAATATAGTTGAATTTTGTGGCTGCCTAAGCCCTCACAAAATTACAATATTGTTATTTTGTGAGGGCTTAGTTCACCACAAAATCCAGCTAAAATTTAAGTCCTTTGTGAGGGCTTTTCGGGCCATAAAATCAACCCTTTGTGAGGGTAAAGGCTACCACAAAGGTAAGCCGTTTGTAGTCGTCCAGACCGCCACAAAAGCATTGATCCATTGCACTTTGCGGCTGCAAAGGCCGCCACATATTCCCATTTTTTTGTTGCACTTTGTGGCCACTCAGACCGCCACAAATTCTCATTGTACCATTGGATTTTGTGGCTGCTTTGGCCGCCACAAAGGATCAACCATTTTCTATAAATATCACTCCACTCCTCTTCTCATTTTTCACTTCTATCTTCTCTCTAAACCTTCTTTCTAAATTTTATTTCCACCTTCTCTCTACAAAAATTATTTCTCCAAGCTTTTTCTTTACTATCTTGAAGTTTGGTAAGTTTATATTATATATTTAGTTTTTTAATTTTATTTTTAATTTGAAGTTATTTATTTAATTAATATTATTGAATTTTTATTTTGACAGTGGTGATATTGTGTTTACTTCGAAGAGTTATCAGCCCTGAGAAAGCTTCAAGTCATACACTACCCAACATCAAGTTAGTATTTTATACATTTTAAATATAAATTAGTAAAATATGTGATATTAAAAATATATTTATATTATTTTTAAAATATAGATTAGTAAAATATGTGTTATTACAGATTTATTTAAAAAAATAGAAATTATGTTGTTTACATAATATATAATAAATACAAATTTGAAACACATGTAAAACTTAATGATTTTAATATAACTATTTAATAAAAAAACATTATTAAAATTGATGATATTAATATTTGTTGTTAGTTATTTAAAAGAGTTAAGTAGTTGAGTTCGTACAAAAAATTTATATACTTTAACAGTCTCTATTTTGGTCTACATATAACGAGTTATTTTATGAAAAAATTTCATTAAACAACATTTAAACTTTTATTTCTGTTTATATAATTATAGTCTTCATAAAAATTTATTATATTGTTTGCAAATGCTCCCCTAATTTACATATTTTAAAGTATGTCAAAATTTATATATAATACTTTTGAAAAATAAAGCAATTAATATATAAAACATTGATATTTATATATATATATATATATATTTATTTAATTTTAAGAATAAACATATATAAATATATATATATATATATACACACACACACACACACACACACAAACATGGTTGAAGACATTCTCCATTTTGCGAGAGTGCAGAAAATTTTCGAAGATGAAGGGGGATGAGATGTCCATGTTGTTTATGTCGATGTAGACGGTTTAAGAGTGAAGATAAAATAAGACTGCATTTGTATCGTCGGGTAACATTCCAACAAATAATGATGGGGGGGGGGGGGGGGGGGGGGGG
>JBBPBT010001161.1:300236-311883 GCA_037974875.1 Cicer bijugum | reverse complement strand
GGAGTGGAGCTAATTAGAAGAGTTATTTTGATGATAAATAAAAATTTAAAACACATGTGAAATATATAGATTTTAATATAACTTTTTTTTAAAAACAAAAACATTATTAAAATTGATGATATTAATATTTTTTGTTAGTTATTAAAAAAAGTTGTAGTTGAGTTAGTACAAAAAATTTATATACTTTAACGGTCTCTATTTTTGTTAATATATAAGGAGTTATTTTATGAAAAATTATATTAAACATCATTTAAAATTTTATTTCGGTTTATATAATTATAGTCTTGATAATAATTTATTATGTTCCGTCATCTTCACATCAACTTCCTCAACCTCAACCAGATCAAACTGCATACCGACCAACTATGCCAACAGTTGGCTTGATCAGATCAAATTTAAATCAACCTCAGCTAGCTATGGCTCCTCCTTCGACTAGTGGTGGTGTAATTGAAGATGAAATCCAATTTCTAACCATGATGTCTCCTCCAGCACAAATTAATAATACTTTTGAGGAACTTCTGTCGTCGGGTAACATTCCACCAAATAATGATGGTGAGAGTGGAGCTGATCAGAAGAATTATTATGAGGATTGATGTATTTGAATAATTTCATAATTTTATTTTTGGTTTGTATGAACACATTTATCTTGTCTTAGTTAATTATTATGTGTTTGATTTTTGGTTAGTAAGACATGATTTATAAATTTTGGAATATTTTATTTGGTTTGGTAGTAATTACTTTAATTAATATAATATTATATTTTTATATATAATAGTTATTTTAATTTTTAAATTTAATTTTAACTTAAATTTAATTTTAATTTTAATTTAAATTAATCTTTAAATATAATTATAATTTAAATATTATATTTTAAATTTAATTTAAATAATAATTAAATTGTAATATTATATTTTTAATTTATATTGATATTAGTTTATGATATATAACATATTAAATTTCAATTTCAATTTCAATTTAAATTTAATTTAAATTTAAATTTAAATTTAAATATTATATTTTAAATTTAAATTAAATAATAATATTGTAATTATAATTTTAAATTTATATTCATAGTAATTTATTATATATAATATTATTTTTTAGTATTACTTTTGAATTTAATAAAATAATTTTTTTAATAAAGTTAATATTTTTTGGCGGCATATGCCCTTACAAAATATTTATTTTTTTAATTTGGAACATCCTTTGTGGCGGCCTAAGCCCTCACGAAGGGAAGCATTTGTGGCGGCCTGAACCCCCACAAAAGCTTAATTTCAAAAATCAGTTTTAACCTTTGTGGATGCCTAAGCCCTCACTAAATGAGGCATTTGTGGCGACCTTTGCCCTCACAAAAGAAAACGAATTTTTCACACTTTGTGGTCGTTTTGGCCACCACAAATGTTTGTGACCGCCTTATTTGTGGTTGTCAAATGCCGCCACAAATGCCTACTTTGTGGCTGTTTTTTCCCTTTGTGAGGGCTTTTGCCCCTCATAAAAACCATGTATTCTTGTCGTGGATATGTGCGATTTCCTTTCTTTATGGGACTCAATTCATTTCTTATTCCCATATCGACCTAGTCCAATCTTGCATTGATGCCATCTTTAGACTTTTTTGGAACATTGAGTAACGTATCAATAACACTATTAAATACATTTTTTTCAATATGCATCACATCGAGGAAATGTCTTATATACAATGACTTCCAATATGGCAATTCAAAGAAAATTGACTTTTTCTTCCACCTAGTTTTGACCAGCTCTCCCGCAAAAGGTTTGCCAAATTTATTGGTCAAACCTTGTACTTTTTCAAGTATTTGATATCCAATCGGTGCTAAAGGATCTTTGTCTTCCTCTAATTTTCCATTGAATGCATTTCTCCACCCACGATACTGATGACTATAAGGTAAAAATCTATGATGCCCAAGAAATATATTCTTCTTACAATGTTTCAACCGCATCCAATTTGTACTCTCTTCACATATAGGACATGCACACTGACCTTTAATGTTATATCTTGATAATTTACCATATGTTGGAAAATTATTAATTGTGCCGAACAATATAGCCCTCAAATTGAAACATTCTTTCGTATACCCATCATAAACTTCCACACCTGTCTCCCACATTTTTTAAATCTTAAATTAAAGGAGTCAAGTATACGTCGATATCATTCACCGGTTGTTTGAGTCTAGAAATTAACATCATAAACTTATACTTCATACATAACCATGGAGGTAGGTTACAAATCAACAAAATCACAGGCCACGTGTTGTGTGACATGCTTTGAAGACCATGTGGATTCATTTCATCAATAGAAAGTGCAAGTCATAAATTTCTTGACTCTATCTTGAATTCAGGATACTCGTGATCAATTTTTTCTCATTGTGGAGAATCTGGAGAGTGTCGAAACTTTCCATCTCCAATTCTTTCATCTGCATGCCATGTAGATTCTAAGTCTTGGTAGTATAGGAAAATACCATACGACTATTGTTGGAGTAGATTCTTTCTTCTTATATCGAGAGATTTCTTCTTATATCGAGAGACATTGCATTTCGGACACGCCTTTAGTAATTCGTATTCATTTCGAAATAAAATGCAATCGTTAGGACACGCATAAATCCTTTTGTAACTCATGTCAATAGAGCACAAAATTCATTTAGCCTCGTAGGTTCGACTGGGAAGTTCATTATCATTTGGCAACATATCTTTTAAGAGTGTTAATAATTCTGTGAAGCTTTTATCAGGCCATCCATTATTCGCTTTTAAGTTATACAACTTTAATATCACCAACAATCTTGTGAATTTAGTACAACCATTATATAATGGTTTCTCTACATCACTCAATAAACTATCAAACATTTTAGGACAATCCCGAAGATCTTCTTCAATTGCTTTCGTAATATCCTCAACTCAGTCCGGCTCATATGTATTTGTGTCGAAATCAGTTGAAGCATATGTCGAACCACTCTCAAAATTATTGTTTCCTTTTTTTTTCTCACCATTTCTTATCCAACATGTATAGCTTTGATCAATTCCATGTCATACTAAATGTCCTTCCAATTCATCTTCTCTAACGCGTTTTCCAAAACAACATTTTAAACAAGGATAAACGACTCTGTTAGGATCTTTTGCATTCTTCACTGCAAACTCAACAAACTCCTTCACTCCATTTTCATACGCTTTTGACAATCGATTGACAAACATTCATTTCTAGTCCATATTATATGACCTATATAAATTCAGTTACACAAATAATAAGCTTGATAACATTATACCAATATATAGTACACATATCTAATGTTGGAAAATGGAAATCAAGGTCCAAGTCTAATTTCAAAATAGAACAGATCAACAAATTTCAAAAAAGAATAGATTTTATATGATTTATTTTGTAACAATTTATTAGTTTTAGTGACAACAACAAATTAATAAATACAGTACCTGAGATAACGTATCCAATTTTTTTAAAGGAGGAGCAGTAGATGGACCCACAATACGTAGAGGAGAGGAGGGTTCCCAGAGTAAAGGAGATGAGAGTTCGTAAATTTGTTTTAAGTTTGATTTTATTTATTTAAAGTAAATGATTTTTATTTAAAGTGAATGATTTTACAGCACTTGTGTAATAAGCGCTCTAATAGGTCCCTTAATTATGTGAAAGCGAAGTCTTTTACAGCGCTTGTATAAAAAACGCTCTAATAGGTCATTTAATTATGTGAAAGCGCAAGTCTTTTACATCGTTTGTCAAAAAAGCGCTTTAAAAGCTATGTAACATATGGTGGGAGCGCTATATTTTGCAACGCTTGTGTTTAAAGCGATGTAAAACATTATGTGAGGGTGCTTCATTTTACAGCACTTTTGTGAAAGTGATGTAATAGCCTTGTAAACATTATGTGCAAGCGCTATGTGACCCTATATGACCCTACGATAGTGTTTTTCCCACAACGCTTGTCAAAAAAGCAATGTTGTATCCTCCGTTATTTTAAAAATACTATACAACAACGCCTGTGAATTTGAAAAAATAAACAACATGAAAAACGCTATAAAAGGCGCGCTATAAAATGTCATTTTTGGCTTAGTGTCGAATCTACTAATAGCTTGCTATTCAACTGCCTGTGAATTTGAAAAATAAACAACATGAAGGGGTACGTCACGAAGACTTAGTGAGGAGACAACAACCACCATCAACTAGAAGGGAAAAACAAAAATGCACGAATAATTGGTTTACAATCTAGTGACAATTATGTTAAACAATATTACTTAAAAATCTAGATAATTCTCAATTAAAATACACACATAAAATCATTAAACTTATAATTAAACCGTTTAGATAGAAATATTAAAAAATTCAATTAATAACGAAGTTAAATCAAAATGAGCAACCTTAAAATCATCATAAAATCAAACAAGTAAAAATACAAATTCTTGAGAACCAAGAGGTGGATTTCCCTTATGTGTGGCTCCATCCAACGAATAATCCTCTCCTCTCAATCTTGCAACGCATCATCATACATCAATTAGGGAGCTTACATCTCGTTGATAGCCCTCTCCTCCTACATATGTTATTTCTCATAGGGGCATCTCCATTTAACAGGTAAGTCTCCCTAATCAAAATGAGATAACTCGGTACACCTAACACAGTTAACGATTTCATAATTATAACAACAATTTCCCAAAACACGTATTTAAAATCATCTCTCCTTTCATCGTAATTCAAAATATATTCAATCGCATAACAATTCAATATTTAAATACTTTTAACTCATATGTAAATCAAACTAATAACGTATTTTATAACAAAGACCGTTAAAATAAATAAATGATGAAATCGAGATAAATTTCAAAGGATGTGTTCACCAAATTTTTAAATAAATACTTTAACATAGAATACGAGTAAAATAATAATTATAACATTTTAAAAATATATGATGATGATCGTCGTCGGCTCACAACTATGGAGAATCGTCGAAGTTTGTTCTCCAACAACTCTCAGAGTAGTAGACAGGACCTCAACTGATAAATCTGAGTAAAAAAAACATATTCTCAAGACTTTAGAAAAATTATTCTGAAGTTTATCTAACTCTAGGAAACTATAAAAATCATTTAAATCTACTCTAAGCACAAAATAAGATTTTTAAACAAAAATACATTTTTCTAGATATTCATACTAACATTAGTGTTGTGTATTTACCTCAAAGAATCTCAATAAACAACTCTCAAAAGATGAGTACCCTTCGCCTTCCTTAGAGCATAAATCTTAATCCAAAATTCTAACCAACTGTATTTGTAGGAGTATGCGAAATTATACTCTTGGCGATGTTAAGCTCCTTCTAACGGTTGAGGGTTTAAGTATTGTGGAGTGAGGAGAAGCAAGGAGAAGGAAATAAAAAAAAGAAACAAAAAAAAAATGGGGGAGATGGGGTTTTGCGGAGAGGGAGAGAAGAAAAAGGAGAAAAACGAGGGAGTGAAATAGAAAGAGAGTGAAGATGGGTGGTTGGTGTGTTTTATTTATTTATTTATTATTATATTTTATTTTTTTTAGAACTGAGCATTACAGTATCTTTTTAATTCCAAACTTATCTTTAAATGATTTTGAAAAATATGATTTTTATAGTCAAGTTAAAATAACAAAGAGTTCACATAAATAAGTAATTAGAGAATTTGAGCCTTTATATTTAATACACTTTGATATATGTAAACTTTGATCGGACTTTAACTAGAAATCAAAAAAGTTATTTCATCATTTTTATTGACGATGTTTATGACTATACTTTTGTATATCTAATGAAAAATAAAAGGTGAACTGCTTGACATGTTAAGGATCTTTGCAGCTAAAATTGAAAAACAATTAATTTAGTAGAAAGATTAAGAGATTTCTTAATGATAGAGGAACCGAGTATGATTTTAGTTTGTTTTATGGGTTTTATAAATTGCAAGAAATTATACATAAAACAACTATACATGCTTGAAATAAATGGTAAAGCTGAAATAAAGGATATAACAATTAATGTACTAGTTGTTGCTAGTTTCCTTAAACTTTGGTGCCGCATCTCATTGGTTCGGAGAAATTTTATTGACGGTTTGCTTTTTTTTTTTAATAATGTTCCTAAATCTAATAACAAAACATCTCCTTATGAGATTTTGAAGAAAAACAATTGAACTTGTTTTATTTTCGAACTTGGGGCTACCTAGCTTATGACATAATCCCTGATCCCAAGTGAGTCCAGTAGAGCCTATGAATGTTATTCATTAGGTATGTAGTAAATAACAAATAATATAGGTTTTATGACCTAAATGTGAAAGTGATCATAGAGTCAAATTTTTGTTGACTTCTATGAAAATAGATTCCCTTTCAAATTGAGAAATAGTGGTGGCAGCAAACCAAGTCACGTTTTAGTGATATCGAGCATTAAAAGTAACAAACAAGACGAAACAAAACATTGAAGAAGCAAGAGAGCCATATGCATATTTTTCTGATGACTTTTCATCATATGCATCTTTTTCATTGTTTTTAGTCTTATTTATCTTTTATTCATTAGTTAATTTAATGAGTTATTTGATATATTTTGTTAATTTTAATTCTTAGCTTTAATGAAATGTTTATGTTTTTATTTCTTTTATTAAGTAGAGATTTTTCGGAGTTTTGTGTCGTTACTTTGTTTTAATGCAGCGTTGAATTTTGGTGAGAAATCAACATGACCTACATGGAGTATTTCATTCATATCTAGAGTTGTAGATGTCCTATTGGAGTCAAAATCAAATGCAAATGAAAGCTATAATCCTACAACATTCCTGAAGACACCGCAACCAAATTCGGACTCAAAAGAGAAGGCAAATGCACTACACTCCAGACATAAAATGTTGTGCGCTTGAAGCGCATTTCGCATTGAAGCCATTGCCAATCCGCGCCTGAAGCGCATTTCGCATTGAAGCCACTGCCAATCCGTGACTGAAGCGCGTGACGCGCACCAATACACATTAAAACTCATTTTTCTCACTTTTTAGGGAGCATTTTAACTATTCGGATGTTTACAGAGTTGTGTCCTGGCATAGAAACTCAAAGACGATCGTTTCTAACACCATTGGAACAGTTTTATCAAGAATCATTCATGAATATTTCTTGTAAATCTTCTTTAATCTCTATCTTTTCTATCTCTATCATGAGTAACTAAACCCTATTTGTTAGGGATGAGTGAAACAAGATGAAACCCTTATATTTCTGATTTGATCGCTAGTTATATGAATGAGTTTATTGAATTATTTTTCTCATCTTTGTGCTTAATGCTTTTTATTGCTTGATCAACATTAAAATGTTCTACGATTCGTATTTTGAAACAGAAGTGGACTTTACGAATGCTTGAGATGAGAAATTCATGAATTTGTAGTCTAGGGACAAGTACAGGCCATGAAACCAATTAAATTAGTTGTAGAGACAATAGTTTAACAAGAGAATTCATGTACTGTAAGGCTTAAGTCTAATCTTAAATCCACTAAGGAATTAGGGGTTATTTTGGAATTAAAGGTTCTGCCACTAAAACATTAGACACCAAGGTTGGTTTCAAAGTGAAACTCATCCCTAACATTTTTCTTATTATAAATGATCAATTTTATTATTATTGTTAATTTTAAATATTATTTCAATTAATTTGGGAACTTTTTGTTCAAATTTATTAATTAAATATAATTCAATAGTAAAAAGTATACCTTGAGTTCGACACTCGATATTACCGTTTTATTATTACTTGCAATGATTCAGTACACTTGCTGAAACACTACCAATTTCTTCGACACTTTTTCATCGATAACTTCAATTACATCCATTAGGGTATTCAATGAATGCCAATACAACTTTTTTAAATGGTGACTTGGAAGAAGAAATCTATATGGAACAACCTAAAGGTTTCGTGATTCATGGACAAGAAAACAAGGTCTGTAAGTTAGATAAATCTATTTATAGTCTTAAACAAGCTTCTAAGCAATTACATGAAAAATTTGATAACTTGATTATATCAAATAAGTTTAAAGTGAATGAAAGTAACAAATGTATTTATTACTTATATGAAAATGACATTTTCACTATCATATGTCTCTATGTAGACGACCTACTCATATTTGGTTCAAACATTCATGTTGTAAATCATTGTTGTGTAGCAACTTTGACATGAAAGACCTCAAAGAAGCGAGTGTAATCCTTGAAATCAAGATTACTAGGTCAAAAAGGGGAATTTCTTTAAATCAGTCTCACTATGTTGAAAACATACTCAAGATTACTAGGTCAAAAAGGGGAATTTCTTTGACTGTAAACCTGCTTGGATACAATATGATTCAAGTGTGAATCTTTACAAAAACATTGGTAAATGTGTTAGAAAAACTGAAAATGCGAGCATCATTGGCAATCTTAGGTATGCCACTAACTCTACTAGACCCGACATTGCATATGTTGTGGGACTATTGTGCAGGTTTACCAGTAGACCTAGTACGGAGCATTCGCACACAATCGAAAGAGTTGGGAGATACCTTAAAAGGACCATGAGTCTCATATTACATTATCAATGATTTCATATCGTTCTTGAATGATACAATGACTTTGATTGGAAAACTTTATAAGTCTCCAAAGCAACCAGTGGCTATATTTTAGTATAGCTGATAGTGCTATATCTTGGAAATCAGAGAAATAGACGATATTGACTTAGTCCACTATGGAGTTTGAAATGATAACATTAGCTACTGGTAGTGAAGAAACAAACAGGTTGAAGAGCTTGCTAGCTGAGACCTATTTATAGGAAAATCTATGTCAGTTGTGTTCATCTATTGCGATAATATTGCAGTTATTGCATAGATTGAAAATCGTTATTACAGCGGTAAGAGATGAAAAATATATTGTAAGCACAATACCATTGGAGTTACTTTCAAATGAACTGTTATAGTGGATCATGTAAGCACTGATGAAAATTTAACAGATCTTTTGACGAAAGGATTAACTAGATAAAAAGTCCTCAATACATCTAGAAGGATAAGACTACTGCCAATAGAATCATACATGATGGTAACCTGACTTAAAAGATTAGAGATCTCAGAATTAGGTTCAATAGATAATAACAAGTCGTAAAGTGATATGAGATGAACATGCTATTATAAATTAGAGAAATATGATTCCTGAAGAGATGATAAGATGAGGTAATAAAAACTATTAATGACATCTATACTATATGTGGAGTGGAGTACCTAGCTACATGAGTATTGTTGATAGACTCACTTATGTGATTTTGGAAGTGGGACCTCTTCCTATGGAATATAATTTTGAGGCATAATTCCTAGAGTGTTCATTATTGTGAGAAAGACGTGCAAGGCCATTAATGAATGGACTTTTGAGAATACACCCAATAAAAATGTTATGTGTGGGTTTGATGACAGAGATAGATTTCAAGACTACAAGTCAATCTTATTGAAGATGAATCTTACTTAATGTGCAAAGGTTCAAGTCAGAAGACACTTGTGCTTATGCACAATCTTATAAAAGCGTTTGACACTACTTCTAAAACATTTTTTTAATTAAAATGGAAGATTGTTGAAACATAGAATATGTTAGTGTGTGAAGTTAAAATTCGTTGAAGTACCACCTAAGGGAGGCCAGAGCGTTCGGTAATATTTATTTCATTTTATTCTTTATGCTCTCTTGTTAATTATAATTGTATTCAGTCCATGGACTCAAATTGACCTATGAAGAAACTCAAACCCTCCAATTAAATAGACAAACTTCTTTGATGAAACGTGAAGAAGTACGAACTAACAAAAGGTTCAACATGATTTATTGATTGTCTAATATCGCCACTTGAAAAAAAAAAAGTCTCTCAAGTTGATGCACTAATTCCTCCTATTGTTGTTGTATTTTTTCTTGGTTAATTTCATCAAGAATCAAAATTACTGCCACGATGAATGCGTAGTCAATGTTGGGATAAACTCTAACCGTCAGATTATCTTTTCCAAACGCAACACTTTCAACAATCTCCTTCTTATGCATCTGTATACCAATAACGACCAAGTTGTATTTGCATTTTAGCATTTAAATAAAAGAAAAAAAAGAACAATACACTTACCGTAAAGTTAAGTGAACATAACTATATAGATTTCATCAACACCTAATTATAACTTTTATTATTAAATAACTATTCAATCAAAGACTTATGTTTGTTATTAGTGTAATGTTTATATTGACGGTATAAGATTTACGTTTTTTTTAAAAAGCAATTTTATTGTTAACAACAAACATATCATGAGTGAATCATCATATTGATAATCAAAATTATAGGAATTAGGCAATTTTGTATCCCAAATTTATGAAATAACAAATTAATTAGTCATGAAAATTAATCATCTTCAATTAATTTAGGTAGAAACCATTTCCACAACTTTAATATATTCAACTAATTAATTCAGCACAAGAGATGCTAAGCTAGTTGACAATTGTTTAGATCATGAATTGGTGGACACTTTTTTAAATTCAAATATTAATTTATTTGTCATGTTATTGTTCATTCAATTGTATTACAATATATCAAAGACAAAAATGATGATTCACCACAGATATATCAAAAATCTAAAATAGCAAAAAGAAAGGGTCACCTGAGCAACAATGTTGTGGGATTCGCCCGCATAAACAACACAAGATCGCTCGAACCAACTTCCTTTAACTTTAAAATCACAAAGTTCTTCTTTGGTATTACTAGCTAAGAACACATCTAATTTGGTCTTTAGTTGAAACATGGTTGACCGCTTTACACTAAATATCAAATCTTTTAGTTCTGTGCTCTCACCTCGAAATGCTTCCCATCGATCATGTCCACTCATTACCTATATGAATAAATTTTGGAATTTAGTCATAAATTTAGTCATAAAATTATTGATAAATCTATAGTACCATATTTTTTCAAAGAATCTAATTTAAAAATAATTTGAATAATCTATAAAATTATTTAACGGAGACTAATGTGATTAAAAATTAGCCAAAAATATATCAAAATTGACAGCACCATAAAAAAGAATACCTTTCGTTGTAGTGTCAAGACGACGGATTTTCCGGTGGCGTCAAGTAAGAGACGGTGGTCGTAGAGGGAAATGAGAGAGGCCGCCTTAAGATTAAAAAAGATTTTGCCATTAATGTCTGTGACTGTGAAGTTATCAGTTAATGTCGTCACCTTTCTCACAATCGCGAGGTCTACAAAATGTGGAATGCGATACTGAGGGCCAATGATATCGATACTGCTCTGGTGTCTCTTTTGCATGATTCTTGAAGGTAAGGGAGATATTGGTTAGTATGTGAAAGTGGAAGCTAGCGTTATGCATATGTATACAATGCTAAAAAGTTATTTTATATATATATATATATGATTGTTTATTTGTTTGTGTTTTCTTGCGTGTTGACAAGGTTATATATGAAATGGTCAATGACTCAGTTTAAAGGTGGCTGGCTTTGAAGAAAAGTGATAATTGTTGAACGTTGAAAATCTTTTTAAATATATATAGTTGTGGACGTTTTCAAATTATAGGAGGTACGAAATATAATGAAACTTTATTTAAGAAACATAGTGCATTCATCTTAAATTTTATGATTCGTGGAACACTTCATTTACTTCTATATATATATATATAT
>JBBPBT010001161.1:244899-294142 GCA_037974875.1 Cicer bijugum | reverse complement strand
ATTAGTTGGTTTTTTTTAATTGAATTTAATGACTAATAAAATAAATTATAGTCATTGGTAAATGACTAATAATTTATAAATTTATTATAAAATAACTCATAAAATAATTTGATAATAATATAAATTATCAATTATTCTCAAATTATAAAATAATTTATAAATTATAAATTTATTATGAATAATTGTAAAATAATTTTATAATTTATAAATTTATTATAAAATAATATTATTAGATAAAGAACATTTAATCATGCTCTTTTATTGTGTTGTCAAATCTAAATTTATTGTCAAAATATTTTTAGAAAAATATATATGGACAATCTTCTTTGTCTTTTGAGATCAATTAAATAATGTAATGTCAACTTAGCCTTTTTAAAATTTATTTTGTAAAAGGAAGTTGCTTAGTTGGTCAAACTAAGCTCTTGCAGCCTGTTTTAGACTGTATAAAGATTTCTTTAATTTAAAGACATAGTCTGGAAGTTCATCGTCTTCAAGTCCAGGAGGTTGTTTGACATATACTTCTTCATTTATTTAACCATTTAAGAAACATTTTTTAGATCCATTTAATATAAAGTGATTTTATTAAATTATGCAAACAACAGTAAAAGTCTGATAGCCTTTAACCTTGCTGTCGGGGAAAAACTTTTAGTGTAATCTTTGGGCTACAAATAGAGCTTTGTTTCTAACCACTTTACCTTTCTCGTTGAGATGTTTCTAAAATCCAATTGGTTTATTTTCTATGGGTTTGGGGACTAGGTCCCATACGTCATTCCTTTTGAATTGGTTAAGATCCTCTTGCATAACTAGTATCCATCCATCATTTGATATTGCTTTATCTATGAATGTTGGTTCAATTTTAGATAGCAGTCCAAACAGAGATGTCTCCTTAAGAGCATATCTGGTTTTCAAGGAATCATTTGTGTTTCCTATGATCAAAGAGTCTGGATGAGAGGACTTGTATTTCCATTCAGTTTCCTATGATCATTTGTGTTTTGTTTCTTCAAAGCCTATGTTGCGTTTATTATTTCTGCTGACACCATAGATCATATAAGTTTGTTTACTTTTGTCTATGCCTTTAGCTAAAACTTATTGAAAGGTTATTTCATAATTAACAAAATTACATACTTTGTCCTCTAAAGTTTTTAAATCCTTTTTTTTTTCAGAGTTAGATTTTCCGTTTTTAGGTTTTCAATTTTTTTCAAGGGAATTGCATTTGTTTGTTAAGATATCGTGAGCTTTTCTAAGAGACTTAAGTTTTAAAAAAAAACTTTATAATTTTTGTTGAGAAACTCATTTAGCATATCTATGAGTTCACTACGAGATAAGTTAAAGAATACCTCAATTTCTTCATCATTAACTTCAGAGTTAGACTCAGACTCAGTATCTGCCATCAGAGCCATGTTTGCATGTTCTTCATCTTCATCAGATGATTCATCGGAGTTGCCATAAGACCTTTCTATGGGATTTTCCTTTCTCAATTTTAGGACATTCTAATTAAAAATGACCTGGTTCCTTGCCGTTGAAGATGAGCCTTCTTTTGTCTGGCTTTCACTTTCTTATCTGCTATTTTTGGATTGTCTGAAATCGCTTTTGGGAAATGATTTATTTATGTTGTACCATATGTGCTGAATTTTTCTAGAGATAAATGACAACTTTTCATCATCTGAATCTTCGCTCTAATCTTTCCATTCGTTTTCCTCTGATTATTCAATTGCTTGCAAAGCATTAGAACTTGTTTTCTTTCCTTGGGATTTAAGAGTTAGGGATTTTGACTTCTTCTTAGGCTCATCTTCAACTAGTTCAATCTTGTGGGATCTGAGTGAACTCATTAGCTCTTTTTAGCTCTTTTAGAGGAAGTTTGTTTAGAACCTTAGCTTCTTAAATAGCTGCTAACTTTGGTCTCCAGTTACTAGGAAGACTTATGAGGAACTTTTTGACGTGGTCGGCAGTAGTGTAGCTTTTCTATAGAACCTTCAGTCCATAGACCAAAATTTAGAATCTAAAAGGAAAAAACTTAATGACTTCATCTTATTCCATCTGAAAGAGTTCATACATTCTAACTAGTAGATTAACTTTTGCTTCTTGTACTTGCTTGTTTCCTTCGTAATTAAGAAATAAACCATCAAAGATGCTCTTAGTTGTTTTTTTGTTGATGCATTTTTCAAACTCCTTGAAGGTGATAACATTCATCTTGAATGTTATGGCTTTATGATGCATTTTGAATTGTTTCTTTTGTCCAATGTCGAGGTTCTTTCTGGACATTTCAATAGCAACATCATCTTTTGGAGCTTCATAGTCATCTTCGACTATGTCCTAGGATTGCAAGAGGTCTAGAAACTTCTAATATTGTCTTTATAGTACTCAAATCTCTATCTATCAAACATGAGAGGCCTATTAACGTTTCCACTTGTAAATTATTCACCACAGTTAGCCATAGGAGTGCACAACTTTGAGACCGAGCTTTGATATATACTAATTGTGGAACACAATGAACACAAGAAAATTGGGGATTTGAATTGTGCTTTTCATCATGGATTCACCATAAAAAATAGAACGTCTGACGCTAGTATATCTCCATTGACACGTCAGTTAAAAAAATTCTATTGTATAAGTATACCATCACTAAAGTCAAAAAATTTTAGTCAACGAAACAATTAGCATCGACATAGCCGACGCCAATTAAATGGAAATATCTATGATGAACATCTACGTCAAAAAGTCCTTAAGCTCAATTAATAAACGCAGATATTGTTAAGTTATTTGTATGAATTAATTATGATGAAATTAACCGTATCTCTTAAAAAAAATATTTACTCAAAAATAAAAATAAAAATAAAATAAAATACACATGACACTTATTAGTGTAATCCACAATTAATGCGAAATCATTTTTGCGCACCATTATATGGTCCTCTCATGTATTCGCATGAACAAAATATTCGATCATATTCTATATGTTATTCAAACAAAAGCGTTTTTTGTATTTTTTTTTTAGGGTAGGAATACTATTGGCACTGATTGAATGAATGCATGCTAACAGAGTACTATGATTTAATAATTTCTACCAATTTTAAATTATTTCCTCCGCGCAGTACATATCAAAATATGGTAATCATAAAAATTGATAAGAGGACTATTAATTATTAACATTATAAATTGAATGAATGAATGCTAGGTGATTTTATATTTTACATTTTGAAATATTTTTAAATATTTAGAATATAATTATTGATACATTACAAATAATGATGCCACCTGTATTATTTGTTTGCCTTAGTGGTGTATTTACAGAACTAATCTCCTATTTTAAAAGTCGACAATTTTATTTCTTTCAACATATTATTGAAGTAAATATTTAATATTAAATATATTTTAAATAATATAACATATAATTATATAATATAAAATTATTTAAATATATTAATTATTCATTAATTCAATTAAAATTACAAAAAATATTTTAAAGTTCAAAATCTAAATTTTTACAATATTTTATTTTAATATTATATATAATAATTATTCTACATTATCGACTAATCCAATAAAATAAAAGAGTTTTAAAAGAGATAAAACTATATATTTTTAAAATAAAAAATTAATTTTATGAAATCAATAAAAATAGATAACTAAAATTCAATAAATATATTTATCTAATTGAAAGACTTTATAGATTTAGATTAGATATAGATATTTATTGCATTTTCTAGAAAAAAAAATATATATTTATTGCATTAAGTTTCTTTCATTGCATGAAATCGCACCAAGTAATTTCCTCTCATTTCGCCTCTTTTCCCTCTCTCGTTCATCTGCAATTTTTTTCCCTTCCCATGGCTTCTTCACCCAACACTATCCCTTTTTGTAAAATTTGATTATGTTTCGATGATTTCATGTGTGTGGCATGAAATATTTAGATGCATGCCCACACCAATAGTATATTTTAAATCAATTTTCTATAAGCTTTGAAACATATCTCAATCTATCCTTGTACAATTTTTCATGATGATTATTGGAGGTTTAAAGTGAAAAAGAACAATGATCTACCTAATCGATGCAATTGTTGCTGGTTGATTTTTGTCTTGATCGGTTTGCATACCATTTTTCCCGATGGAATGGCAGATCCGGCTAGTTATAGGAGGAATCATGAAATTGATATTGAACAAGTTAGTTTCATCAAAGGTTTCTTATATACTGGTACTTAGTTATATGTTTATTATGTGGAGACCTAGATTGTTACGATCTATAAATTCATTTAATATGAAATTGCAATAAAATAAGATGAATATGGTTTCTCTGTATTTTATGGTGTGTAGATAAGAATGTCAGATTAAGGTTTATCATGTTGCAATTAAGGAGGACGAGTAAATTTGTAATGTTTTGGTACTATAGGCAAATTAATGTCCTTTTTTACGAACTCGAGTAGTAATTTGAGAAATTTTGAACGGTTGGTCTACTTTTGATCTGGTGGTTCTTAAAGCTCTTTTTGTATATAGATTAGAATACCGCTTGTATTCTAATAATATTATTTTGCTCTTTACAAAAAGTTACTATAGGTGAATGGTGAACCTATTTAGAAAAACTATGAGATCAATGTTTAGACAATAACATGATTTATGATAGAACAATGTAACTTGTTTGATCTATGAAGTTGATTCTATCTAGTGGGATAAGAATAATTGGTTGTTGTTGCTCGAAGACACGCATAGTTTAAAGAAAGGCACTTAATTATTTTATAATTGAGAGAAGGTAAAGACTATTTTGTCTATTTAGACTTTCATTGTAAGATTTTACAGAGAGTTCAAATATATATTACAGTATTAATTATGCATAATGTCACCTCTAGAGTATGTAGGCGCATGGTGAGTACACGATATCTTGTATGAACAATTACATGTTTAGTGGCATTATTAAGAAGTAACAAATTGACTTTTCTCATAGAAAGGAAACTATATGAAAACAAGTAATACTCAGTTAAAAATTTAATTTTTGTTCTTAGGATGCTAGATGATATTTATTGTCATATTCATAAACTCTTAAAGAGATCCTGATGTTTCTTGTAACAATGTTGCAGGTTTTCTTCAGATGACATTTGCTACCAAAAACGGAATATCTTTCATTTTCACTTGTTTATAGTAACAGAGCATGGTTGCTTGATTTGGTAAGAAAACAAATCTCCTTTCATAATTGGTTTAATTAAATGTATCAAATTCAATGTTGTCAAATATCTGTCATGGTGGATCAGTGAAATACTTTTTAGGAACCACCACGGCATTTTATCGAGGCTTAAAACAACAAATTTGTAGCTTTTTCAAGAGTCCATCATCTGCAATCAATAACATTGATCACATTTGATTTGAAGAAATAAAATAAAATGAATCTTGCTGTTGTTGTATTTTCCATTTATAGAGAGAAATGTCAATATGTTCTTCAACTCTCTGTTTTTAACACTATTAGTTGTTGAAATCCCACATAATAGAGCATTAAAAATAGAATATGATATAGTACATATTGCTAGTATTTATCTATAGGAGTATAGGAGTATTGTTTGTAAGCCTTAGGCCATTGTCAACTGAACAACATAATAGGGATAATAGAAGGACTTAGCTGATGTGAGTTTTATAAGAAATCTATCTGATCTATTTGATGACCATTTTTAGCCTAAATTTCCCTTATATTAATTTCACTTGGTTTCTGCTTGTTCTTTAGAATATTCCAAGGATATTGCAAAGCTACAGGAAAATTATGTCTCAGTTCCAACTTTTCTACTTTTAACAAATTATATCATATATATGAAGAACATTAAATTATAAACTCTGAACAACAAATGAAGTCATTACTTCTGTTAGCAATAGTTGTACTAATGTTGTATAAAACTTAACTTTTCATTTATCGTTCTTTGCATTTAATAGTTCTCTTCCAAGTTTATGGTTTATGTGAAATTTCCACAAAGTTTGTGCTATGTTTAGAGTAAAATATGTAAGAACCTTGATCCTAATAACACTTCTATGTTAGATGACAACTCTTTGCTGATTGGATTTAAAGAAAATAAGTCAAATCCAGGGATGTTTTAGAAATTATTTTAATTATGTGAAATATTTCATTTGAGTGAACTCGTACTATGGAATGCAAGCTCCCTAATAGGTTCGTGTTTTGTGTAATCAGGGACAGTTTGTCACAGGTACTTCTTTACAAGTCTACGTTTGTCCTTATTCATAATGGTCATCCTTTAGATGCAACACTACAGTTAGCTTCAGGCATTGTTCCTGGTAAGCTTAGATGTGGGGTTAGAACTTACAAATATGCAACCAAGGGCAAGTACTGGAGATGGTTTCCGTTTTAGCGCATCTAGTACGCCTAGCAATTCAAGTGGAGGATCTGAAGGAGATGACTTAGAGTCACCAGGTGATGTTTACATATGGGGAGAGGTCTTTGCAGATGGGGTTTCTTCTAAGACCGATGTGTTGATCCCGAAGCTTTTAGAGACAAATCTTGTTCTTGATGTTCGTCATATTGAATCTGGTGCGCGCCACCTTGCTATAGTTAACAAGAAAGGAGAGATTTTCACTTGGGGAGAAGAATCTGGGGGAAGACTTGGTCATGGTATTGATAACGATTTTGGCAAGCCTCGTCTAGTTGAGTTTCTTGCAGATACTATGTTGAATATTGTTGCCTGTGGGGAGTTTCATACATGTGCTGTGTCTAAATATGATGATTTCTTCACCTGGGGTGATGGTATACATAATGTTGGACTTCTTGGCCATGGTACTGAGGCTAGTCACTGGATACCAAAGAGTGTCAATGGTGCTTTAGATGGACTTCAAGTAGTATCTGTTGCCTGTGGCACATGGCATTCAGCATTGGCAACCTCAAATGGAAAATTGTTTACCTTTGGTGATGGAACATTTGGTGTTTTAGGCCATGGTGATGAAGAGAGTGTATGGTATCCAAAGGAAGTACAATTATTAAGTGGACTGAAGACTATTAAGGTTGCTTGTGGTGTATGGCACACGGCAGCTATTATTGAAGTTGTTTTTCAATCTGGTTCAAATGTTTCATCATGGAAACTCTTCACATGGGGTGATGGTGACAAACATCGTTTAGGCCACGGAAACAAGGAAAACTACCTACAACCGACCCGTGTTTCCCCCCTTATTGAATATAATTTCCAACAGATAGCATGTGGGCACACCATGACTGTTGCTCTCACTACATCTGGTCATGTCTTTACAATGGGAAGCACTGAAAATGGTCAATTAGGAAATCCAAATTCTGCTGGAAAAGTACCTACTCTAGTCCAAGATAAGTTGCTTGGTGAATTTGTTGAGGAAATATCATGTGGATCACATCATATTGCGGTTTTGACATCTAGAAGTGAACTATATACATGGGGAAAAGGTTCTAATGGAAGACTAGGACATGGTGATATAGCTGATAGAAAATCTCCGACACTAGTTGTAGCCTTAAAAGCTAGGCATGTAAAACATATCTCATGTGGCTCAAACTTTACATCTTGTATATGTATCCATAAATGGGTCAATGGAACTGATCAATCAGTTTGCTTTGGTTGTAGACAAGCATTTGGTTTAACAAGAAAAAGACATAATTGTTATAATTGTGGATTAATTTTTTGTCACAACTGTAGTTCTAAAAAGGCAATCAAAGCTGCAATGGCTCCAACATCAGAAAAACCTCATCGTGTTTGTGATATTTGTTATACGAAACTTAGAGTTGTTGACACCAATGATCCTTCCAAGTTTAATGGAAAAGCTACTCCTACTCCTTCGCCTTCTCATTGTTACACAAGCAGAGAAAGATCAGACCAAGGTATTTTAAGGTCTTCAAAAACTCTCTTCTCTTCCATTACTGAACCAATGAAATACCTTGAAATAAGGAATAATAAGACTGGAACCCAATATGATTCTACATCTTTTGTCAGAGCTTCTTTAGTTCCATCTCTTTTGCAACTAAAAGATATTGCATTTCCAAGTTCACTGAGCTCGACTCAAAGTATTTTAAAACCTACTATGCCTCCTAGTTCATCACAAAGTACCACATGCCCATACAAATATTTATCAAGCCCTCCAACACCTCCGGCTGGTCCAAGATTTTCTGGTGGTCTTTTCAACAGTTTGAGAAGGTTAACTGATGTTTTGAACCAACGGATCTTAGATTTACAAAGCCAAGTAAGTTTAGTATCATTCTCAATATATAGATGTTATTTGAACATCAATTTGAGAAACCTAAATTCAACAACTTCTCACATGGTTAATGCAATTCAAAAATGAGGTTAATGACGTGGTAAATATATATATTGGATTTTGCAACTTATTAATCATTTTAAGAACTTCATTAAACATGAATTTGAACGTGATGGTTCATGAGTTATTAAATCTTATTACACATATTAACTATTCTTTGAATTGCATTAGCCACATGTGTGATCTATATTAACCGTGTAAAAAGTTGTCAAATTGTTGTTCAAATAACACTACTACTCTAAATATAGCAATCACATACATCTATGATTTTAAATTGATTGCAGCCAATGTAGTAGTAGATATTGTTGCGATGTGCATTGTGGTAGCCGGTAGTTGTGGTGTGAATTTATTTTTTATTAGCATCAAATATAGTAATTTATTGTTTATCTTATAACTCGCGTATCACCTATTTTCTCTCTAAAATCTCATAACTATCTTATCATGAACTCTCTATCATTTTAATATATCTTTAATACTATAAAATACGATCTAAATCTATAATACAAAGATAATGTAAGATATAAAAGTAATTGTGTGATCACTACAGTGTTCGTTGCAGCCTGATGTGGTGCCATGATACCATTGCCCCCAGCATGTTGCGGCTGTTAGGGTGTTGCAATGCAGTTATTACTGTGATTTACAATCACACTGCAATTGTGGCCTGATGCAGTTGCGGACATTTCTGCAACTGCAATATTGTGGCCTCATGATATGATGCGGTCTACAATTTGAAACCATGGCCACACCCTTTGTACACTATTTTGATGAAATATATTGTCCATATTAACAAGTTAATGCATATTCCGTTGTATAGATTCGATGTTTGGAGCAGATAAATGAAGTGAAAGATCTGAAAATTAATAAGCTTCAGAAAAAGGCTACTGAAGCTATTGCTTTGGCTGCAGTGGAATCTTCACATCATAGAGAAGCAAAAGAAGTTATTGAATCTACTAATCATAAGGTATCTACGATATGTGTGCTTCAGACATTGCTCAAATTATTGAATTGAATTAATCATAAGGAATTAATGGAAATAGAATCAAAAATCATGTTGTAAGATATGTAGAACAGTTAGGCATGGCAACGGGGCGGGGCGGGGGCGGATTTCGCCTCCTCTACACCCGCACCCGACTAAACGGGGAAACCCGCCCCCGCCCCCGTTTCATAGCGGGTGTAAAATTTAGACACCCATCCCCGCCCGCAACGGGTCTCGGGTTTCCCCGCCCGCACCCGCACCCACTCATATATATAAAATTATAAATTGAAAAATCATAATTATTATAATAAAATAAAAAGAATATTTTCTATATAAATAAAATTATAATTTTTAATATTTAAGAAAATATTAAATATATTTAATATATATATATATATGTATATAAAATTTAAAAATTGCAATAATATTACTTGCGGGGCGGATGCGGGTGCGGGTGCGGGGTGGATATCATCACCCCCAAACCCACCCCCGCCCCCGAATTTTAATGTCGGGGAAAATCCGCACCTGCACCCGCACCCAATTAAAGCGGGTTTTCCCCGCCCAAATCAAGCGGGTTTGGGTGGGTACCCGCGGGTGCGGATTTTATTGCCATCCCTAAGAACAGTTATATATTGAATTAAATATAAGAAATAAATGTATTTTTGTACTTCCTCCGTCTCTAATTATAAGCACCTATTGAGAAATTTTTCTGTCCATAAATATGAGTCCTTGCATAAATTATTAAATGCATTTTTTTAAAATCTACCTTTATTAATGCTATTAATTTATCTTTAGAATGAAAGAAAGATAACATTTAATACATATCTATACACAATCGACAAATTAGTACTAGCTATACATAAAATATATACATTAATCACATCATCCATTTTTTTTAATATGTGTGAAACACTCAATGAGAACTTGTAAAAAGAGACAGAAAAAGTACAAGCCAATGACTAGTGTTAAATATTCTATTAGAATGTAAATAATTATATGTGTAAGTATGTAAGTATTCTGGCCCTTTAGCATTACTGTATATTAGGGTTCTTTAATACCCTGTGTTTATATTAAGAGATTTCGCTGTGTAGTTGAAACACACGGGTTATTCCATATGTCTTTTAATACTCTTTATATTTAACATGGTATCTAGAGCCAACTGAGAGACAACCCTAATTGTCAACTACTCGGTCGACCCACTGTCTCCGGTGAATATATTTTTTGGCGAACTGTGTTCTCAACTTCGGTTTCCCCCCTTCTGCCGTGGATACGCTGATTCCTCAATTTTTGTTCAGCCGTTCATGCTTAACCGTCGCTGCCGTTAGTGTCGTCACTGTTTCTGACGAGTTTTTTCGACGAACGACCACTCCATCAGTGCCGAACACCCCAGATCGGCCAAACCCTTCCACCGCGCCTTCAGAAACCTTCTCACCCGCCACCTGCACATCTCGCGCGTGGAACTCACGTGCCGCCCACTGCCACCGCACGTGACGGCACGTCCGGCAGCCGTTCATGGTGCTGCTTCTTCCACCACACTCGCCTCGGCCTCCTGCTTCCATATCTGCCCTCAGTTTTTAGTTTCGAGTTACGGATATACGACTTCCAGTTCAAACAGCCCCTGGTTTCCCGGTTTCGACGCCTTTTTTGTCAAATTTTGCTGATCATGGTATCTCAGTCTGAAACAAAGAGCATCTTCACCAACTACATAACCTCTCCTCTTTCGGTTGAGAAATTGAATGGATCAAATTACGATAGTTGGGCTGCCGACATCAAACTATGGCTACGTGGTCAAGGTTACGAGGATCACCTCACCCAAAACCCTGAAAAGGTGAGTGTGGCTGAAACATCCAAATGGAGTCAGATTGATGCTAAGTTGTGTAGTGTCATTAAGTCTACACTACATCCAGATGTTAAACCGATTTTCCGTCCGCATCTCACGTGTGAATTGGTTTTGAGTCAAGCAAAGGCACTCTATACTAACGACATACAATGTCTCTATGGAGTTTGTCACCGCTTGTTGAACATCATTATTCCGAAGTCATTCGATGGCTCTATTTTTGCATATCTTGGCACCGTTCATAGTGCACTTCATGACTTTAATGATCTTCTCCCTCCTGCTGCAAGTAATCTAGTTGAACAGAAGAAGGAGTTGGATCAACGCAACACCTTCTTCATGCTTCTTGCACTATATGGCCTACCCCAGGAGTACTTTGCAACTCGTGATCAAATTTTGGAGTCTGTTACTGTTCCGGATATGTCTACTACTTCAGCGATCCTCCTTCGAGTACCAGCAAAACATCCAGTTGAGCAGTCTATTCCTTCAGTTCCGGGTGACACTGTTGCCCTTGCATCTCATGGACATAATCAACAACGTTCTTGTGGAGGACCATCCATCTCTAAGCCTCGTCCCAAATGTGAGCATTGTCATCGGCTTGGACACACTATTGATCGTTGTTGGAAGTTGCATGGCAAGCCTTCACCTTCGATAAATGCAACCCAACTTGATCCTTCTGCCACTATTCAGACTACACCATCTCCACAAGGTTCCCCGGCAAACTGTGAAGATTTTCTCCGATGGGTTCAGAGTCATCCGAACTCTAGTTCTCCTACTTCAGTTGCACACACTAGTAACTCATCTGTTTACCTCTCTCATTCATCTTCCCTCGGCCCTTGGGTTCTTGATTCTGGTGCATCTGATCATGTTACTGGTAATAAAGGTCTCTTCTCTTCACTCTCTACATCTGGTTTTTTACCTACTATAACTTCTGCCAATGGTACTCAAACTCGGTCTCAAGGAGTTGGCACTATCCACATTCTCCCTTCTATCTCAGTTGCATCTGTTCTCTATGTACCTGGATGCCCTTTTAATTTACTTTCCGTTAGTCGATTGACTCGGTTTGTATTATTACTTTCACTAATGATAATGTTACCTTGCAGGACCGAAATTCAGGACGGACGATTGGCGTCGGATGTGAGTCACAATGCCTCTATTACCTTTTTACAACATCCAAGATGTGCTCTGCCACAAAGTCCCCCCATACTATCCATGCTCAGCTAGGACACCCAAGTCTTACCAAACTACAAAAACTGGTGTCTAGTTTGTCTAAGTTATCTACTTTACATTGTGAGTCGTGCCAGTTAGGGAAACACAGCCGTAGTAATTTTCTCGATCGAGTCAATAAAAGAGTATCCTCTCCCTTTGTTTTATTTCACTCTAATGTTTGGGGTCCTTCTCATACTGTGTCTACTTATTTTGTTACTTTTATTGATGATTATTCTCGTTATACATGGTTATTTTTAATGAAAAATAGAACTGAATTGTTTTCCATCTTTGAGCAATTTTATAAAGAAATTAAAACTCAATTTGGAGTTTCCATTCGTACCTTAAGAAGTGATAATGCTCGAGAATATTTGTCTCACAAATTTCAAAAATTTATGGCTTCCAATGGTATTTTACACCAAACATTAGGTCCTCATACACCTCAGCAAAACGGGATAGCCGAATGCAAAAATCGACATCTCATTGAAACCACACGAACCTTACTTCTCCATGACAATGTTCCATTCCGTTTTTGGGGGATGCAGTCTTAACGGCGTGCTACTTTATTAACCGTATGCCATCTTCTGTCCTTGATGGCAATATCCCCCATTCGGTCCTCTATCCCCATACCCCTCTTCACCCACTACCACCTCGTGTCTTTGGGTCCACGTGTTTTGTTCACAATTTATCCCCTGGTTTGGACAAGTTGTTAGCTCGGTCACTCAAGTGTGTCTTTCTCGGTTATCATCGGTACTAAAAGGGCTACCGTTGTTATTCTCCCACACTACACCGCTACGCTACATCAGTCGATGTTACCTTTTTCGAGTCTGTACAATATTTTAAACCTACCCATATAGCTACTTAGCCCTATTAGGACATTAATCCCGAACCTCCTCAAGTAGTTATCCCTCTCCCGCCCCACTCATATTCCTATCGAACCTGCCGAGTCTGCCCCCCAACCTCCACGACCACTACAAACATATCAGCGTCGTCGCTTACCCCTGTTGTGTCTGTTCTTGCTCTCATTACAGACTCTCATCCGACGCCACCTCCGGATCCGGCCCTGCCACCTGAGCCTGATCTTCCCATTGCTCTTCGTAAGGATATTCGCACCACCCGTAATCTATCTACTCATTATATTGATTTATGTTATCATCGTCTTTCTCCTTTACATTACACATGCTTGTCTTTTTTGTCTTGTGTTTCTATTCCTAAATCTCCAAGTGAAACATTATCCCACCTTGAGTGGAGGCAAACAATGTTTGATGAAGTGTGTGCTTTACAAAGCAGTGGTACTTGGGAACGTGTTCCTTTACCTCATGGGAAGTCTTAAGTAGGTTGTAGTTGGCTCTATATGGTGAAAGTTGGCTCTGATGTTAAGATTGATTGATTTAAGGCTCGTTTGATGGCCAAGGGATATACTCAGCTTTTTGGGTTGGATTACAGCAATACCTTCTCACTTACAGCAGTGGTACCTTCTCACTTCTCATTTGTCAGACTGTTTTTCTTCATTGCAGCAATTTGTCATTGGTCGCTCCATCAACTTGACATTAAAAATGTCTTTTTGCCAGTGATGTTGAAGAGGAAGTTTATATGGAGAAACCACCGAGGTTTGTTGCTCAGGGGGAGCCTTCCATCATGGTTTGTCAGCTACACAAATCCCTTTATGGTCTTAAACAGTCTCGTAGAGCTTGGAACACACAATTGAGACTTCCCTCTAAACACCATCAGAATCATCTCTCTTAATCTTCAACAGGTGATACGCCGACTGTAAACCAATCTTAGAAAAACATTGAGTTCCTTGAAGTTGATCAAACAACTTATCAATGCATGGTAAAGGGTATTTATTCTTTACAATTACTTTATTCAAATGTTTATAGTCTACACAAATGTTGTTACCCATTCAATTGACTACATCAACCAATTAGTTTGGAGTCTTGTAGATTATGGGGTTTTATCTGTAAAGGTGCTTGCAAAACTCTTCATCCTACAAACTTGACACTTAATTGGAGTAAAAAGATCTGGAGTGTTATAATTCATCCTTCCATGTCTTTTCTTGTTTGGCGTATTTTTCACAATAAGATGCCTATAGATGAGTAATTGTGGACTCGTGGGTGTGTAGTAGTGTCATGTTGTCGGTTGTGCTCTCAAACCTATGAAACTATTGCTCATCCTTTTTTATTGTTTTTTTGCTACTTAGCTTTGAAACTGATTGTTTTGTGTTTTGTGTATTAAGATTGATTTTTTTGCCATTTTTCTATACTTGATTTATGTAGAAACAAAATGGAGTTCTCAAGTAAGGGACGTCGTCCTCATGCTATCATTCGCACCATTTGGGTTATTTGGTTTGTCCCAATTAATTAGCTTTTAACAATAAGTTGATTAACGTGCATCACACTATTCTTATGGTTTTCTTTAATGTATCTCTCCATAGAAGATTCTCTAAGAGTGTTGCATCTTCATCAATATAGGAATTCTTTATAATGAAATATTTTTCTATTGACTGTCATGTTCCTAAAGCCCCTGTTATTATGCAAGTTAATTGGTTGAGGCCTCCTTGTAGTTGGATTAAATGTAATATTGATGGGGCCTCTAGAGGTAAATCTGACCTATCTACTATTGGAGCTATTTTTAGAGACTCTCGTGGCGTTATTTCTGGTTGTTTCTCGAATTATTTGGGTGTTTCTACATCATTCCATGTTGAACTCTCTGTTGCTACGCATGCTATTGAAATTGTTCATTCTAAATGTTGGTTTCATCTTTGGATAGAGTGTGACTCCTTGTTGGTCTTCCAATCTTTTACTAATACAAATCTTGTCTTGGCAATTGAAAACTATATGGTTGAATTGCAATGCACTCTTTTTTTGTCCATCAAGTTTTTAATGAGACAGTGTTGTTCATCCTTGTTTCTTTGGGTTTTTGACTTAGTCCCCTCAATCTTTTTATTTTTTACATTTTTATTTAACAAACTTATTAGGCTGGTGCATATGATAGGTGGTAGTTTTGGGGTGCTAACATAGTTGAGATATTAATTCTACCATGTGATCCTTTTGCACTCTAATTTCTGCTTTAAAAATATTCATACTTTTTATTGATGATTTTAGTAAAAAGACTTGAGTTTATTTTTTAAAGAAAAATCATTTACTTTTGTTGCTTTCAAGAATTTCAAATTTCTCATAGAGAGGAAGAAGAGTGATCATGAAATCAAAGCCTTAAGATTTGATCTAGGAGGTGAATTCACTTAAAAGGGAATTCAATGTTTTTGTGCAACTCATGAAATCCGAGGTTCATTGACCATTCCAAGATAGTCGCAGTAGAGTGAAGTAGCAGAGAGAAATAATATAACTATTTGGAACATGGTGAAATGCATATTAAAGTCCAAAAAGATGCCTAAGGAGTTTTAGGCCGAAACAGCCTCTTTTGCGGTCTATTTATCCAATCATTCTCCAACATTAATGTCAAAGACTGAACCCCTCAAGAACTATGAAATGGAAGGACGCATAGTATCAATCACTTGAGAGCAATAGCATATGCAAATGTGCCATACCAAGGAACATCCAAGTTTGATGGTCAAAGCATCAAACATGTCTTTATTAGCTATGATTCACATTCTAAAGGCTACGTGTGTATTAATTAGGAAGGTCTTCATTAATAAAAATTTGGAAGGTCTTCATTAATAAAAACTAGGAAGGTCCTAGAAATGTGTCTAGAGTAATCTACTTATACCTATAAGTGTTCTCATGTATTTGTCATTAGAAGCAAACAAATTGTGAGTTTTCTCTGGGAAACATTTCCCTTGTTAACAAATTATTAACGGGCACTAACCTATGAAGCCTAGAGGGAAATACCCATGGGATACAACACTAACACAAATATTAATAGTAATTTGAGAAAATTGAAGTTGTTAAATGTAACTATATATATTAGTGTCATGTTGATGTCAAACACCGATATGTATTTGCAATCAAACAAACACGCCTTCAATATGAAATATCAGTGCTACATAGGCTCCAATTCCCACAAGTAGGAAGGGATGTGTACATCACTTAGAGAAATAAAATAAGTAAGATAGGTTAGAGTTCATTTAAAAAATTAGAGGGGGTGAGTGTTATTTAAAGATACCTAAAACATGACAGTGCAAATTTCCTTATATTTATTGTGTGACATAAACTTAATATTAATGATAAACTAAAAGGAGAAAAATACAAAGAAGATAGATTTCAGAAAGAAAAATTATAATGAATAAGGATTTTTGTTTTCTTGATTTAATTAGAGATACTTGTCTTTCATTTTATTCAGTTGAAGGACATAACTGAGAAGCTACCAAAAGAAATTCCAGAAAGCAATATATTGAGTTCTATACAAACTAGAGCTGAAGATTTTCTGAAAGAAATTTCAGAATCTGAAACATCAGAGTTGGAGTCGAAGCAACAAAATGTACAAGACATGTCTGCAACAGATAGTGACTCATCTAATCTGGAAAACATCAGACTAGTAGAAAATGCTGAACTTAAAGAAGTTGACTCATCTAATCTGGAAAATATCAGACTAGTAGAAAATGCTGAACTTAAAGAGGTTGACTCTGCTCTAGATGGATCAAAGTTAGAGTCTTTGCAACAGAATTCACTTGATATAAATTCCTCAAATAGTGGCACGTTTGAACTGCAAGATCATAAACTTGAACAAAATTCTGACGTTGAAGGAATTGAGCATAGTCAAAATGGAGAAAATTTCTGGGAAGAAATTAATAAACCAATGTTGGAGTCAGAGCAACATAATTCACCTGACATATCTACCTCAGATGGTGATATTTCTAAACTGCAAGAACACATAGATGAAAAAATTGATGAGGTTAATGAAGGAGTTGAAAAATCTGAGGCTGGAATAAATGTTCTTCAAGAAAGTAATGGATCATCTGTATCTAGTGTTGGAGAAGTGATGTCCCGTCAAAACTTAGAAAATGATTCAAGATCACTTGACACATCAAGATCTGGGAGATTACAAGAAACACAAGTCATTGAAAAATTTGAGCCTGGTGTTTATGTGATACTCATGCTACGAGTTGACGGAATCAAAATTTTTAAACGAGTTAAATTCAGGTTAGTTTGATGTGTCAATTTATAATTATGATTGTTGGTTGGTATGTTTATCTCAATAGTGATATTATGTTATATTAAAAAATAGATTTCATTGCAGTTTTCGTCTTTCAATTTTTACAAATTCATCTAATTGGTTTTCTTATTTTAAAAGTCGACAGTTTTGGCCACTCTTAGATTTTTTAACTAAAAAGTGATGATTTGACATATATTAAATTGTGCGACATAAGATTTCAAGACATAAAACAGTTTAAATGCATTAATTATTCATATGTCATTGATTAAATTACAAAAAACACTAAAAAATTCTGAAGTTGGAAGTGAAGTTTTTAGATGATTTTATTGTGATTTTCATAGGTGTTAATTATCTTAGATCATCATATCATATGTCACGTTATTTAAAATATGTAACGTTACTATTTTTTATTAAAAAATCATAATGAGAGATCAAAATTATCAACTTTTTAAGTAGGGAGAGTACCAATTTTTTGAATTAGTAAAAATAAGGGAAGTTACACTACAATTAAGCTTAATAAAATATACGTAGAATTATGGTTAGTAAAATAATGACTATATTTTAGAATTTGGATTCCCGACAATCGCAAAGGAAACACATCCAGGTCTATCGGTGTCGGTTTGGTCTAAATCAAACAGTCTAAAAAAATCGATTTTAATTATTTAATTTAAAATATCGAATTTAAATTTGAATCGTCTTATCTTGATCAAACAATCATTGATGTCTTGATTAAACATGAATTATTTTCAATTTTTCAAACTGGCTTAAATATAGTATTAGCCATCCTAATTTCTAGAATTCTTAATTTTAATTCTCCTATTTTATTTTTCGATGTATTTAATCTTTACCATGTATTATTTTTAATTAGTTTGTTCTGCAGACATTTTTAATTGCACCTTTAGTCCTTAATTTAAAGGATGTTGAACCTTTTGGGCCCTATAAAAATAATGTAAAGATCAAAGAGGTGAAAAATAAAAGAGTCCAAAATTGCAAATTTGTGAAAATTGAGAACCAAAACTTTATTGAACTCTTATTAATATGTTCCTAAACTAAATATATATGTTTGTTATTATGCTCTCCAACTTGTCAATATTTTATAATTGATTTCCAAAATTTAATTAATTTGTTATTAAATTTCTAAATTTTATGTGTAATTAGATATGTCACGTTCATATATTCACTTATAAAAAACTCTTTTAAGAGACTATAAAGGTCACTAATGATCAATTTACAACTATTTTATACGCGAGTTGAATATTATATTTTGAAATTACAATGTCAATTTCTTATATTTAAGCCGATGCTTCGGAGACTTAAATGACTTTTGATAGATCATAATTTTGTTCTCTTATTTTTTCGTTGACTTTTATTTGGTCTTTTATCCCCCTGGTATTCCTATTTCATGCTAATAACATTTCTTGTTTACTCATTGTTTGAATGCAGTAAGCGAAGGTTTACTGAGAATCAAGCAGAAGAATGGTGGAGCCAAAATAAAATTCGGGTTCTTAGGAAATATCTCCAACACATCAAAACTGGATCTTCTAACATTACACAACATATTAAAGAAAATGTTGAGTCATCACCTTCATAAACTTAAACATGTTTTTCCTGTAGGCATTACCTTAGTTTTGATGAAATGATTTCACATTTTGAATGATCATCAATCTAGTAGAAAGAAAGGTAGCTTTAATTTAGGATTTGTAGTCAACCATGTGTTCAATGAGGATAGGAATTGTAGTCATATAGAATAACTACTTGATTATATGTAGCAAAGTTAGTCTATCCAATAAAAAAAATGTAGGAAAGTTTGCATTTTACTTTGATTTTTTATCAACCAAAGAATACCAGATATGGTGTGATATTTATGTGCGCGCTTGCAACTCAAATACTTGGTGGGTTTTACCCGCAACTTGATTGCAAAAATGGATTGTTGTTGTTGCCTTGGGGGCCATATCTTTGGCGTAGTCAAGATGTGTGTAGAAACCGTTAAATCTTGTTAAATCTAGTGAGAAAAATTATCTATTTAGATTTAATGGTTTTTATAACTATTACACTATACAGTTGATGTAGGGATATCAAAATTCAATATATTCTTTGCAATATTGGTTAGAAAATTAAAAGAAACCATTTTTCTCTCGTGACCAAAATTAAAATTTGTGATATTCTATTATTAAAGATCTTGAAATTGGAGGTTTGGATTGAGTTTTGTTTTATAACCATTTGCAATAGCTTTCTCCACATACATGGAACCATTCGACCCTACCTTCTGAATAGTGAGTTAGAAGTCCCCAATATGTTTTTATTTATTTATTTATTTATTTTCTTTAGAAATTATTTTGAATAAATAGTTTTATTAAAAGGTTAATGTTACATCTAAAATGAAACTTCATGCAATAAAATTGTCAAAATTATTAATTTATATCATTTTTAACATTAATTATTTTATCAAGTGATTGATCAATAACTTAAAGAGTTGAATAATCATTATATAGAATTAAAAACTGAATTATTTTTGTGTGTAGTTTGTTTAAGTTAAATAAATTTATTTTATGTATTTAGTAAAACGAAGTTGAATAGTTAAAGAAAAATGATCGATCAATATTATAAGAATAATATATGACTGCATTTGATTGGTCGATCAACCCCAGATTTCCATTAAATAAGTACGTAACATTTTTTCTTTTCTCACACTAATGTCATGACTATATGCTTTGATTTTGAACGTAACTTTGGCGTACTAGATAGGATAGTTTATCGGGGCCCGAAATTGGTCAATTTGGGTCAAACTTTAGTTCAATTTGAAACTCGATTCAAATTCGTCACAAATTTATTTTTCAGTTCAAACTCGACTCGATTCAAGTTCATGAACAATTTGATTTGGTTCAATAATTTGAACCAAATGAACCCAAAGACAAGAAAATTAAAGGAAAAAATATGTTCATTCAACTTTAAGTTAAATATTAATTAAATTTTAATAAAAAAAATTAACTGAAGTGTGTATAATTTAAATTTAAACTACGCTTAAAAAATCAATCTTCTTAGGTCAATTTTCTTATTACTTTTGATTATCTTATATGTTGGTGGTGCACTCTTTAATTAAATAGGAGAAAAGGAGACTCTAATGTACATTTTTTAATGTGGAACTTCAATAATGAAGTTGGAGAGATTTCATTGAGTGTGAGATTGCTAAGTGTTAAATAAAATTAAATCAAATTTGAGCAATAATATAACACTTAAAACAATTTTATTTACCTTGATGGTATAAATAAGAATTATATACTTTGTCTTTAACTTTTAATTTATACAAATTTTATCTCCAAACAATATTTATATCTCAAAATATTATCATCGAAAGTATGTAATTTGATCAACAAATTTAATATCTCACTTTAGACTTGTTGACAATTATTTTATAATATTAAGGACCGAATTTAATTTTCCTATAAAGAATGGAGCTGTATGTCGTTCTAGTAAATTTCAAATGATATAAAGAACTTCTTAACATTAGTTTTTAAATGATTTTAATTTTGTTTCAAAATGATATTTACAATGTTTGTTTTTCACATCATCTTCAAGTATTTTAAACTTACACCTAAATTAATTATTTTTAACAACTCCCGAGTCGTGTCAGTTAGGGAAACACACTCGTATTCATTTCTCTTATTGAGCCAACAAACGACTTTTGTCCCCGTTTGCTTTAGTTTATTTAAATGTTTGGGATCCTTCTCTAATATTTCCACTCTTGAGTCTAGATATTTTGTTACTTTTATCGATGATTTTTGTTGTTGTACTTGGGGATTTTTAATAAAAAAAAAATAGGTTTGAATTATTCTCTACTTTTGAATAATTTTATAAGGAAATTAAAACTCAATTTGGTATATCCATTCGCACTTTGCGCAGTGATAATGCCAGTGAATATTTGTCTCATCAATTTCAAAATTTTATGACCTTTTAACAACATACTTCATGGAACGGCTTTGAAAAAGTCAATATTCTTATGAGAGTAAATAATCTAATGACATATATTACTTTAAGAAGACAAGTTATGCGCATGCTCTAATTATTATTCAGAATCTACATATTTCAATGGTCTGTGAGACAATGCTCCAATTATACTATCCTTTGATCATGTAGCCTTTGTTTTCTCTATTGTCATTCAAGTTAGGAGGAGTGATTTTTGGGATTCAGTTTTGACCTCAACAAATATATTTATAATTAATGGTTCCATTGTTAAAATTTATGAAGATATAAGTTGTATAGTTCTATAAAATGATGTATTTCTTTACTTGAGAGTAAAGGAGAAGACATCACAATTACACATAACACAACTAGCACTACAACATTCTGTAATCATTCAAATTTTATATAAATGCTAAAAAAGAAAAATAAGAAAAAAAAATACATTGTAAACAAACTCTTAAGAGAGATTTTTCAGAAAAACTCAATCACATTTATTGAAAATATATTTATGATATTTTATTTATTACGTATCACATCATATCATGTAAATAGAAACAATATCTCCCATATTTATTTTTGTATTTATAGCCTTGAGCCTATATAAAAGTAACTCTGTTGTCTAGTTAAAACACAGTTTCACCATATGTCTCTCTCATTTTCATTCATTCAACATTGTATCTAGGGCCTATTGAGAGACAAGCCTTTACCAGGATTACGTAGGGGTAACACTATCCTTCGGTGATATTTTTTTTTATTTCGGAAAATTGTCTCTCAATTTCGATTTGTCCCGTTCTTCTTTGTTGTTATTTTATTTTTCAATAAATCAATAATTGCACAAGTCATCCAAAGGTACTATTGATAAAAAAAAAGCCTTTTTTCACCACCATTTTGCTGCTAGTTTTAGGTAATTGCTTACAGATGATGGCTACTTGTTAAGATTTTCTTCGATGGGTATAGTACTATCATAATTTTTGCTATGGTGTTTCAGCTCCACAAAGTGGTAATTCAGCTGTTTGCATCTCACTTTCTCTTAGCTCATTGATTATCGATTATGGTGCATCTAACCACATTATTAGTAATAAGGCTCTTTTGTCCTCTCTCACTACTTTTGGTTATTTACCTAGAATAGTCTGCCAATGGTTCCCTAGAACAAACTTTAAGGGATTAGCATTGTCCAAATCATCCCTTCTCTATTAGTTATATATGTACTTTATGTGCTTGGATGCCTATTTAATTTAATTTAATTTAATTTAATTTATATCAATCGATTGACTTGTTCTCATGATTGTGTTGTCAATTTTACTAATTGAAATGTTAGTTTGCAAGATCGAATATCAAGATGACAAATGTAAGACCCTTAATTTTAAATCCTAAATTATACAATTTTAGAGTATTTTGTGTTGAATTTCTTAGGCTTATATCCCAATTTTTGGTATTTAGTGAGTTCAATGCCAAAAATATATTTTTGGAAATTGGATTTTAAATTATTTGTCAGAAAATAATTTATTTACGTTGCGAAGAATTTAATAACGAACAGTTTAGTTAAAAATATCACTCATTGATGAAAATTTATCTATCAATTGAGTTGCGACGAGAGTAAATATTTTTATCAAAATAGTTCGAGATGTGAGTGAAGTGATGTGTGTAAGAGTTGTCAGATATTTGTTTGGGTTTGCTTTTATGTATAATATAAATGTATATATATATATATATAAATATATATATATATATATTATTATAAGTATATATGTATATATTATTATAAGTAAAATATATATATATATGTGTGTGTGTGTGTGTGTGTGTTAGAAAGGAAAGGAGAAAACAACAGAAACAAAAGCCCTACCTCACGAGTTCGCTCTCTTCTTCCTTCTCCTTCCTTTTTCTTTCTTTTGCTTAAAGAAAAGAAACCCAAGGCTTGGTGGGTGAGAAAGCAAAGAATTTCTCATATTCATTCTTCTTCTCTGATTCTAAAACGAAGAAAAACGACGTTATGGGTTTTCAAAACCATCAATCGCAAATCCCCACTTTTCTTCTAGATCTAAGTTTCGTTTCGCAAAGAGATAGAATGGAAAGTTTCTCACCTCCACGTTACGGTGCTAGTGAACTAACTTTGGAAGCGATGTCGCAGGCGGAGATTTTATTGGTATTACTCCCGGTACCGTAATCACTCGTTAAAGCTAACGTTAAGTTTGCATTTACTAACTTATTTGTGGTTGAGTGGAAAAGAAATTTGTTAGGGTTGAAGTGTTGATTTGGGGAAAATGAATTTAATGCTTTTAGGGTTGAAATTTTAGAGTTGTGTTTTTGGTGATATTGATTAGTGTTATGTGGAAAATGAATTTAACTCATTTATGTGTGGTTTTGAGGAAATGAAATTTGATGTGTTTGAGTGGTGTGTTGTAATGATTTGTGTTTTTCGTGTTTGACGTGTTCATTATTAATATTATAAATTTTGAAAGGTGTTTGTGTGGATTTTGTGGAAAAGTGAATTGATGTGATTTGGTGTGAATTGTGGATTGAATTTGATAATATGTCTGAGTATGCTCTGTGTGGAATTTGAAAATCATTAGAGTTAAATGAGTATTAAAAATGGAGAATCTTTTAATATATGTGTTTACTTAATGATTGTCGTGAAAATTATTAGAGTTAAATGCGTATTACAAATGGGGAATCTTTTAATATCTGCATTTACTTAACGATTGTCAAGGATAGAGTTAGAGTATGCTCATGCATTTCATAGTACATGGCAACCAGATGGGCCATAGTGATAGTGGTGACCGGATGGGCCACGAGATGATTCCATGTGATTTATTGGTTCATCTTATCCTTGTGGGAATTGTTGCGTCGTGTAAGGTCTGCGATAGACTGCATATTTTTGGTAAATCATGCTGACCCGTGATAGGTGGCACCTCAGTAAATAGTACTTCGACCTGTGATAGGCGGTACATTTATGATTTACGTTTTTAGTAAATCGTGCTGACCCGTGATAGGTAGCACCTCAATAATTTAGTACTTTGGCCTATAATAGGCGATACAATTATGATTTACGGCCCTTCGAGGAGGGTTTTGATTTGGAATTCCGAGTCCATGCATTTTGGCATATACGCATTGCATTAGGGTGCTTGGCACGCAAGTCGTGTTTGATTCAAGATTATGATTGAGTGTTTGAACTCCAGTTGTCATGGTGATTGTGTTATAATTACCAAGTGTGGATTTTTGGGTTTGTATGTAAGTGTGATTGATTGCAAACCCATTTCGAAACTCAAGTTGTCGTGGTGATTGTGTTATAATTGCTAAGTGTGAATGTTTTAGAATTGTGTGTAAGTGTGATTGATTGCAAAATCATTTCGAAACTCAAGTTGTCGTGGTGGTTGCGCTATAATTGCTAAGTGTGATTGTTTAGATTTGTGTGTAAGTATTGATTGATTTCGAAACCCTTTTAAAAGCTGAATTTTGCTGTTTTTTTTGCTGCTGTTTGATGTGTATTCGAATACAGAAGGTTGTATTCGAATACAAACATGGTGTTTTTGTTGCTGACTTATGTGTAGTCGAATATAAAAGGCTGTATTCGAATACAGACATGCTGATTTTGCATCTGACTGCTGAAACAACCTTGTATTCGAATACAAAGATGCAGTATTCGAATATAACAGTGCAGTTTTGTTAAAAACTTCATTTTTCAACCTTGTTTATGCATGTTTGGCCTATGGAAACCCTTTTAAGGTGCATGCTAAGTTGAAAGGTTATTTTGTGCATTTAAAAAGTTAAAAGTTATGTGTTAATTGTTAATTTCGGTTGGTGACCCTTTACAACTATTGTGGAAATCTGGGCTTTGCCCCCATATGAGAACCAGGATCTTTCCACCGATTAGTACCCTGTGAATGCGAATGTAGTTGGACACACCTGACTGGAGCTGTGTTAGGAGGCTCTTGCGGGGCGCGTGAAGATCATCTAGGATTGATAGTTTTTTGTAGAATGATCAGATTAGGTTGACGTATAGGGACTAGATGTCTTTCTTTTCGGGTTCTGTTTATTTTAATTTGGAAGACTGCACCTATATCAATATTATCAGCTTCACAGTTTATTTTTTATGGGTTCTATGTACCACTATTTAATGTGACGTGGGGAGGTTAAAATTCTCAGGACAATGCTTATGTACAAGTGTTTGCCGAGAATACCCCAGGGGTGTGAGCTATGCTTGATAGGTTTCATAGCCCTGGTGTATTTTGATGTTTAAATACTTTGGATTTCTGTTTCAAAAACTATTTCTGCTGCTTATAAATATTGTTGATTGTGGTCGTTCTGTTCGACTTAAATATTTATCCAAAAGTATTTTCTTCTTTATTTCATTGTATTTATGAATTTGTTTTGAAAAAAAAAATACATTCGCGCTGTTAAAAATCGGGGTTTTACAACAAATTGGTTTCAGATGGGAGTCAAATGACCTTTATTATCTTTCTAACCCATCAATGGCATGCCTTACCACATATTATCCTCTTACTATACATGCTTAGTTAGATTATTTGAGTCTTTCCAAACTTCAACAATTAGTACCTAATCTAACCAAATTATCTAGCTTACATTGTGAGTCGTGTCAGTTAGGAAAACACACTCGTATTCATTTCTTTTATTGAGCCAATAAATGACCTTTGTCTCCGTTTGCTTTAGTTCACTCAAATGTTTGCGATCCTTGTCTAATATTTCCACTCTTGAGTCTAGATATTTAGTTACTTTTATCGATGATTATTGTTGTTGTGCATGGTAATTTTTAATAAAAGAAAAGGTCTGAATTATTCTCTTTTTTTGAACAATTTTATGAGGAAATTAAAACTCAATTTAGTGTACCCATTCGCACTTTGCGTAGTGATAATGCTAGTGAATATTTGTCTCATCAATTTCAAAATTTTATGACCTTTAACGACATACTTCATCAAACGGCTTTGAAGAAGTCAATGTTCTTATGAGAGTAAATCATCTAATGACATATATTCCTCTAAGAAGACCAGTTATGTGCATGCTCTAAGTGTCATTCAGAATCGACATGTTTCAATGGTCTGGGAGACAATGCTCCAACTATACTATCCTTTGATCATGTATCCTTTGTTTTCTCTATTGTCATCCAAGTTAGGAGGAGTGATTTTTGGGATTCAGTTTTGACCTCAACGAATATATTTATCTTTAATGGTTCCATTGTTAAAACTCATGAAGATATAAGTTGTATTTGTGAAACAAAGTACACATTCCTTACCTAAATAACACATACCTTACTATGAAGAACTCTATAAAATGATGTATTTCTTTAATTGATAATAAAGGAGAAGACATCACAATTACACAGAACACAACTAGCACTACAACATTCTGTAATCATTCAAATTTTATTTAACTGCTGAAAATGAAGAAAATATGAAAGTAATACATTGTAAACAAACTCTTAAGAGAGATTTTTCAGAAAAAAAACCCTATCTCATTTGTTGAAAATACATTTGATATTTTATTTATTACATATCACATCATATCATGTAAATAGAAATAATATCTCCCATATTTACTTTTGTATTTATTGTATGGAGCCTATATAAAATTGACTCTGTTGTGTACTTAAAACACAGTTTCACCATATGTCTCTCTCATTTTCTTTCATTCAACATTGTATCTTGGGCCTATTGAGAGATAGTCCTTTACCATGATTATGTAGGTGTAACACCATCCTTCGGTGAATTTTTTTTTTATTTCGGTATATCGTGTCTCAATTTCGATTTGCCCCTTTATTCTTTGTTGTTATTTGATTTTTCAATAAATCAATCATTGCACAGTTCATCCCGCGGTACTATTTATAATAAAAAAAAAACCTGTTTCGCCACAATTTTGCTGCTAGTTTTAGGTAACAGCTTACTGATGATGGCTACATGTTAAGATTTTCTTTGATGGGTAGAGTATTGTCAGAATTCTTGTTTTGGTGTTTCGGCTGCACAAAGTGGTAATCCACCTGTTTGCATCTCATTTTCTCTTTGCTCATTGATTATCGATTTTGGTGCATCTGACCATATTACTAGTAATAAGGCTCTTTTTTCCTCTCTCACTACTTTTGGTTATTTCCCTAGAATAGTCATCCAATGATTCCCTAACACATTCTTAAGGGATTGACATTGTACAAATCATCCATTCTCTATTAGTTTTATATGTCCTTTATATGCTTGGATGCCTATTTAATTTAATTTTATTTATATCAGTCGATTGACTTGCTCTCATGACTGTGTCACAAACTTCACTAATTGAAATGTTACTTTGCAAGATCGAATATCAAGATGACAAATTGGTTTTAGATGTGAGTCTAATGACCTTTATTATCTTTCAAATCCATCAATGGCGTTCCCTACCACATATTATCCTCTTGCTATACATTCTTAGTTAGGTCATCCGAGTCTTTCCAAACTTCAACAAATAGTACCTAATCTAACCAAATTGTATAGCTTACATTGTGAGTCGTGTTAGTTAGGGAAACACACTCGTATTCATTTCTCTTATTGAGCCAATAAACGACCTTTGTCCTCGTTTGCTTTAGTTCACACAAATGTTTGGGATCCTTCTCTAATATTTCCACTCTTGAGTCTAGATATTTTGTTACTTTTATCGATAATTTTTGTAGTTATACTTGGTGATTTTTAATTAAAAAAAATAGGTCTGAATTATTCTCTATTTTTGAACAATTTTGTAAGGAATTTATAACTCAATTTCGTGTATCCATTCGCACTTTGTGAAGTGATAATGACAGTGAATGTTTGTCTCATCAATTTCAAAATTTTATGACCTTTAACGACATACTTCATCAAATGGCTTTGAAGAAGTCAATGTTCTTCTGAGAGTAAATCAACTAATGGCATATATTCCTCGAAGAAGACAAGTTATGTGCATCCTCTAATTATAATTCATAATCTACACGTTTCAATGGTTTGTGAGACAGTGCTCCAATTATACTATCCTTTGACCATGTAGCCTTTGTTTTCTCGATTTTCATTCAAGTTAGGAGTAGTGATTTTTGGTATTCAGTTTTGACCTCAACGAATATATTTATCTTTAATGGTTCCATTGTTAAAACTCATGAAGGTATAAGTTGTATTTCTGAAATAATGTACACATTCCTTACCTAAATAACACAAACCCTATGTAACATCCAGTTTTTTCGAGACATTAACTGGTGAAATTCTAAATGTAAAAATACAAATTCGTTTTTATTTATTTATGATTATCTGAAATACCCATTTACCTTAAGATCAATTAATAACATTTTTAGTTATATTTTCCAAAATAATGAATCAAAGTATTTGCAATTACTAAAAGTAAATTTAACACGTTAAACAAAAGACACTCCTAGAACCAAAACTCTTGATGTTTTGCTACCCAAACATAAATCCTAGTTGATCATGAACTTTAGACTTGTAGAAAACTCACCCAACAAGTCTAACGCCAGCATAAAAGTATCTTTGAGCCTCCAATTGCATGTTATTGTACTTCACTCAAGTATCACTATATGTGATGTCGTGTCAAATGTAAAGGTCATCTCCAAATAACAAACACAAAGCAAATAGACATGCATATATAGTTGTTATAGCAAAAAATAAATAATCATATACTTCGTTAAACAATTAAAAATAACAAAACCAAGATACAGATCAACCAAAAAGCAGGAATCCTATTTATTAGACTATACATCAATGCATGATTCTGGAATATCACGACCCTGCAAAGCAAAGAGTCCCACCATTGGACAAATGCTCATCAGAATTTCATGTTCAGTACTCCACTGTTGACTATTCTTCTGAATCGTGTTGCCTTTATGATGAACTGTAGTCACGTACTCGTGACTAAGTTTAGGCCACCAATGCATGCTGATAGCGTTTCAGCAAGTGTACTGAATCTTGCAAGTAATAATAAAACTGTAGTACCGAGTGTCGAACTCAAGGATTGCGTTTTACTATTGAATTATATTTGATTACTAAAATTGAACAAAAAGGTTCCCAAGTTGATTGAAATAATGTTTGAAATTAACAACAATAATAAAATTGATTTTTATAATGAGAAAAATGTCAGGGATGAGTTTCACTTCGAATCCAACCTTGGTGTCTAATTTGATCCTAGTTACTGAATTCCTTTATTGAATTATTACCGAATTCTCTTTACTATTCTTGCCCTAATGTCTTAGTGACAAAACCTTTAATTCCAAAGTAACCCCTAATTCCTTAGTGGATTTAAGATTAGAATTAAGCATTACCGTATAGAAATTCTCTTGTAAATTATTGCTTTGCAACTAATTTAATTGGTTTCATGACCTGCATCTATCCCTAGACTACAAATTCATGAATTTCTCATCTCAAGCATTCGTAAAGTCCACTTCCGTTTCAAAATACAAATCGTAGAACATTTTAATGTTGATCAAGCAATAAAAAAAATTAAGCACAGATATGAGAAAAACAATTCAATAAACTCATTCATATAACTAGAAATCAAATCAGAAAAATAAGGGTTTCATCTGGTTACACTCATCCCTAACAAATAGGGTTTAGTTACTCATGACAGAGACACAAAGATATGGATTAAAGAAGAATTACAAGAATGATTCATGGATAATTCTTGATAAAACTGCTTCAATGGCGTTAGAAACGACCGTCTTTGAGTTTCTATGCTAGGGCACAAGTCTCCCAACTTCCCAAGAGTCAAAAAGATCCCTAAAACAGTAAAAAAAAATAGCGTTTTTATGATTGCTGATGCGCATCACGCTCTCCAGGCGCGCAGGGCGCGCTCCAGGCGCGCGTTGGAAGAACTGAAACATGATAAATGCGCTCCAGGCGTGCAGGACGCGCTCCAGGCGCACGTTTGACAAACTGAAATCTGATAAATGCGCTCCTGGCGCGCAGGACGCGCTCCAGGCGCACAACATCTGCTGTCTGACGTATTTTGCATTTTGCTCATCTTTTGCGTCTGAATTTGATCATGGTGTCTTCATGAAAGTTGTAGATATGGATCTTTGATTTCATTAGCATATGGTTTGACTCTAATTGGACATCTAAAACTCCATATATGGCTGAAATACTCCGCATAGGTCATGTTGATTTCTCACCAAAATTCAGCACTGCACTAAAACAAAGTAACAACGCAAAACTACGAAAAATCTCCACTTTATTAAGCAAATAATAACAAAAACATTTCATTAAATCAAATAACTAAAATCAACAAAATATATCAAATAATTCATTAAATTAACTAATGATTAAAGATAAATAAGACTAAAATCAATAGAAATTATGCATATGATGAAAAGTCATCACAACCCCAAACTTAATCTATTGCTTGTCCCCAAGCAACCATTAGTTTCATATTTGGTGCAGTTAAAAGCAAACTTAAACTCAATTTCTCAATTCAAATCAAACTCAATTCTCAAAGTTTCAGCTACTACAAAACATCCATCATACTCTATGGTTGCTTACAAAAATAACAAGGTTTGTACACCTTGGCATTCATTTATCAAATTCAACTGTCTCTTCACACAATCTCACCAAAATTTCTCTCAAGTGTTTAGAAGGGTTATGAATTTATCACTCAAATCCTAGAGCATGCATCATGCTACCATAGGCTTGAAAAAATTCTAGTTAGCAATCACAATACAGGAAACACATACATTTTTGGAGGACTTACGGGTTGTAATGGGGCTTAGGTAAGGGTAGGACATTTTGGGATAGTAGGCTTTACTACTTGGAGTTAGGCATATATTTCCCAATTATTCTACCATTTTTTTTTCTTCACCTTTTCATTCTAGAGATTCTTAAACATTGACAAAAGAACCAAGAAGATATTATTTATCATTTTTTTTCTTCTTTTCTTCTTTTTCTTTTTTTTTTCTTTATTTTTTTTTTGTGAGAATCACCACCCCAAACTTAAAAGGTTGCTATCCCATGAGCAACCTCAAACTTAGAATTTGATCAAGACAAAATTTTTTTTTTTACCTAACTCCAAGTAAGGTGATATAATTGAAGTAGGGTTTTTGTTTTGTAATGTGGCTAGTAACCGAAATAAAGGGGCAAGGCTCAAAGGGGCTAGCAAAGGATAACATTTTCATAGGGTAGTTAGAAAGGCTCAAACGACCAAATAAAATTGCCTCAATGTATGCATAAATTACAAGTGATGCAAGTCAGAATTATTGCAAGTTCTGAAGGGATAATACACGTCTGGATAATCACACAACAAAGAATTTAAGTGTTTAGGCTCAAAAGCTCACAACTAGGATAATAAGAAAGAGTATGAATTATCTAAATGATGCCAAACATGCCCCTACAAAATTTATTTAGTGTTTTTTTTTTTTTAAAAAAAAATGCGAGTTAGACTTCAACAACCAATGATATGAATTAGTGAAACTTATCGAATTGAGCAATGATATGAGCAAAGAAATATAGTTTAAATTTCAAAATGTCAAACATAAAACTTAAGACCAAATACAAGTTGTTAATAATTCTTCATCATAGTGCACGTTTACACACAATTAGAAAGAAACAAATTCAAATAACAAAAATAAGATTGCAAAAATTAAAAGTTACCTCTACCTGTGGGTTATCTCCCACAAAGCGCTTCTTTAAAGTCATTAGCTTGACATCTCAACTATTGTCAAGGTGGCATGTATAACAGGAAGAACACATCATCCTTCTCACCAAGAGATACATATTTCAAGTGAGGAGGAAATTGCTTGAGTTCAATCAGTGGTGTCTTTTTCTCTGAGGGCTTGTCTTCATTCCCTTTCTACTCCCCCCATCTAGTAGGAAAATGGGGGGTGTAGGTGTTGCTTCTAACATGGCCAAGACCTCTTCTACCTTTTGATATTCACTTTCTTTAACAATGTCTTGGGGTAGGCATAACACTCTTTCTAATGGCAAACTGGGTGCTTGATGCTTCATTTCTTCGTTGACTATCGCATCTAAGATCTCAATTCGATTGCACTCTTCTCTTTCTTTTGAATGTTCCATGGCTTTTAAAATGTTAAAAGTGGTAGTTTCTTCATTTACTTTTAAGGTTAAGGTTCCATCTGCCACATCAATCATAGCTCGCCCTGTTGCTAAGAACGGTCTCCCCAAAATCAAAGGAATGTCACAGTCCTCATCCATGTCTAGTACCACGAAATCCACTGGAAAAATGAACTTATCCACTTTAACCAACAAATCTTCCACCACTCCGTAGGGGTGTTTCATCGAGCTATCCGCAAACTGTAACATCAGTTGTGTGTCTTTGACTTTTTCAATGCCCAGTTTTTTGTATATTGAAAGGGGCATAAGACTTACACTAGCCCCAAGATCACACAAAGCCTTCCCAAAAGTTATATTTCCAATAGCGCACGGGATTGAGAAACTTCCTCTGTAGTATAGCACTACACTATTCAGTAAGCATAACTGTTTCAACACCGATTTTTCTTTTTTTTGACAGAATCTCCTTCATGAACTTGGCTTATGTCGGGATCTGCTCTAGTGCTCCTGCAAAAGGAATGTTAATCTGTAATTTTTTAAAAACATCCAGAAACTTACCAAATTGTTTTTCAGTTTCTTCCCTCCTTAACCTTTGAGGGAATGGAAGTCGAATTTCTGGTTTTGGCAGTGGTTCCCTTTTTTGTACCACATGTTCTTCCTCCTTTTCAAAAGCGATGTGATCCTCCACTGATGTCGGTGTGACCATTTCCTCCAGGTGGGTTGAAGTCAGAGTACTTCTACTCTGTTTGGCTTCAGGTGGAACTTGTTCACTCACCTTGCCACTCCTCGTGGTCACTGCATGAACATTGTTTCGTGGATTCGGAACTGTGTCACTAGACAGATTTCCAGACGTTCTTTGTGCCATTTGTTGAGCAAGTTGACCCACTTGAGTCTCTAGATTCTTTATGGATGCAGAGTGATTTTTCTGGATGGCTATTGACTCTTCAATGAAAGAACTTGTGATTGTCGCGATTTTCTCTATAGCACTCTCCCAAGCAACCTTTCTAGGTGGAAATTGGTTGGTTTGAGCTCCTTGTTGACCCTGAGATCCACCTTGCTGATCTCTCCAGGAAAGATTTGGATGATTTCTCCAACCAGGGTTGTACGTACTAGAGTAGGAGTTATTATGCCTGTTGTTATTACTCACAAAATTCACCTGTTCTAGTTCTTCTACCTCATTGTCATCCAGTGCTTCACAAACTCCAATTTTATGTATTCCTCCACAAAGGTTACAACTAGTATGCTTTAGTAATTTGACAGGGGCCACTTGGGGTTGTATATTTAGAGCTGCCATCCCCTTCTTTATCTCAGCGGCGATAACATCTTTTATCTGTTTTGAGAGCAACATCCCTTGAGCCAACCCAACCTCATAAGCATTAAATTCCAGCATACCACTTTTTGATTTGCTTTCGCAGTTTTTTTTTTCTAGATCAAAGAAAAGTTCAGCTGAGGACAAGCCTCGCATACAAGGTTAGACAAATTATGAGTAATGAACAGTTAAAGAAAGATAAATAATAAAGTAAAAATAAAAGAGTTTTTAACCAAAATTCTTTTTTTTTTATTAGAAATAAAATAAAAGAATAAATTTTATTGCAGAGCAAAAAATTTCAATTCAGTAAATAAATTAAATTCAATAATGATATGGCAATCCCCGGCAACGGCGCCAAAAACTTGATAGCGTTTCAACAAGTGTACTGAATCGTTGCAAGTAATAATAAAACGGTAGTACCGAGTGTCGAACTCAAGGATTGCGTTTTACTATTGAATTATATTTGATTACTAAAATTGAACAAAAAGGTTCCCAAGTTGATTGAAATAATGTTTGAAATTAACAACAATAATAAAATTGATCTTTTATAATGAGAAAAATGTCAGGGATGAGTTTCACTTTGAATCCAACCTTGGTGTCTAATTTGATCCTAGTTACTGAATTCCTTTATTGAATTATTACCGAATTCTCTTTATTATTCTTGCCCTAATGTCTTAGTGACAGAACCTTTAATTCCAAAGTAACCCCTAATTCCTTAGTGGATTTAAGATTAGAATTAAGCATTACTGTATAGAAATTTTCTTGTAAATTATTGCTTTGCAACTAATTTAATTGGTTTCATGACCTGCATCTATCCCTAGACTACAAATTCATGAATTTCTCATCTCAAGCATTCGTAAAGTCCACTTCCGTTTCAAAATACAAATCGTAGAACATTTTAATGTTGATCAAGCAATAAAAAGCATTAAGCACAGAGATGAGAAAAACAATTCAATAAACTCATTCATATAACTATAAATCAAATCAGAAAAATAAGGATTTCATCTGGTTACACTCATCCCTAACAAATAGGGTTTAGTTACTCATGACAGAGATACAAAAGATAAGGATTAAAGAAGAATTACAAGAATGATTCATGGATGATTCTTGATAACAAGAGAATCAATATTTTTCTGAGACTGATTTAACAAAAAATCGGGAATAGAGTTATTGCTCTCTTTTCCCTTTTGGTGTTGCCTTTTCTATCAAAACAGTATCTCTTTTTTTCTTTTTTCTTCTTTATTTTATTAACCTAATTGTAATTTATACTCTCTTAGCTAGTAACTAGTAACTGACATATGGGTCACACCCATTTAACATGATTCCTTCCTTTTATTTTTTATTTTTATTGTTATTCTTTTAACAGTCAAACCAAACAAAACATGACACTACTATTATTATTATTAATTTATTAGTATTATTTCAATTAATTTATACGGAGGCATTGTTTAGTTTATTTATTTATTTTATTTTGAACCAAAATTAGCGACATATAGTGTCAAATTAAATAACAACATATGCACTCCAAAAATAATAATTAAAATTAATATAAAATCTAGTAATTATCTAGTAAAATTAAATGAGAAAAATGCATCTCATTAACAATTAATAATGGGAAAATAAAGATCTTACACCTTACCATGAAGAACTCTATAAAATGAATTATTTCCTTACTTATGAATAAAGGAGAAGACATCACAATTAAACGCAACACAAGTATCACTACAACATTATGTAATCATTAAAATATTATACAAATGTTGAAAAAGAAAAATATGAAAGTAATACGATATAAACAAACTCTTAAGACAGATTTTTCAGAAAAACCCAATCTCATTTATTGAAAATATATTTATGATATATTATTTATTACGTATCACATCATATTATGTAAATAGAAATAATATCTCCCATATTTATTTTTGTATTTATTGCCTTGAACCTATATAAAATTGATTATGTTGTGTAGTTAAAACACACAATTTTACCATATGTCTCTCTTATTTCTTTCATTCAACATTGTATATAGGGTCTATTGAGAGATAGTCCTTTACCATGATTGCGTAGGGGTAACACTATCTTTCAGTGATATTTTTTAATTTCAGTATATCGTCTCTCAATTTCGATTTGCCCCTTTCTTCTTTGTTGTTATTTCATTTTTCAATAAATCAATCACTGCACAGTTCATCCTGCGGTACTATTCATAAAAAAGAAAGCCTCTTTCGCCATAATTTTGCTGCTAGTTTTAGGTAACTACTTTCTGATGATGGCTACTTGTTAAGATTTTCTTCGATGGTAGAGTATTGTCAGAATTCTTGTTCTGGTGTTTCTGTTTGCATCTTGTAAGACCTTTAATTTTAAATCCTAAATTATACTATTTTAGGGTATTTTGTGTTGAAATTTCTTAGGTTTTAAGCCCAATTTTTGGTATTTAGTGAGTTAAATGCCAAAAATATATTTTTAGAAATTGGATTAAAATTATTTGTTGGAGAATAATTTAGTTACGTTGTAAATGATTTAATACTAGGAAATTTTGTTAGAAATATCACTCGGATTGCCGAAAATTCTATCTATCAATTGAGTTGCGACGAGAGTATATATTTTTATTAAATTAGATTGAGATGAGAGTGAAGTGATGAGTGTGAGGGTTATTAGATATTTATTGGTTTAGTTTTAATTATAATATATATATATATATATATAAATATATATATATAAATATATTATTATTGTAAGTAATATAAAAATATATAAATAGTAATATATATATATATATATAGATATAGATAGATAGATTAGTTAGAAAGGGAAAGCAAGGCAAGAAACAACAACAAAAAGAAAGAACATGTGCGCCATTTTCATCCCTTTTCATTCTTTTCTTCATGTTCTTCTTCCAAGCTTCAATCTTCTTCTCTAATTCAAAGCTTGCTAAGTAATCCAACAAAGCCATTTGCGCGATAGTTTTCCTCCCAGCCTCTTTCTTCTTCTTTGATTCGAAAATGAAGAAAAACGGTGTTAGAGGTTTTCAAAACCGTCAAACGCAAACCTCCACATTTCTTCTAGATCTAAGCTTCATTTCGCGAAGAGATATAAGGGAAAGTTGTTCACCTCCATGCTACGGTGCTAGTGAACTAACTTTGGAAGTGACGTCACAAGTAGAGATTTTATTGGAATTACTCGCGGTACCATAATCGCTCATTAAAGCTACCGTAATCGCTCATTAAAGCTATCGTTAAGGTAAAAGCTCCTTCCAAACATTTAGTTTGCATTTAGGACATTATTTGTAATTTAATTTAATGTGATTATGTGTAATTTAGTGGAATTTAAATTTGAGGTGTGGTTTGTGGTGATTCAAGTTTGGTGTGATTTATATGTTCATAATTATTATTATGAATTTTTGAGATGTGATTTATTTGTGGATTTTGTAGAAAATGAATTGATGAAATTTAGTGGTTTATGTGTAAAAATGTGGAGTTTTGAAATTGGGTGAGTTATGTTTGAATTGTTGAAATTTAATTGAGGTGTTATACGTGTGTTGTGGAATTGAATTGATTGTTGTCGGTGTGAATTGGTGATAATTAAATTTGATGAGTTTGAGTTACGTAATGAGTTATTTTCAAATAAATGAGTTTGAACTGAAATTTAAATTTTACAAAAAAATTAGCGTTGTAAAAGTTGTGAAAAAGTTCAAATTTTAACTAAGTTAAATAGTTTGAGCAAAAAGATAGATTGAAATTAAAAATGGTTAGAGTTTAAAACGTTACTCTTTTAATTACTCTTTGATTGAGTTTAAAAAGAAAAAAATTTTAGAGTATTTTATTAACTCAAAAATTTCGGTGCTTTAATAGTCGAGTGTGTGTATGGGAAATTTTTACGATATTTTTTTTATTTAATTTTAAGTAAATAATATAGATTATTTGGTTTTAAAACTTTGGTGTGTGGGAAAGATTTAATTTTGGGAATTTTGTTTTGTTTGAATTAGTTTTACTGTGAACAAGTTGTTATAAATATTCATGTTTATGTAGTTAGCTCCTTGTGTCTCGAAAAGGAATCGAGACCGTTGGCACCGAGTTAGCGGTGGGGAGAACTCTGATATATTAATGTTGTTGTGGTGATTTATAGTTGAAAATTTTAGAGATTGAATATGGTGATTAATGTTTGGAAATTTTGGTGATTTATGTTAGGTGAAATTGATGTGTTCATAATTAATATTTTGAATTTTTTAGATGAAATTTATGTGTGACTTGGTGGAAAATGAATTTAATTCAATTTAGGTGTGAATGGAATTTGGAGATGTGATTTAGGTGTGGTTGTGGAAATTGAAATTGGTGTGAATAAATATGTTTGAGTATGCTCTGCGTTGTATATGAAAAATTATTAGTGTTAAATGAGTATTAAAAATGGGGAATCTTTTAATAGCTGCATTTACTTAATGATTGTGGTGAAAAGAGTCAGAGTATGCTCATGCATTTCATAGTACATGGTGATCGCGATGGGGCCATGGTGATAGTGGTGACCGTGATGGGCCACGGGATGATGTCATGTGAATTGTTGGTTCATCTTATTCTTGCAGGGATTGTCGCGTCGTACTGATCTGTGAGAGATTGCACTCTAGAATGTGATGATCTGTGAGCGATTGCACTCTAGAAAATTGTGTTGGTCTGTGAGCGACTGCACTCTTGTATGTCGTGCTGGTCTGTGAAAGACTGCATGCTAGTAAATCGTGCTGATCCATGAGAGATTGCACCTCGATAATTAGTACTGGTCTGTGAGAGGCTGTACAATTATGATTTACGCCTCTCGAGGAGGGTTTTGGTTTGGAATTCTTGAATGATGCATTTTGGCATATACGCATTGCATTAGGGTGCTTGGCACGCGAGTCAAGTTTGTTATACTTTGATGATTGTATATACATATTCGGTTGTTGTTGTGATTTATCGTAATTGCTTTGAGGTGTGAAGTTGAGTTGATTAAGTTTTGATATATTTATGTGTTCATAATTGATTTAATGAATATTCGATGTGTGATTGAGGTATGAATTTGTGGAGATTAATTTGGTGTTAATTATGTGTTCATAATTGATAATATTAATGTTTGAAGTGTTGATTGATTCAAAAGCCATTTTAGAATTGAAAATCTGCATTTTCTCAATTGTATTCGGCTACGACAATGCAGCTTGTCAAAACTTCATTTTTCAACATTGTTTATGCATTTTTGGACATATGAAAACCCTTTCGATGAGTATGATAACACGAAAGGTTCTTTTGAGCATTTGAAAATATGAAAACGTTGTGGTATTTGTTAATTTAGGTTGGTGACCCTTTACAATTATTGTGGAAAGTTGGGCTTTGCCCTCAGATGAGAATCAAGATCTTCCCACCGGTTAGTATCCTGTGAATGGGAATGTAGTTGGACACACTTGACTGGAGCTGTGTTAGGAGGGTCTTGCGGGGAGTGTGAAGATCACTCGGGATGTATAGTTTTGTGGAATGATCAGATTAGGTTGACGTATAGGGACTAGAAGTCTTTCTTTTGGGATGTGTTTATTTTAATTTGGAAGACTGTACCTATACCAATATTTTCAGCTTGACATTTTATCTTCGATGGGTTCCATGTACCACTTTTGAAGTGTAAATACTTTGGATTCGTATTTCAAAAACTATTTCGCTGCTTGAAAATTATGTTGACTTATTTTTCGTTGTGTTATGACTTAAATATTTATCCAAAAGTATTTCCTTATTTATTTCTTTGTTTCTTTCTTTCTTTCTTTAAAAAAAAAAATACACTCGCGCTGTTAAAAATCTGGGTGTTACACATCTTACTTTCTCTTAGCTCATTGATTATCGATTATGGTGCATCTAACCATAATACTAGTAATAAGGCTCTTTTGTCCTCTCTCACTTCATTTGGTTATTAACCTAGAATAGTCAGCCAATGGTTCCCAAGCACAATCTTAAGGGATTGGCATTATCCAAATCCTCTTTTCTCTATTAATTACATATGTCCTTTATCTGCTTGGATGCTTATTTAATTTAATTTATATGAGTCGATTGACTCGTTCTCATGATTGTGTCGTTAACTTTACTAATTGAAATGTTATTTTGCAAGATTGAATATGAAGATGACAAATTGGTTTCAGATGTGAGTCTAATGACCTTTATTATCTTTCCAACCCATTAATGGCATGCCCTACCACATATTATCCTCTTATTATACATGTTTAGTTAGGTCATCCGAGTCATTCCAAACTTCAACAATTAGTACCTAATCTAACGAAATTATCTAGCCTATATTGTGAGTCATGTTAGTTAGGGAAACACACTCATATTCATTTCTCTTATTGAGTCAATAAATGACCTTTGTCCCTGTTTTCTTTAGTTCACTCAAATGTTTGAGATCCTTCTCTAATATTTCCAATCTTGAGTCTAGATATTTTGTTACTTTTATCGTTGATTTTTGTTGTTGTACTTGGTGATTTTTAATAAAAAAATATAGGTCTGAATTATTCTCTATTTTTGAACAATTTTATAAGGAAATTTAAACTCAATTGGGTGTATCCATTCGCACTTTGCATAATGATAATTCTAGTGAATATTTGTCTCGTCAATTTCAAAATTTTATGACCTTTAACATATACTTCATCAAACATCTTGTGCTCATACACCTCAATAAAATGGGGTTGCCGAACACAAAAAACATATCGACATCTTATTGAAATCACTTATACTCTCCTTCTTCATGGTAATGTACCATCTCTATTTTAGGGTGATGTTGTTCTAACGGTGGGCTATTATATAAATCACATGTGTTAGTCTTTTCCTTGATAACAAAGTCTCTCACTAGATCTTTTTCTTCGTACCTCTCTTCACTCACTTCCTCTTCGTGTCTACATGTTTTGTCCAATATCTCACTCTCGGTATTGACAAACTTTCAGCTTGATCACTAAAATGTTTCTTTCTTGGTTATCATCGGTCTTAAAAAGGTTATCGTTGTTATTATCCTACTTTTCGATGATATCTTATATCAGCTGATGTCACATTTTTTGAGTTTGTTGCATACTATGAGTCGCTTCCTGATCTTAGGTCTGCAACTATTCCTGCGTACCTATTAGAGTCTTTTTCACCTTCTCATTTACCATTAGAGCTTATTACGTATGTCCCACCTGAGACACCTCTGGTATCTCCTACCATTGTCCCAATTGAGACTCTTTTTGTGGATCCTCCAACTATACAACCTCTTCGTACATATCGTTGTCATCAACCATCATTGCTTGTACATGTTCTTACCTCTGTTCTTAATATCTAGGTCATTCTAGACACTTTGTCGCCGCCACCTCCTCCTTTATTGGATTCGACCCTTGATATTCCTATTTCTATTCATAGAGGTATATGTCCTATTCTTATACCATCCCTTTATTACATTGGTTTGAGTTACCACACATTTCTCCTTTGCATTATACTTGTTTGTCTTCCCCATCCATGGTTTCTATTCCTAAATCTCCAGGTGAAGCTTTATCCCACCCAATGTGGAGACAATCAACGATTGATGAGATGTGTGAACTTCAAAGTATTGGTATCAGGGAATTGGTTCCTTTACCATCTAGAAAATCATTATTATGACGTCATTGGCTTTATACGGTGAAAGTTGGTCCTGATGGTAACATTGATCGCTTTAAAGCTCGTTCGGTTGCAAAAGGGTACGCTCTAATTTTTTGTCTCGATTATAGTGATAATTTCTCAACTATGTCTAAGATGGCCTTTGTTAGACTACTCATCTCTATTGAAGCCATCAAACATTGGTCTCTGCACCAACTTGACATTAAAAATGAATTTGTGCAATGTGACATTGAAGATGAAGTGTATATGGAGCAACCACCTGAATTTGTTGCTCAAGGGGAGTCCTCTACCATGGTTTGTCAACTTCACAGGTTTTTCTATGGTCTTAAAAAAATTCCTTGAGCTTGGTTTGGCAGATTTAGCATAGTAGTGAAATAATTTGGTATGATACGAAGTGAAACTGGTCATTCTATTTTTTTTTTTTTTTATCACCACTCAACCCAATGGTTCATATACTTGATTGTCTATGTAGATGATAGTATCATAAATGGTAGTGACCAATAGAGCATACTCTAATTGAAACAAAATTTATCTCATCAGTTTCAAACTAAAGATCTTGGCAAGCTCCATTATTTCTTGGGTATTGAGGCGACCCAATCTAACGACATCTTAGTAACTTCGCAAAGGAAATATGCCATGCATATTATTGAAAGACATGTCTATTGAATGCCATGCCAGTTGATACTCCTGTGGATCCCAATGTCAAACTTCTACCTAATCATGTGGATCCATTTTTAGATTTAGGGAAATATAGAAGTTTGGTTGGCAAATTAAACTAACTCACAATCACTTGTCTAGACATTTCGTTTGCAATCAATGTGGTAAGCAATTCTTAAACTCTCTTATCCAAAGAACAATAGGATGATGTGATACAAATATTGAAATACATTAAAGGTGCTACAGGAAAATGTCTAATTTATGAAAACATATAACATAATCAGATTGTTAGTTATTCATATGTCGATCGGGCAGACTCACCCATTGATAGACGATCCACTTTTGGGTATTGTGTACTTGTTGGGAAAACTTAATTTCTTGGAAGATACTCCTATGGATCCATTTTTTTTTACCATATGTCTCTTTCATTTTGTCTCATTCAACATCATTCATTTGTAATATAGTATGGCCGTAGTTGTTATTCTTCAACAGTTTGTAGGTGCAAACTGAAAGTTGAGAAGACTTAACTAGTTGAGGTTAAGTGTTGTAATTCGGTTCGAATAATTGGAGAAAATACTTCTTGGTGAAAATAGAATGGAATCCCCCATAGTATACAAAAATCACAATAATGCACATATTTGTTTTATGAATTAGCTTCTTTCCAAGATCTAGTTCCACATATATTTGAGCATACTTAACCTTAGAGTATATAGAGGTTAGTCAATGTACTTTCAGCATAGGTGGATATCAGATGCCAATAATAGGAACTTAATTCACCGTCACACTATATATATAGAGAGTATGGTCCTCGATATATCATATATATATATATATATATATATATATTGCCTAATAAAAGTCTAGAGAGAACCACAATAATGGAAACTTATAAGAACAACAAGTCAAGGGGTGTTCGTCATCCACATCTGTTTTCAGGAACAATGTAATGGTTATAGATTACTTATGATTCCCAATGAATGTAGGTATTTCTAAAGCATCATCATTGATGAGTCAAACATGTTTTATGTCCTAATATATGAAATTACAGGCCTAATTTCATATAAATGTGCTGTAATTATTAAGTTTTTCCATGTGTGTAATGAGGATGTCAAAAGACACCCATTACTCTAAACTGAACAAGAGAAACCCTCTTGCGAATAAAGTCATAAACCCAAAAACCATGCTGCAAATTCAGTCTCTTAAATTGCAAATTCATAAACCCTTTTTTCTCCTGAAACTCTCACCTTTCAGTGCCTTTGTGAAATCAACGTAAGCAATAAAGGCAATCAGTTTGAACCAATAGTCATCGTTGTCGTCAAGAATGTATATGCAAGAAGCCAAAAACCTAGAGAAATTGGAATCTATAAACCCTTCACGCAAAACCTTTAATGCTATAACTCTCAGTCTAACACAAGCCCTATCGTGCATTCATTCATGTTTCGATTCAAAGCCTTCATGCAGCGAAAACTCTATTGTGCATTGTAGTTTTTCATAAGCAAGAAATCGTTTCTCCGTCGACTCCTCCACATATTTTTCATCGCAGGTAGTCTCTCTATCACAACTCATTCTCCATTTCTAATATTTAAGCAATTTCGCAATCAACAAAAGCAAGAAGCAGTTCTGCCATTGACTACATTTCACAATATCACCCTATTGGAAGGTTCTTTCTCTCCCTATTTATCTCGTATTGTTTGAATATGTGTTGGTATAAATTGTGGGGTTTTGGGACAAGTATTGGAACAATTAATTGCATATATTTTTCTTGGATATTTTGCAATTTGTACAATAAGTGCACATATTTTTCTGTTATGTTAAAGTGCACACAATTTTTAATACACGAAATGATTGATATTTCATGTTTTCTATTAGTTTTCATTTTTTTTCTTATGTGTACAAATTCTTATTGATCAACTAGAAGGAGAAGAAGAAGATCTTACGCTGAAAAACAGGACAAGCACCTCTTTTGGTATGTTTTTGAAATAACAATAACTTTTTCTTCGTATTTTTATATATACTATAAAATTTTAAGGTTTATATTGGTGTACTCGATAGTACTAGGTTCTCATGAATGATTTGGATGGAGAAGTATTGGTATATAATACAAAATTACGGATAATGTAAGACCCATAATTTTAAAGTACATTTTATGTATTTTAGTGTATTTTGGTATTGAACTCGGAGGCTTTTTAGCCAAAGTATTAATATTTTGGAGTTTATATGACCAAAAAGATATTTTGATTCCCGATCAGAATTACTCGTCGATAAATAAATTGAATTAAACTGTGGTGAATCTTTTACGAAGAATTTAATGCGTTATGGGTGAAATTGTAATTTAACAAATATCTAGATATTTTGAGATATTTGTTAAAAGTAATTAATATATATATATATATATATATATTTGTTTGTTTGGGAAGAGAAGGAAAGGAGATAGAAAGGGAAGAAGGAAAAAGAAAGAAAAGAAAAGGAAAGGAAAGAAAGAGAAAGGAGAGAAAACGTGAAAAACTTCTTCTTCTTCCTCTGCCAGACGTGAACCTCACCCTCCTTCCTCCATTTTTCGTTTTTCTTGCTTCCTTTGAGTTTGAACATTGAAACCCAAGGCTAGTGGGTGAGAAAGATCAAGTTTCCAGCTTCTTCCTTCCTCCCGGATTCGAAAACGGAGTTAGGGATTTCAAAACCGTCAAACACAAACCTCCCCGTTTCACCTAGATCTAAGCTTCGCTTCGCAAAGAGATAGAAGGGAAAGTTGCTCACTACCACGCTACGGTGCTAGGGAACCAACTTTGGAAGCGATGTTGCGAGCGGAGATTTTACCGGATTTACTTGCGGTGTCGTAATCGCACGTTAAAGCTAACGTGAAGGTAAGGGCTCCTTCCAAACTTTTAGTTTGCATTTAGGGACTTATATGTGGTTGTGTGGAAAATAATTTGATTAGGGTTGGTGTATTGAATCGTAGAAAATGAATTTAACCCATTTATGTATAATTTTGAGTAAATGAAATTTGATGTAATTGAGTGTTATGATTGCGTTGATTTGTGTTCATCGTACTTGGCGTGTTCATACTTGATGTTTGTTGATTGATGTTATTTGGTGTGAATCGTGGATTGAAATGGAGATTATGTTTGAGTTTGTTTGGTGTGGAATTTGAAAACCATTAGAGTTAAATGAGTATTAAGAATGGGGAATCTCTTAATGACTTATTTACTTAATGTTGTCGTGAAAACGATTTTATGGAGAAATGATTTGATGTGATTTGGTGCGAATTATGGATTGAATGTAAAAGTATGTTTGAGTTTGTTTTGTGTGGAATTTGAAACCATTAAGTTAAACGAGTATTAAGGATGGGGAATCTCTTAATGTATTGTTTACTTAATGTGTGTTGTGAAAATCGTTAAGTTAAATGAGTATTAAGAATAGGGAATCTCTTAATATCTGCGTTTAATTAATGTCGTCGTAAAAATGATTTTTGTGGAGAAATGAATTGTTGTGTTTTGGCGTGAATTGTGTAATAAATTTGTGAATATGTTTGAGTTTGTTTTGTGTGGGATTTGAAAACCATTAGAGATAAACGAGTATTAAGAATGGGGAATCTCTTAATGCCTTGTTTACTTAATGTGTGTTATGAAAATCGTTAAGTTAAATGAGTATTAAGAATGGGGAATCTCTTAATATCTGCGTTTACGTAATGTCGTCGTAAAAATGATTTTGTGGAGAAATGAATTGTTGTGTTTTGGCGTGAATTGTGTAATAAATTTGTGAATATGTTTCAGTTTGTTCTGTGTGGGATTTGAAAATCATTAGAGTTAAACGAGTATTAAGACTGGGGAATCTCTTAATGTCTTGTTTACTTAATGTGTGTTTGTTTGTGAAAATCGTTTAAGTTAAATGAGTATTAAGAATGGGGAATCTCTTAATGTCTTGTTTACTTAATGTTTGTTTTGAAAATCGTTTAAGTTAAATGAGTATTAAGAATGGGGAATCTCTTAATGTCTTGTTTACTTAATGTTTATTTTGGTAAATCGTGCTGACCCGTGATAGGTGGCACCATGGTAAATAGTACTTTGGCCCGTGATAGGCGATACATTTACAATTTACGTTGTTTTAGTAAACCGTGCAGACCCATGATAGGTGGCACCTTGGTAAATGGTACGGGCCCGTGATAGGCAGTATGTTTATGGTTGACGCTTTTTAGTAAACCGTGCAGACACGTGATTGGTGGCACCTCGGTAAGTAGTACTGATCCGTGATAGGTGGTACGTTTACGATTTACGTTTTTGGTAAGTTGTGTTTGTCCGCGAGAGACTACACAAGTGTTTGTCCGTGAGAGACTACACCCTGGTGAATTGTGTTTGTCCGTGAGAGACTGCACAGGTGTTTGTCCGTGAGAGACTACACCCTGGTAATTGTGTTTGTCCATGAGAGACTGCACAAGTGTTTATCCGTGAGAAACTACACCCTAGAAAATTGTGTTTGTCCGTGAGAGACTGCACATGAGTTTGCATGTGAGAGACTACACCCTGGTAAATGGTGGTTTGTTGGTTCATTTTGTCTGTGTGGGGATTGTCGTGTCAAGATGATTCCTTGTGATTTGTTGGTTCATCTTGTCCGTGTGGGCATTGTGTTATAAGTGCCAAGTGTTATGTTTGGAATTATGCGAAAGCATATTTGATTGCAAAACTATTTCGAAACTTATGATGTTGTAGTGATTGCGTTATAAGTGCTAAGTATTTTGTTTGGAATTGTGTGATAGCATGTTTGATTGCGAAACTATTTCGAAGCCCAATTTGTCGTGGCGATCGCGTGGGAATTGCTAAGTGTTAAGATTTGGTATTATGTATGAATGTGATTGAGTTAGTTTATGTATTTTTGGAATAATATACAGGGAAATCGATTTCCCCAATCGATTTGATGAGTTACAGGGACTTCGCAAATTTGACAAAATCGATTTACCCAATCGATTTTGTAATATGTTTTTTAAAACCATTTAAGAAATCGATTTAGCAAATCGATTGGATTCATTACAGGAGCTCAGCAAATTGACGAAATCGATTTGCTCAATCGATTGGCTCTTCATTAAATCGATTTGTCCAATCAATTGGATTCAATATAGGGGCCCAGTTTTTCATTAAATCGATTTGCCCAATCGATTTATTTAAGCCCAGAGTTTATTTTTCACTAAAAACTTTAAGGTAATCGATTTTCCCAATAGATTGGCTCAGTAGAAAATCTTATTTTGAGTTAGATAATTGATTGCTCAATTGATTTATCAATGTATTGGTCAGTTATGTATTAATTGATGGATTGAGAACTTTATTTTGATTTCATTTACAATTGGCAAGCATTATATGAATTTTTAGCATATGGAAAATTCTTTTAAGGTGCATGCTTAGTTGAGAAGATATTTTGTGCATTTAAAAACTTAAATGTTATGTGTTAACTGTTAATTTCGGTTGGTGACCCTTTACAACTATTGTGGAAATCTGGGTTTTGCCCTCAGATGAGAGCCAGGACAATCCTACCGGTTCGTACCCCGTGGATGGGAATGTAGAGGGAAATGTCTGACTGGAGCTATGTTAGGAGGATCTTACGGGGCGCGTGGAGATCACTCAAGGCGTTTAGTATTGTTTTGGAGAATGATCAGATTAGGTTGACATAGAGGGAACAAATGTCTTCTTTTGAATTGTAATTATTTTAAAATGGAAGACTGTACCTATACTAATATTGTCAGCTTTACATGTTATTATCGATGGGTTACATGTACCACTTTTTGATGTGTAAATATTTTGGATTCATATTTTTTGAAACTTATCCGCTGCTTGTAAATTTTGATGACTTAATTATTTATCCAAATGTATTACCTCATTTATTTCTCTGTTTTATTTTCATTTCTTTTGAAAAAAAAAATACACCCTCGCTTTGAAAATCGGGGTGTTACAGATTAAGTTTTGACATTGTGCTTAAATTTTCATGTATTTTGCTATCATTTTTTAGAGTAACTAGTGCTTATTAATTAATATATTTTTCTTTTTTAGAAAAATGTTTCAATTTGGAGCAAAACAAAGTTCTGGTATTTCAAAAAGAGACATGTGATCAATATAACTCCCTTCATAGATCATTCTAACTTTAGAATAATGTAATTATTTTGAACTATAATTGTTTTGTCTAACTGTACATTTATGATAAAAGACAGAACAACATCTAATAATTATGCAATGACATATCGTTCTAATTTTCAAGTAACTTTCTGTTATAGTCACTTTGGTTTGGTTGATATAGAAACAATCGATTGAAAATGGATGTTTGTCAAACTATTTTCAAAAGAATATGAAAATAGAGTGAAAGAGATTGTTGAGTTTGCAGCAAAGAATGCAAAAGACCCAAATGGAGTCATTTGTCCTTGTTTAAAATATTGTTTTAGAAAATGCATTAGAGCAGATCCAATGGAAGGATATTTTGTATGACATAGAATTGATCAAAGTTATACATGTTGGAAAAGACATGGTGAGAAAATAAAAAAGAGAACACTAATTTGGAGAATGGTGTGACATATTCCTCAAATGATTCTGACACAAATACATATGAGTTGGATCAAGTTAAGGAGATTGCAAAAGCAACTAAAGAAGATCTTCAGGATTTTCCTAAAACATTTGAAAGTTTGTTGAATAATGTAGATAAATCATTTTACAATGATTGTACTAAATTTAGAAGATGTTGGTGATATTAAAGTTGTACAACTTAAAAGCAAGTAATTGATGGTCTTAAAAGAGTTTCACAAACTTATTAATCCTTCTAAAAGATATTTCTGCCATATGATAATGAACTTCTCAAACGAACCTACACGAATTTTGTGCTCTATTAGCATGAGCTACAAAAGAATTCATGTTTGATGACATATATTTTGGGTTTATAGTTAGAGAATGATGAAGTTTGATCATAATTTTGGTTATAAATGTATAGTAAAATTTGCACATTACATTTATGTTCTCTTATTGAAGTTGCAATTGATGAAATATAGGCATAATTGCTCCAATAGTCTCTTAACTTAATTTCAGGTAACACTTCAGTTCTTTATTTTTTTTTTCCGATCTGGTCATTTATTTAATTTTAAGTAACAATTTAATTATTTATATCTTAAAATATCAACAATATTATCATTTCTTTACATAAACCTAAATTCATCAAAATCTTCAAACAAAATCCATAAAATTTAATACCAATTTCAAGAAAATTGATGTATTCATCTAATGCATAACTCAAATATTCAAATAAATTCATATTTTCATCTCTAACAATACCGAATAAAGAATGA
>JBBPBT010001161.1:206198-244505 GCA_037974875.1 Cicer bijugum | reverse complement strand
TATATATACGTATATGCATGTGTTTAATTATTTATTTTTTTGAAGTATAAATAGAATTTTGAATGAATAGGGAGGATTTTTGGAAAAATAACATCATTATATAATAATGTTTATACCAAATTGGTATATGGAAAATAACATAAATATATGATAGCGCTTTTCTAAGAAAAACGATATAAAAACTCTATTAAATAACACATATGACATCGCTTTTAAGAAGAAAAAGAACGCTTTAAAATACTACCTACAATAGTATTTTTCTAGAAAAGTGCTATTAAATGACAACTATAACAACACTTTTTGAAAAGAAAAAAAAAACGCTATTAAATCCTACTTACAACAAAGCTTTTCAGAAAAAATGTATTACATACGACAATATTTTTTACATTTTGAAAGCGTTGTTGTATCTTTTAGCAACACTACATACTATAACACTTAAAAGCGTTTTTAAATACATCAAAAAAGTGTTTTTGAAGCCTGTTTTTGGAGTAGTGTTGTTTATATATTTTGTTAAATCAAAATTTATCTTTTGTGTTTTGGACAAACTGAAAGTTTGATAACATGTAGAATACTTTTAATGTTTTTTGAGTGAAAGAATCACGTCAACTTTTATGATAGTGTTGCAAAATTGTTCAAATATAAATTTTATGACATTTTAGTGTTATATATAGTATTAATTTAATATTTGAAACCGTCATAAAAATATTCAATTAGAAAAATAGTTATAGATGAATTTGTGAGAGGTATTAAAAAAAAAAAAAAAACTATTCATATATTAGAGATGGAATATCAAATCTATCTCGACGAAATGCGAATAGCTAGAGACAGGTGTGAGAAATAGAACAAAATATTGTTGGAGATGGAAGTGATTGTCTCTGATAGAAATGAAATCATATCTCTCTCTAATGGAGACCAACATATTTTGTCTCTTATATATGGATGACATATTCTATTGCTAACGCCTTAGAGATGCAAAAAACAATAACAAAATCAAGCCAATCTCCAATTTTGTCTCTACAATACATTTAATGACATAATTTATTAAATTTGGAAACAGATTTTGCCCGTCTCTAATTCTGGTTTTTCTAGTAAGTATGAATCATAATCCAATGAAACATGAAGAATTAATCCCATCCTTTAATTTTTTAGATAAGAAAAATTTTATAAAAGGAAGTACAAGACGTATTTTAATCGGTTTATAAAAATGAGAATCAAATTCAACTTCATAGTAAAATAGTTATCTACGTTCTATAAAGGGTTGTTGATATCGTATTAAATCATATGTTCGAAAAAACGGTGGACAACATATTTAAACCCGACTTAATCCGACCGACGCAATAGAAAATTCAAGTTTACAGGTAGGTTTCTTTGGGTTGGGTGGGTGAAAAAAAAAGATTTATATGGGTCTATACTGTCGAGTTCGAATAGATAATTTGGATCGGTTGGTATCCAAACTCGACCGAATCCATTACTTTAATTATATTATATATTAGTATGTAAATTGTAAACAATACTCACACAACCACTGGTACACTATGTTAATTTAGATTGAAATAATTTACTCACACACTTGGTCCAAGGAAAGTTCTTTTTCTTTTTTTTTTAAAAAAAAACCCAATTAACACACAATTACACAACCGAATTAACAATACACTCATTTCAAACTTCACAATCAACAGTAAACACACTCACTCACATTCACAATGGCGGAGCTTGACCAAAAATTTTGGGGTGACCGACATAAAATATAATATATATATATATATATATATAGTAATATATAAATAATTTTATACAAAAAAAATTAAGTTGTAATAAGCACAAAGTAATGTATCAAATAAATTAATTACATAACTTAAAAATACCTTAAAGTAATGCTCTACACTCTTTGATTAATTTGAAATCATCAATAATAGGCTCAGAACTGATAGTTGCCGCAATGTCCCTTTCAATATAAACTACCATGCTATCTGCCAAAAAGTCAGCTTCCATCTTATTTCTTAACCATGATTTAATAATTTTCATTGCTGAAAAAGATCTTTCAGTTGTGGCAGTAGAAACCGGAAGAGTCATGATAAGATGAAGTAGTTTATCAATCAAGTAGAAATTTTGCATCTATTCAGTTGCAACCAAACATGAGCACAATTCTTGGATAGTTGATAAATTCTTCAAATTTAAATCTTGATGAGCATCGACCAAGAAATGTTGGAGGTGAAATTTTAAATTAATCTTCTCTTGCATGTCGAAATCCACATGGTTGTATTTTTCAACTAGAGTACAAATTTTTTCAATGTTAAAAGCTTTATAATTATCCTTAGGAGTCAAAGCACAACTTAAAGTTAACAAATTAATTGCTTGCTCACTAAATCTGTTATTCAACTCTTTTAATTGTTGATCAATGGAAGTAAAAAAGAGTTCAACTCTAAAAAAATGATCTATTGTAACTTGGCCTTGTTGAAGACGAGAGCATTCAAATCTTGTTGTTGAATGGACATAGTTGAGATCGGGAATTTCAATATCATGTTTTTCACAAAAAGTCTTCGCTTCAGTAAATAATTTATCCAACCATCTTCTTTCAATGCTTGAATAAGATTCTTTGTTGTTCCAACCAAACACATGGCATTAACTATATCTTGAGATTATTATTGTAAGGCTTGACAAAGTATTTTAGTTATCCCTGTTAGACATATGGATAATTGTTTGACATATGTTCACTCGTTTTTGAAGTTATTGACAAACATACACTTTTAAATAAATCTAACAGTGTGAATTGAGAAAATTTCAGGAACATCCATTCAATCCTACCAACTTGAAACCATTGCTTGGAACTCAAGAAATCAACAAAACCTTGAAGATCTACAAGCTAATCGATTAGTAAAATCGATTCTGTAAAAGGGTTGGATGATATTATAAAGTCTGGAATTAATCAATCGATGGGCACAATCGATTTGCACACTTTATGAAAGTTCAAACAGACTATCAATCGATCAGGCAAATCGATTGGTACACTTATCAGAAAATAAATTGTGCAAGTGAGAAAGCCAATTTGCCACAAATCGATTAGGCAGATCGATTGTTTAATTCACCAAGACTGAACTGATGGTTTACATCGATTAGACAAATCGACTTGAACACTTATTAAAATTAAAATGCGCAAGTCAGTAGCTTACCTTGCAAACTAGTCGATTTGGCAAATCGATTATTCAATCATTTTTTATGTTATGTTTTGTCTACATCGATTGGCCAAATCGAATGTGAATGTTCCAGAACCAAACCAATGCTAAAAAAAGCGATTAGGCAAATCGACTTACCAAAATATATTTCAAAATGACCTTGGTCTGGAACATCCATAGTCGATTAGCTCAATCTACTTACTTACTTACTTCTGTTATATTAAAGTTGGCATCAATCGACTTGGTAAATCGATTGACTGAACCAACTGGTTGTAATGACCTTCAGACTTAATTTTACAATCGGTTAGGCACATCTATTGGTGAAAATCGCTGTGTCTCTGGAACCAGTGAAATCGATTGACTAAAGCGATTGACACAAAAAGTCTTAGAAACAGAGACGACTGTAATGGTTGAATCGATTACATACATCGATTGTTTTGATCTCGTTGTTTGAACAAAACATCCCAAGTCCATTATGAACATTGACTCAGACATGAACATTCATCCCAGTCTGAAGAACTCATTTAAAAGAATCGATTAGTTAAATCGATTATGTTGTGCAGTTTCAAGATTCAAGAAAAACAAGATTCGCGAAATCGATTGGATAAATCGATTAGTGTGCTTTATAACCTTAATGAATTGATTGGCCAAATCGATTCATATGTTGTTTTTTTCCTGAAACTATATAAACTGCTTTCATACTCTTGTTCTCCTAATGTCACAATATACAATAACCAACATAATAACTTTGATAATTCTTTTTCAGAGCTACAATACATGAGATAACTCTTTCTCAACCAATATCAATTGAACATCCTTTTTCAATCATGGACAAACAACTTGTGATCATTGAGGATTGGAAAAGACCAATTTGAGAAAGATTACTTTGAGAAGAAGCAAGATCAAGCAATTTGTATATTTGATATGTTTCATATTCTGTAATACTTTTTTTGTAACAAATTACTCTGCGAAAATCCAGCTGCGACTGGTGGCGTTCTTAGGGGTTGAGGGCTGTCAACAAGAAGACGCTTGACTGAATTCTTGGTCAAGTTTATGGGACTTAAACTTGGGAATTCAAGGAAGGGAAAAGATAGAACAGGGTGAATAGTTTAAGATTGGTGCGAGGCACGCTGTAATAACCTGTAAACTGATTCTAAGAAGTTCTATTGGATAGGCTAAGATCTTGTTGGATCTTGGGACTGGACGTAGGTCGTCACGAGACAGCTGAACCAGTATAAAATCTTGCGTACACCTTTTCTCTTTCCCTTATCTTGTTTACATTTCAGCAATTATTTCGTTTCGGATATTGATTAATTGTCTTAATAATAATTGCATGGAAATCAGCATCCATAACAATCAATCTTGTCAAATGCATCTCTCCATAGTTACCATGATCCATATAGTTTTGACATTCATTAGAATTGTAAATTAGGGATCGTATTCAATTTGGTGTGAAATAAAAATTGAATTTATTAATCCGCTGTGCATTCATATTAGATTAGATATCATTCTGCATAATTCTTCAGAAAATCAGAGATCACATACACCAACAATCCCCATCATTGCTTTCATCAAATTCAAGATAAATATAAAATCAAACGCCTTCAAATAATTATAAGCACTATCAGCATCCCCACGTGTAGAATAACTTGCTCTTTCATTTGTAATTTTTTTAAAATAATACAAGTTGCCTCATACATATTTATCAAGCTACAAATAGAAGAGAAATGTGATCCCAAATGAGTATCCCCAGCTCGTTTCAAAGTACCCATTTGATTTATACCTTTACCAGTTACAATTTCCTCTAATTGAGCAGCTTGTAACTCATCATGACACTTAGTAGAAGAACAAACAACATTAACAACAAAAGTGAGTTTCTCAAAAAAATTATGAATTGGAACAACTTCTCTTGATGCACTAACCAAAGCAAGTTGCAATCGATGAGCAAAACAATGGACATAGTAAGCATAAGGACAATCTTTCATAAATAGTGCTTGTAAACCATTTCATTCTCCTCTCATATTACTAGCACCATCATACCCTTGACCACGCATGTTAGAAACATGAAAATTATGTCGAGAAAGTATATCACATACTTCTTCTTTCAGAGTTAAAGCTGTAGTGTCTTTAACATGTGCCACAAAAAAAAAAAATCGTTCTTGTATTAGACCAACTTTGTCAACAAATAATAACACAAGAGACATTTTTCCCTTTGTGATTCATCACGAGCTTCATCTACAACGATGCAAAATTTGGAATCACCAATTTCTTCACAAATATGTTTTCTCGCCCTATTAGAAAGAATATGCAAAAGCTCTTTTTGAATTTGAAGTGAAGTATATTTAGAATTATATGGAGCATTTTCTAACACAACTTTCGCAACTTCATCATTGTAAGTTTCCAAGAGTTTTATCAATTGAAGAAAATTTCCTTGATTTCTTGACTCTCTAGTTTCATCATGTCCCCTAAAAGCACAAGCTTGAAGTGTTAACCAACGAACAGTGTCAATTGATGTCTTGAGACGTATTCGATTCTTCAAAATTTGTTCTGAGCTTTGCACTTGAAAAGCTTTCCTTATATGTGCATCCTGATTCAACAAGTCTAGAAAAGCTTTCATTGCATTGATGTGTGGTGAGTAAGGATCTATCCCTATGTGTTTGAGAAAGGAGCAAAATTTTCCATTTTTAATTTTCTTCCAATTTCTAAAACTTGTACCAATGAAGACATCTGATCCAGGACGTCCACTTGGTCTTTTGCTAAATAGATAGCATGGTAAACAATATGCAGTATCTTTAGAAGGTGAATATTCTAGCCATGAAGAAAATATGTTAAATCAAGCATATTGAAACCGTCTTGGATGAACCTCGTTTCAGATAAAGGATATTCTTCTAAATTTATTTGATAAGGACCAAATTTTAGATAAGCTCTTCGTATTGCATCTAATTTATTTGGTGGATATTGCCAAATTTGAGGGCGTTTTCTGGGGTCACATTCTAAACATTTCTCAAAGTCATCTTCGAAAACTCTATGAACCTTGGAAAGATGATTCTCATTTTCTTCAATTCTTGGATTCTCAGAGATAGTTTCGGATGTAGCAGTTATAATTTCTTCATCTCTTTCACTCTCACAAATTTTTCTCTTGAAAAAAGAATCAATTCTTCTACTCTTCTTCATTCTCACAAACTTATTTACATCAATCAATTTAATAAACATAAAACATCTTATATTCAATAAAAAAATAAAATAAAACACTTTATATGGACAAAAAAACTCACGAATCCTCGATTTTTCTATAGTCTTACAACTATGTCAACCATAGTGTTCTTATCAGTATGTTATTCCAATTATAACTTTAATAATTCTATCCCCACATCTGTTTGGTGATCCAAGCTTCTTCAAATATTTTCGAAATCATGCCCAAGACTAAACTACTTAGGACACACAACCTTCTTTTCAGTTTAGTACTTCATTTCAAGAGTCACATTTCCAACGAAATCCAACTTGAATTTAATTCACATAACAAGGTCTACATTTGTCTCATGCCTAACACTTCAAATTTACGCTTCACTAGAAAATTCCTTACATAATTCGCAATTATGCACAACTTGAAAATAATTCTCCTACCTCTACTGCCAACATTCATTCTGATACTTCTTAATTTCGCTGTGTCCTTCATTTTCCACTTGATGATTATCCTTTCATTATGACAGGTCAACCACATTGTATTCACTCCATCACTTTTCCATTTATACCAACCTTAAATTTCTACCTCGAACCTTGATACATCTTCATTATAGTGATTTCAATAAATCAAGGCTTACTAATTCCCACCAAACTTTTCCATTTCATGTTTAATTGTTTTCTATCGAACAAACATTTAACTCCTTTGATTGACGAACACAATAACAATCCCAATGACATGCACTCAAGTAATATCTTTATATCATTGGCATACCTTTATGATAATAGTGACTGAGTTATAGGTGAGATAATTCCTTTCATCAATCTTTAATCGTCATAAGCTAGATCTCTATGTGCTGCTCCAACAAGTTTTCTTGGCACGTTTTCCAAAATTTGGTTCACTCGCTGGATTCTTATTCCTTCTCAACCCTCACCGAGATATAAACTGAAAGAATCCTAACATTGGAACGTTCTAAAGAATTATTTCTCAAACGTTCCCCATAAGTATTTCCTAAGAAATAATTATCTATAACTTCATCCTCATAAATTTTTCAGTACAATATCTCAAAACCCACATACCTTTCTTCGTCCATCCAGTGACTGAAATGATCATTTCAAATCTTCACGCTTGACTTCCCAAGACCAATAACTAAACCATAAATCAGTTGTTACATTTCTTCTTTCTCACTTTCTATCATTGAATAAGATTCTAAAATTTGATCCTCAAAATCTCCAAACACTTCCATCCTTAACATGGATAATTTATCACTTGCCCGGCTCAACTCATTCGATTATGAAAGTTTTAAGCATCAATTGGTCCTTCATCCAACCTTGCGGATTTTAAATCATCAACTAAAAAAAATCAACCATCTTAGGATCCCAAATCAAATCTCGAATAATCCTTCCGACCTATCAAAATATTAACATCCTCTTAGTAATTCCCATCCTTTAATAGACTCTCAAAACTTATATTACTGCCATCTCGAAGTATTCCCGTACTCGATACTTCAAATTCCACTTAATGGTAACATAGAGTTCAATACATTGTCACTTATCAACAAAATACATAGCCTCACACCTACACTCGTTATGAGATTCATACTTAATAATCCAAGTTGCGAATCTAGTCTAACTCGAATGCTCGACTTTTCCCCTCAAGGTATCGACAATTCCTCAAAGCGTATTTTATCTATCCAAAGGAGTATTCACTCCTAATGTGCAACGCTCCCTTAACTTCAATACTGGTCTCTTTCATTGACACCTAAGCACCAAATGTTATTCCAAATGGAAGCCTCATCTTCTCAACAATTCCATGATGTTCACATCTCTTGACAGTTGTCAAACTTCATCCAGTTTCATCCTAAAATCTACCAGGAAAACATCTAATACTTTTCTTAACAAAAGTCCTCAACTTAGATCTTTACTCGAAATCCCTTATTAGTCTAGTGTTAATCCATCCATACTTATCATCTTCGAGTTTACACCAACACATAGCTTCTGTGTCCTTGGAATCATTTTATAAATTCCATGCCGTCATGATTTGCTTCAACTCTGCTTGACAATCCGTCATCTCGAAGATCTTTTCCACTTCTTGAATCCACTAGTCAACTCTTTTCCTGAGTCCTCATCACCCTTGAACTTTGGAGGATGGTAATGACGAATGTATTCTAACCCTCTTAATCTTAAGAGCACAAATCTCTCTTTTCCTCTTCTCCAAATCCCGTAGAGTCTTTGCAGCAGCTCGTGCAACAACAAAACCTCCATGTTATTTGTAGCTCCAACCATTTGATCATCCCTACTGGCGTTCATCCTTGCAACGTCATTCCCTCTTGGAGGTAGTGTTTCCGAAAAACCGACATCAAGAAGAAGTGTTAACACCACTTCGAATAATTCCAAAACTAAGTTTTGAATATATCAACACATAATAACTATCCCTGATCTAACATCTCAGACCAATTACCCCGATGCATGATCAGATAACGACTCACAACCTACAGGTTGACTTACAGTCTTAACCAAAGACTCCACAGCCCCCAAAGAAAACTAAACCAAAGCTCTGATACCACAATGTAACACCCCGTTTTTCAAAGCGAGGGGGTATTTTTTTTTCAAAAGACATTAAAATGAAACAAAGAATAATTAAGTAAAATACCTTTGAATAATCATATAAGTCAATGTAATTGATACGCAGCGGAATAGTTTTTGAAATATGCATCCAAAGTATTTACACAACAACAAATGATACATGGAACCCATTCAAATAAGATGTCATACTGACAATATTAGTAAAGGAACAGTTTTCCAGTTCAAAATAACGTAGTCCAAAAGAAAGACATATGTTCCCTCTATGTCATCATAATCTGATCATTCTACAAAAAAAAACTATAGCTATACACCCTGAGTGATCTCCACGCGCCCCGTGAGGTCCTCCTAACATAGCTCAAGTCAAGCATTCCCATCTACATTCCCATCCGTAGGGTAAGAACCAGTAGGATCATCCTGGCTCTCATCTGAGGGCAAAGTCCAGATTTCCACAATAGTTGTAAAGGGTCATAATCGAAATTAACAATTAACACATAACATTTTAGTTTTTAAATGCACAAATAACCTTTCCACTTAGCATGCACCTTAAAAGGGTTTTCCATATTCTAAAAGTTCATACAATGCTTACCAAATGAAAATGAAATCAAAATAAAGTTCTCAATCCATCAAGTAATACAGAACTAACCAAAACACTGATAAATCAATTGAGCAATCGATTATCTAACTCAAAATAAGAATTTCTGCTGAGCCAATCGATTTCCAAATCGATTTTGCCAGTTTTGTTGAGTTCCTGGATGGCCAAATCGATTCCCAAATCGATTTTGTCAGTTTTGCTGAGTTCCTGGATGGCCAAATCGATTTCCAAATTGATTTCTTAAATGGATTTGAAAAATAGCTTTACAAAATTGATTGGCAAATCGATTTTGCCAATTAGAGAAGTCCCTGTCACTCATCAAATCGATTGGGAAATCGATTTCTCTGCATATTCTTCCAAAAATACATAAACTAACTCAATCACATTCATACACAACTCCAAATCTTAACACTTAGCAATTCCCACACATTCACCACGACATTATGAGCTTCGAAATCGTTTTGCAATCAAATATGCTATCACACAATTCCGAAACATAACTCTTAGTAAAATTAACACAATCACAATGACATCTCAAGTTCAAACACTCAGTCATAAACTTGAATCAAACACACTTACACACAATCTGTTCCAAAACATAGCACTTAGTAATATCATCACAATCATAAATTTGAATCAACCACGACTCGTGTGCCAAGCACCCTAATGCAATGTGTATATGCCAAAATGCATGGACTCGGAATTCCAAACCAAAACCCTCCTTGAAGGGACGTAAATCATAATTGTACCGCCTATCGCAGGCCAAAGTACCAATTACCGAGGTGCCATCTATCACGGGTATGCACGATTTACTAAAAAGCGTAAACCATAAACGTATTGCCTATCACGGGCCCGTACCGTTTACCAAGGTGCCACCTATCACGGGTCTGCACGGTTTACTAAAAAGAAAGTAAATTGTAAATGTACCGCCTATCACAGGCCAATGTACTCTTTACCAAGGTGCCACCTATCACGGGTCTGCACAATTTACAAAAAACCGTAAATCGTAAATGTACTGTCTATCACGGGCCAAAGTACTATTAACCTACGTGCCACTTATCACGGGTCTGCACAATTTACAAAAACGTAAATCATAATTATACCGCCTATCAAATGCCAAAGTACAATTTATCAAGGTGCCACCTATCACGGGTCTGCACAATTTACAAAAAGCATGAAAGTGCAAGAGCATATACTGACTCCATCCACAACAATCATCAAGCAAATGCAGATATTAAAAGATTCCCCATTTTTAATACTCATTTCACTTAAACGATTTTCACAACAAACATTAAGCAAACAGAAATATTAAGAGATTCCCCATTCTTAATACTCTTTTAACTTAAATGATTTTCACAACAAACAATAAGTAAACAAGACATTAAGAGATTCCCCATTCTTAATACTCATTTAACATAAACGATTTTCCAAAACAAACATTAAGTAAACAAGATATTAAGAGATTCCCCATTCTTAATACTCATTTAACTTAAACGAGTTTCCAAAACAAACATTAAGTAAACTAGACATTAAGAGATTCCCCATTCTTAATACTCATTTAACTTAAACGATTTTCCAAAACAAACATTAAGTAAACAAGACATTAAGAGATTCCCCATTCTTAATACTCATTTAACTTAAACAATTTTCCAAAACAAACATTAAGTAAACAAGACATTAAGAGATTCCCCATTCTTAATACTCATTTAACTTAAACGATTTTGACAAACACACATTAAGTAAATAAGACATTAAGAGATTCCCCATTCTTAATACTCATTTAACTTAATGGTTTTCAAATTCCACACAAAACAAAGTTGGTTCCCTAGCACCGTAGCATGGTAGTGAGCTACTTTCCCTTCTATCTCTTCGCGAAACGAAGCTTAGATCTAGGTGAAACGGGGAGGTTTGTGTGTTTGACGGCTTTGAAATCCCTAACTCCGTTTTCGAATCCGGGAGGAAGAAAGAAGCTGAGAACTTGATCTTTCTCACCCACTAGCCTTGGGTTTCAATTCTCGAACTTAAAGGAAGCAAGAAAAACGAAAATGGAAGAAGGTGGGAGGGAGGGTTTCGCCCGGCTGAAGGAGGAAGAAGGGAGTTCTGTTTTTTCTTTCCTTTCCTTTTCTCTTCTTTCTATTTCTATTTCCTTTCCATATCCTTTCTTTTTCCCTCCACACAAACATATATATATATATATATATATATTAATATATATTAATTATTTTTAACAAATATCTCCAAAACTAGATATTTATTAAAATTACCATTTCACCCAAAACGCATTAAATTCTTCGTAAAAAATTCACCGCAGTTAATTTAATTTATTCGTCGACGAGTAATTCTAATCGGCATCAAAATATCTTTTTTGTCATATAGACTCCAAAATATTAATAACTTTGGCTAAAAAGCCTCCGAGTTCAACACCAAAATACACTAAAATACATAATGTATACTTTAAAATTATGGGTCTTACACTCACAATCATGGTCATCATCGTTGCGATCAACATCATTGTCATCTCACCTTAGCCTACAAACATGAAGTGAAATCTATCTGGTAAGTTTCCTTTGAAATTTTTGTCAAACCCTAACTCTCCTATCTCAGAAAATTTATTCAATGTTTATTTAAAAAAAAAAAAATCTTTCGTTATTCAACATTTATCTTGAAAGGTATTATATACTTTTGTGTTTTGTTTTAATTTGTTCTTCTCATAGAAGACACTATTTTGTGTTAGGATTTGATCTTTTTTCACTAACATTTTGGTTTATGATGTTTCCATTATATTTAGGTACTTATAATATAGAGGGTACCTATATCTTCGTTCTTTGTTGAACCTTAAGATAAGGTTGGTTTATTAGGGTTTCTTTCAAGATTTCTTAATGTATTTTTAAGTTATTAATGTTAATCTATGATTTCTTAGTGTTTTCTGATTTCATAGGATCGGTATTGATTATACTACTATTAGTTATGTTCCAAAGATAATAATGTAATTTATTGAATTTTTTTTCCAATCGATAGTGCTTTCATTTGTAGTTTATGTAGATTTAGATTAATTAGTCTTACATTTACAGTTATTTACAGTTGTTTTACTTGTTATTTTTGTAGGATACTATTTTATAATCTTGTATTTTATGTTTTAAGGTTTATGTTCTTGTAATTTATGAGTTTTGGTTATTGGTTTGATGTTCATGTGTGGTATGGTTATTATTTTTAACAAAATTTATGCCTTTCTAGGGGTTAAGGCATTTTGAGTTCTTGAGGTTGTAAGTTAGGTTTTATAAGTTTATGTTCATATTTGCTCTGTTTATTTTTTTAGTTTTATTTTGTACTTTCATATTTGACATGTTTATTCTTTGTAGTTTTACATTCATGTTTGATTTGTTTATTTATTTTAGTTTAACATTCATGTTTGATTTATTTATAATTTTTTAGTTTTATATTTATGTTTTATTTGTTTATTTTTTTTTAGTTTTAGATTCATGTTTGTCTGATTATAATTAAATATTGCTACATTATAGATTATGCTTAATACTTACTTAGTATGTTCTGAACTTTTTTGGATTGGAATAATGAAGCAAGGCAAAGGAGGCAGGAGCATGCAAGGAGCTCGGCTAGAAAATTGTAAGTTAAACACATTGTAAATATTCTGTTAATCAACTTGTTGAAATGAGATTGTGTATGTTATTTTTAGACTACATAATTTTATAGAATAATTTAACTTGTTTGTTGTTTAGTGCATGATAATAATCTGCTTCATGTGATATGGAAATTAAGTCTATTGCTTAAATATGGTTACAATTGGTAATTAAGTCTATGCTAATAATACGGTTTTTTAGACTACATGGTGTTTTAGATTAAGTGTTATGATTTTGAGTAGAGGTGTTCAAAACATCGTAAATATTTTGTTAATCAACTTGATGAAATGAGATTGTGTATGTTATTTTTAGACTACATGATTTTATAGAAAAATTTAATTTGTCTGTTGTTTAGTGCATGATAATAATTTGCTTCATGTGATATGGTAATTAAATATATTGCTTAAATATGGTTACAGTTGGTAATTAAGTGTATGCTAATAATATAGTTTTTTAGACTACATGGTGTTTTAGATTATGTGTTATGATTTTGAGTAGAGGTGTTTGATTAACTGTTTTGACCCAAAGTGCCATTAAAAAAACTAAACTACTTATATAACTTAAAAATTAAAGTGAATTTAATTCTATCAAACACTCAATGAAACAATGTTTCTTTTTGAAAATTCACATGTTGATTTTGTTTGAATGGATTTAAGAAAATTCATTTTTTTCATAGAAAGTTCCTTTTTGATACATTTAAAGGATATTTTGAAATATTTTTATGACATAACAAAAGTGTTTTTAACCTCACAACAAACAAGTTTGCATACTACTTTTTCCCAATTAGCTTCTATTTTTATTGAACTTAAGCGTTCATCCATGAACCTCAACACTTGTTTAGAATCAATAGGCAAGCAAATGTTGACAAAGTATACCAAGTATTCGAGCAATTAATTTAACATAAATCAGCTTTTTTTACTTTGGTGTTATTTTAGATCCCTAATACAAGTTATGGTATGTGGAGTGGTGCTTTAGTGATAGTGATAAACCAATTAAAAAGATTTGTTTACAACTATAAATGATAATCTTACTAAAGTATACAAATGGTATAAGTATGTTTATGATACAACGTCTAAGGCATCATTTTCTAGTGTTGGTACATTTATTTCCCTTTGTGAAACAACCGTTGTTGGTCACACAAGCGCACACTTACAATGAGAAAATGCTTTTCAAAAACATTTAAAAGAAAATAATTCAATTGATGTTGAAAATGAACATGAGAGGTACACTAATGAGAAGTGTATAGAGTTCATAGAAAAGTTTGAGATTCTAATGTGGTGGAAACACAATGTAAGTGGCACATTTTCTTCCTCTCAGTCACAATCTTCAAATTGTGCTTAAACTGTTAAAGTTTCAATTTATGTTTGTCCTTTCATAATTATGTTCTATTTGCAATTATGTTTAGTTTTATTGTTTTATTTATGTTCGATTTTTTATTTATTATAGGCTGACTTTTTTTTTTGGGAGTCACATAAGACCCGTCATTAGTCAGAGCACAGTCAGGCAACCAACCACTATTTTTTGTGAGATAATTCTGGATTTTGGAGCAAGTCGGTCATATCTTTTTGGAACAAAAAAGTTTCGTGGGTAAGGCGCTTCATTTAGTTTTAGTTTATTATTAATGATTTCAATGTTCTTTTGACTTATTTTATGATTTACTTTTGCAAGTTATGATGTTGAATGAGTTGGATAAGGATGGAGCAAAAATCTTTTTGAAGGAGCTTACTATTGTTTGCACTAATGAGGATTTATATGTAAGTTTTGATTTTGATTGTCATTTTACGGAAAAACTTGTCAATATAATAAATTACAAATCATCTAACTCATACTTTGTTGGCATTGGACCAGCTTACCATATTTTTCATCAACTTCAACTTTTGTGGCAATGGATCAAAATTGACAAAAGAAAATCTATGTAAGTTAATCTTTGCAACTTTATTACAATTCAATTGTTGGGTATGCAATGTATATGAAAACATGATTTAGTTATTTGTTTAAAATTTGAAACATAGATGTCATGCGGGAGTCTCACTACTATCAACAAAACTGAAACAAATTTCTCACGGCTCTTGGGGTACTTTTCTACAATTTTTGTTGTTGAATTAGTTTGATTATATATAATGTGTTTTATATTTTTTACCAAGTAATTATATTATGCAAGTGTCACTGGTTCTTTCTAATTTGAATATTGATGTTATTCTGTTCTACAACTTATTTTTTTTGTCTAATTTGTATTATATGTGTGTAGATGAAGAAATATTCATATTGCTTAAATCATGTAGTAAAATCCTCATGATTCAGCAATATTGTCTTCATTTGATTAATGTCGAACTTTAATTAAGTTGATCATGAATTTATACATGAGGATGTAATTTTTATTGGTTGTGCTGTCATGTTATTCTGATTTATGTTGCTGATAAATTTGAGACTTTATGTGGCTAATGTCAATGTTATGTGCTTGAGAACAATGATACAACAAAACTTTGATTGATAAAAAAAAAATGTGATTGAAAGTTGTGATATAGAAAAAATTAAAGATATAAAACTGTGAGATATGATAAACATGTTGAGTCACTTTTTTTTTATAGGTCAAAATTGTATTATGTAACACCCCGATTTTCATAGCGAGGGTGTATTTTTTTTTTCCAAAAGAAATTAAAATACAACAGAGAAATAAATAAGGTAATACCTTCAGATAAATATTTAAGTCAAAATAATTTACAAGCAGCGGAATAATTTTTCGAAATATGACTCCAAAATATTTAAACATCAAAAAGCGGTACAATCTTCCAATTTAAAATAAACGCAATTCAAAAGAAAGACTTATGTTCCCTCTATGTCAACCTAATCTGATCATTCTACCAAAAACTATACACCTTGAATGATCTCCACGCGCCCCGTAAGATCCTCGTAACGTAGCTCCAGTCATGGATTCCCATCCACATTCCCATCCGTAGGGTACAAACCGATAGGATTGTCCTAGCTCTCATCTGAGGGCAAAGCCCAGATTTCCACAATAGTTGTAAAGGGTCACCAACAGAAATTAACAGTTAACACATAACATTTAAGTTTTCAAATGCACAAAATGACATTTCAACTTAGCATGCACCTTAAAAGGGTTTCCATATGCTAAAAATTCATAAACAAGGTTGAAAAATGAAGGTTTTAACAAAACAGCACTGCTGTATTCGAATACAACATCTTTGTATTCGAATACAAGGCTATTTCAGCATTCAACAGCAAAACAACATGTTTGTATTCGACTACAACAGTCTGTATTCGACTACACAGTAAGTCAGTGGCAAAACAGTATGTCTATATTCGAATACAGCTTGCTGTATTCGAATACACATCAGACAGCAGCAGAAAAATAGCAAAATTCAGCATTTTTCAGCTTTTCAAAGGGTTTCGAAATCAATCTACACTTACCCACAACTCCAAACAATCAAACTTAGCAATTATAGCGCAATCACCACGACATTTTGAGTTTCGAAACAATTTTGAAATCAATCACACTTACACACAACTCCAAAACAAAACACTTAGTGATTATAACACAATTACCACGACATCTTAAGCTTCAAAATGGTTTTGCGATCAATCATGATATCACACAATTTCCAAGCATCCACACTTGGCAATTATAACACAATCACCACAACAACTTTAGTTTCAAAATAGTTTTGCAACCAAACACTCTATCACACAATTCCAAAACATAACACTTAGCAAATAAAACCCAATTACCACCACAACTTAAGTTCGAACACTCAATCATAAACTTGAATCAAACCCGACTCGTGTGCCAAGCACCCTAATGCAATGCGTATATGCCAAAATGCATGGACTCGGAATTCCAAACCAAAACCCTCCTCGAAGGGCCGTAAATCATAATTGTACCGCCTATCGTAGGCCAAAGTACCAATTACGAGGTGCCACCTATCACGGGTCTGCACGATTTACTAAAAAGCGTAAACCATAAATGTACTGCCTATCACGGGCCCGTATCGTATACCAAGGTGCCACCTATCACGGGTCTGCACGGTTTACTAAAAAGAACGTAAATTGTAAATGTACCGCCTATCATAGGCCAAAGTACTCTTTACCAATGTGCCAACTATCACGGGTCTGCACAATTTACAAAAAACCGTAAATCGTAAATGTACCGCCTATCATGGGCCAAAGTACTATTTACCAAGGTGCCACCTATCATGGGTCTGCACAATTTACAAAAACGTAAATCATAAATGTACCGCCTATCACAGGCCAAAGTACTATTTATCAAGGTGCCACCTATCACGGGTCTGCACGATTTACAAAAAGCATGAAAATGCATGAGCGTATACTGACTCCATTCACAACAATCGTTAAGCAAATGCAGTTATTAAAAGATTCCCCATTTTTAACACTCATTTGACTTAAACAATTTCCACAACAAAACTTTCAGTAAACAAGACATTAAGAGATTCCCCATTCTTAATACTCATTTAACTGAAACGATTTTTCAAAAACAAACATTAAGTAAACAAGACATTAAGAGATTCCCCATTCTTAATTCTCATTTAACTTAAACGGTTTTCAAAACAACATTAAGTAACCGAGACATTAAGAGATTCCCCATTCTTAATGCCCAGTTAACTTAAACGATTTTCACAAGCACACATTAAGTAAACAAGACATTAAGAGATTCCCCATTCTTAATACTCATTTAACTTAATGGTTTTCAAAACAACATTAAGTAACCAAGACATTAAGAGATTCCCCATTCTTAACGCCCAGTTAACTTAAACGATTTTCAAAATAAACTTCAAGTAAATAAGACATTAAGAGATTCCCCATTCTTAATTCTCATTTAACTTAAACGACTTTCCAAAGCACACATTAAGTAAACGAGACGTTAAGAGATTCCCCATTCTTAATACTCATTTAACTCTAATGGTTTTCAAATTCCACACCAAACATTTTCCACACCAACCACACAAACACATCTCAAGTTTCATCAGTATCAATTAAGAACACGTCAAAACAACAAACACAAATCAACACAATCCAAAACATAATATCCAAATCAATCAACGATTCACACCAAATCACATCAATCAACAAACATCAAGTATGAACACACCAAGTACGATGAACACAAATCAACGCAATCCACCACTCAAACACACAAGTTTCATTTACTCAAAGTCATACATAAATGAGTTTAAATTCATTTTCCATGAAACATTCATCAATATAACCAAAACCTAACTCTAAGATTTTACCCATAAAGCCTTAGATACATTTTCCCAACTCAGTACTCCAACCCCAACAAAATTCTTTTCCACACAACCACAGATAATGGCAACCACTAAAAGTTTCGAATGAGCCCTTACCTTCACGTTAGCTTTAACATTCGATTACGGCACCACGAGTAAATCCGATAAAATCTCCGGTCGCAACGTCGCTTCCAAAGTTGGTTCCCTAGCACCGTAGTGTGGTAGTGAGCAACTTTCCCTTCTATCTCTTCGCGAAACGAAGCTTAGATCTAGATGAAACGAGGAGGTTTGTGTTTGATGGTTTTGAAATCCCTAACACCATTTTTCGAAACAACAAGGAAGTATGAAGCTGAGAAATCCTTGCTTTTTTACCCACTAAGCTTTGGGTTTCTATTCTTGAGGAAGAAGGGAGCCACAAAAATGGAAAAAGGGAGAAGGAAGAAAGAAGAAGAAAGCTTGAGCGCGAGGCAGGGGGGTTCTCTTCCTCTGTTTCGTTTTCCTTTATCCCTTTCTAACATATATACATATCTATTACTTATAATAATAATATATAATATATATATATATATATATATAATAATTAAACCTAAACAAATAAATATCTAACAACTCTCACATCCATCACTTCACTCACATCTCAAACTATTTTGATAAAAATATCTACTCTCATCGCAACTCAATTGTCAAATACAATTTTCAGCAACATGAGATATTTTGAACAAAACTGTCTAGAATTATATTCTTCGAAACCTAAATAAATTATTCTTCGACAAATAATTTTAATCCAATTTCCAAATATATATTTCTGGCCTTTAACTCACTAAATACCGAAAACTGCGCTAAAAGCCTAAGCAATTTAACACAAAATACCCTAAAATTGTATAATTTAGAATTTAAAATTAAGGGTCTTACATATTACATATCATAAATTATATAAAGCCTCATTTTGTTTTTAGATTTTTTTGTAAATAAGATGAAAAAAAAAGTCCAATAAAAATTCAATATGTTTGTATTCAGCCATCCACACTCGACACTCTGAACTCGACTTACCCGAGTACAAAATATACGAGATTGAATTAATAGACACTATCAATGAATTGTGCCGATTTTAATGTTTTACTTCGAAACCACCTAAACCCGACCCAATTTCCCGACTTCGAAGGTCCGCAAAAGTAACACAAAACACTCATTGCCTATGAATAACCATGTGCTGTTCCTAAATACATCTCGCCACTCGCACAAATTATGACACCAATCATATTGAACCCAAACTAAGAGTAACATCACCACAGCAAAAGTCAGTATAATTAAATTGCCAACAACCACCTACATATGGCATCGATCAAAACGAAATGGATGCAAAAAATCTGCACCGGCCATCATAATTATTAAATAACAGCGACACATAGCACCAATTATTCAACATAGAGGGCCTAAGTGTTTTCAAAAGTTACGGTTGCACAACGTTACAAATTTTTAGAGACACAAAAGAAAATGGTGCTAATTATATATATTTAATTGACTTATTTTTTAAACTAAAATATTAAATAAAAAATTATAATATTATATTAAAATAACTGAAAATAAAAAAAAAACTATTATTTAATAATATAATATTTTTTCAAATTCTAACTTAAATTAGATATTTAAATTTCAATCTAAATTTTAAATATTTTAGAAAAAAAATACTACAAAAAAAGATAAAAACACTATTTCATTATCATTCATATATAAAAAACAAATTTATTATTTATTTTTAGTAAAAAATTACTCTGAATAAATACAATCAAACTTTTAATATACTCTTATTATTTTTATATTATAAATCAAATAATTGAATCATTTATTAGACTACATAAATAATATAGCACTTATGTGGCTCACTTCTAAAACTCTCAACTAACTATTGATGCAGGACCACACATTACAAGAAAAAAGACGAGAGAATAAAACAAAATCCATGTTGACAGGACTCCCGCTGGCCAATGCAAAGCACACAACACAACACCTCGTTTCCAGAGCTCGCCACTTGTTGGGAGCCTTCTGTGTAACGATACTTTAAAATGAATATCACACCTTCATTGCTTTTAATTTTATTCCTTTTTAAAAGTACAATTCTTGCATTTCGTGTTTATATAGCTTTAGTAATAAACAGGACAGTTATATAAAAAATTGTAAAATTCAATATAATTTTCTTATATTTTTTTTTTGGTGAAATATTTTTTTAATTTCTTAAGAATAAAATTATACTTAAATTGTAACATTTAAAGCTTTTATTTTTCTTTTTTTCATATATATCTTTTATCTTCTAAAATATTAATAAATTAATTCTTTTATTTATATTATTTTATAAAAAATATTCATGTAACAAGCTTCATTAAATATTTAATAATTTTAATTATTAAAAATTCATTAACTCAACAACTTCTTCATTATTTCATTTTTAAAAATTCTAAAAAAAATTGAAAATTGAAATTCTCAAATTAAAAAGTAAAGGCTTAATTGCACTTTTAATCCTCCTATTATATGTGAAAATTGAAAGTAATCATCTCATTTTGTTTGTCCCCAGTTTTAGTCACCCAAACAGAAATTGAGGCCAAATCATGATGAGTTGTCATTTTTTTTAATGACGTGTCAATAAAAAAAGGTGACGTGGCAGACGTTACGTGGAATAAACTCATTATTATATTATTTCTGATTAAAAAATTTAATTTATATTTTTAAAAATCATTTTTATAATTGTGACAATATTTTTAAAAATACAATTAAATTGTTAAAATTAAATTAAAAAAAACACCTAAAATCATTCACTCATGAACAAATCAAAATCAAACCTCAAAAATCATTCTAAACCCTAAGATGTACAATCAAAACCCTAAAATTATTCTATCTCTCTCTCTCTCTCTCTTTCTATTTCTCTCTGCGACTCTTTCTTCTTCATCAACAACAACAACAATGGGGAAAGGTGGTGTAAGACATATGACTCCCAGATCATGACTTTGATATAGGGGGAGAATGCTAGACATATGACTCCTTGATCATGATTTTGATATACATTCCAAACATACAATATACATGCATTATTTGATAGATCTAACGGTTTAAACTGAGATACATTTCAGGAACATGATCAAACACTACACACTTGGACAAAACTTGGAACTCAAGCAATCAAGCAAAAATGGAGGATATACTACCATCTTGAAGAATGATGTATAAATGTGTCTAGTGTTAGTAGTGTTTATTACGTAGACTTAATCATAATGAGTTCTCATATAATATCTGCCAATGGAATCATAAAACAAGTTTTAATCAATCAAGAAATCAATCAAGTAAAAAGTCAAGTGATAAATCAATTGGGCAATCGATTGTCTAAACCAGAGAATAAAGGTTTCACTATGTAAATCGATTGGGAAATTGATTACTTAAAGGTTTTCATTAAAACCTGTGTTCTGGGTTTTGACAAATCAATTGGGCAATTGATTTGCACATCAATTGAGCAATCGATTTGGTAATTCACAGAAACAAGCTAGAACTGAGTTAATCGATTGGCAAATCGATTACGAAAACATTTTTTCATCAGACTTGGCCTCTGTGATCAACGAAATCGATTGGACAATCAATTGAACTAAGTTTCTTAAGGTGCAAGCTTTGCACTAATCGATTAGGTAATCGATTGAAAGAATGAACTGGTTAATCATTTATCAGAAACATATTTCCTAGTCGATTGACACATCGATTTCAGCTAAATGGATAAGCTATAGTAACAAGCCAAATCGATTGGCAAATCGATTGAAGTAAAACATCTGAGTCACTATGATTAGTCAAAACGATTGACTAATCGATTGGAGCAAAACATTTGAGTCATTGTGATCAGTTCAATCGATTGGCAAATCGATTAGAGTAAAGGTTTGTGTTACACGAAAAATTAAGCCAATTGCCAAATCGATTATGTTAATAAATATGAGTGGACTGAGTAATCGATTATTTTGATCTCGTTGTTTGAACAAAACACTTATAATCGATTAGTCAATCGATTCTGATATACACTTAGTATCAGTTTCTGATTTATGCATTAAAAGAATCGATTGGCAAATCGATTAGTTCCTATAGTTTCAAGATTCAAGAAAAACAAGAAACGCAATAATCGATTGGGAAATCGATTAAGGTGTTTGTGAAAATCGTTTAAGTTAAATGAGTATTAAGAATGGGGAATCTCTTAATGTCTTGTTTACTTAATGTTTGTTTTGGAAAATCGTTTAAGTTAAATGAGTATTAAGAATGGGGAATCTCTTAATGTCTTGTTTACTTAATGTTTGTTTTTGAAAATCGTTTAAGTTAAATGAGTATTAAGAATGGGGAATCTCTTAATGTCTTGTTTACTTAATGTTTGTTTTGGAAAATCGTTTAAGTTAAATGTGTATTAAGAATGGGGAATCTCTTAATGTCTTGTTTACTTAATGTTTGTTTTGGAAAATCGTTTAAGTTAAATGAGTATTAAGAATGGAGAATCTCTTAATGTCTTGTTTACTTAATGTTTGTTTTGGAAAATCGTTTAAGTTAAATGAGTATTAAGAATGGAGAATCTCTTAATGTCTTGTTTACTTATTGTTTGTTGTGAAAATCGTTTAAGTTAAAAGAGTATTAAGAATGGGGAATCTCTTAATATTTATGTTTGCTTAATGTTTATTGTGAAAATCGTTTAACTTAAATGAGTATTAAAAATGGGGAATCTTTTAATATCTGCATTTGCTTAACGATTGTTGTGGATGGAGTCAGTATATGCTCTTGCACATTCATGCTTTTTGTAAATTGTGCAGACCCGTGATAGGTGGCACCTTGATAAATAGTACTTTGGCCTTTGATAGGCGGTACAATTATGATTTACGTTTTTGTAAATTGTGCAGACCCGTGATAGGTTGCACCTTGGTAAATAGTACTTTGGCCCGTGATAGGCGGTACATTTACGATTTACGGATTTTTGTAAATTGTGCAGACCCGTGATAGGTGGCACCTTGGTAAATAGTACTTGGCCCGTGATAGGCGGTACATTTACGATTTACGGTTTTTTGTAAATTGTGCAGACCCGTGATAGGTGGCACCTTGGTAAAGAGTACTTTGGCCTGTGATAGGCGGTACATTTACAATTTACGTTCTTTTTAGTAAACCGTGCAGACCCGTGATAGGTGGCACCTTGGTAAACGGTACGGGCCCGTGATAGGCAGTACGTTTATGGTTTACGCTTGTTAGTAAATCGTGCAGACCCGTGATAGGTGGCACCTCGGTAAATGGTACCTTGGCCTGCGATAGGCGGTACAATTATGATTTACGGCCCTTCGAGGAGGGTTTTGGTTTGGAATTTCGAGTCCATGCATTTTGGCATATACGCATTGCATTAGGGTGCTTGGCACAGGAGTCGTGGTTGATTCAAATTTATGATTGTGATGATATTACTAAGTGCTATGTTTTGGAACAGATTGTTTGTAAGTGTGTTTTATTCAAGTTTATGATTGAGTGTTTGAACTTGAGATGTCATTGTGATTCTGTTGATTTTACTAAGAGTTATGTTTTGGAATTGTGTGATAGCATGTTTGATTGCAAAACGATTTCGAAGCTCATAATGTCGTGGTGAATGTGTGGGAATTGCTAAGTGTTAAGATTTGGAGTTGTGTATGAATGTGATTGAGTTAGTTTATGTATTTTTGGAAGAATATGCAGGGAAATCGATTTCCCCATCGATTTGATGAGTTACAGTGACTTCTCTAATTCGCAAAATCGATTTGCCAATCGATTTTGTAAAGTTGTTTTTCAAAACCATTTAAGAAATCAATTTGGAAATCGATTTGGCCATCCAGGAACTTAGCAAAACTGACAAAATCGATTTGGGAATCGATTTGGCCATCCAGGAACTCAACAAAACTGACAAAATCGATTTGGAAATCGATTGGCTCAGCAGAAATTCTTATTTTGAGTTAGATAATCGATTGCTCAATTGATTTATCAATGTTTTGGTCAGTTATGTATTACTTGATGGATTGAGAACTTAAAATAAGATTTTCCATATGCTAAAAATTCATATAATGCTTGCCAATTGTAAATGAAATCAAAATAAAGTTCTCAATCCATCAATTAATACATAATTGACCAATACATTGATAAATCAATTGAGCAATCAATTATCTATCACAAAATAAGATTTTCTACTGAGCCAATCTATTGGGAAAATCGATTTCCTTAAAGTTTTTAGTGAAAAATAAACTCTGGGCTTAAATAAATCTATTGGGCAAATCAATTTAATGAAAAACTGGGCCCCTATATTGAAGCCAATTGATTGGACAAATCGATTTAATGAAGAGCCAATCGATTGAGCAAATCGATTTCGTAAATTTGCTGAGCTCCTGTAATGTATCCAATCGATTTGCTAAATCGATTTCTTAAATGGTTTTGAAAAACATATTACAAAATCGATTGGGTAAATCGATTTTGTCAAATTTGCTAAGTCCTTGTAACTCATCAAATCGATTGGGGAAATCGATTTCCCTGTATATTCTTCCAAAAATACATAAACTAACTCAATTACATTCATATATAATACCAAATCTTAACACTTAGCAATTCCCACGCGATCGCCACGACAAATTGGGCTTCGAAATAGTTTCGCAATCAAACATGCTATCACACAATTCCAAACAAAATACTTAGCACTTATAACGCAATCACTACAACATCATAAGTTTCGAAATAGTTTTGCAATCAAACATGCTTTCGCATAATTCCAAACATAACACTTAGCACTTATAACACAATGCCCACACGGGCAAGATGAACCAACAAATCACAAGGAATCATCTTGACGCGACAATCCCCACACAGACAAAATGAACAAACAAACCACCATTTACCAGGGTGTAGTCTCTCACGGGCAAACACCTGTGCAGTCTCTCACGGATAAACACATGTGCAGTCTCTCATGGACAAACACAATTACCAGGGTGTAGTCTCTCACAGACAAACACCTGTGCAGTCTCTCACAGACAAACACAATTCACCAGGGTGTAGTCTCTCACGGACAAACACTTGTGCAGTCTCTCACGGACAAACACAATTTACCAAAAACGTAAATCGTAAATGTACCACCTATCACGGGTCAGTACTGTTTATCGAGGTGCCACCAATCACGTGTCTGCACGGTTTACTAAAAAGCGTCAACCATAAACGTACTGCCTATCACGGGCCCGTACCGTTTACCAAGGTGCCACCTATCATGGGTCTGCACGGTTTACTAAAACAACGTAAATTGTAAATGTATCGCCTATCACGGGCCAAAGTACTATTTACCAAGGTGCCACCTATCACAGGTCAGCACGATTTACCAAAACAAACATTAAGTAAACAAGACATTAAGAGATTCCCCATTCTTAATACTTATTTAACTTAAACGATTTTCAAAACAAACATTAAGTAAACAAGACATTAAGAGATTCCCCATTCTTACTACTCATTTAACTTAAATGGTTTTCACAAACAAACACACATTAAGTAAACAAGACATTAAGAGATTCCCCAGTCTTAATACTCGTTTAACTCTAATGGTTTTCAAATCCCACACAGAACAAACTGAAACATATTCACAAATTTATTACACAATTCACGCCAAAACACAACAATTCATTTAAGTTAAAGTCACAGCTATATCAGAATCAAAAGACCTTGGTAGCATGACAATTGCAACACTATTTGGAAATCTTAGAGAGCATGAGATGCAACTGTACAGACTGAGAGAGACAGAACAAACAAATAGGAAAACAAAAGGATTATCTCTGAAGGTTCAAGCTCATAAAACAAAATCTGAACCAGAAACATCTGAAGATTCCGATAGTGAAACTGATGAAGAACCAGAAATAGGAATGTTTGTCAGAAAATTCAAAAAGTTTCTGAAAAAGAAAGGAAACCAATCAAGAAAACCACCAAATTCAAAGACAAAAAGCTTCAGCAAGAGTGATACAAATGACAGCAAGGCAATAACCTGCTATGAATGTGGGAAAATAGGCCACATAAAATCTGAATGCTTTCGATTGCAAAACAGAAACAACACTGTAAAAGCTAAAGGCAAAGATCAACCATCTACAAAATCTAAAAGAGCCTACATAGCTTGGAATGATAATGATGATGAATCCTCTGCATCTTCAGAAGAAGAGGAAGCAAACCTTTGTCTAATGGCTATCACAGATTTTGATTCTGATAGTGATGTAAGTTCTACCTCTAATCCTTCTTATGAAGAATTACATGATGCTTTTAATGAACTGCATGATGAACATGCTAAGGTAGTCAAATAATTAATTAGCACTAAGAAAATGCTAGAAAAACAACGCATAATGTGTGAAGAAATTAAAAAAGATCATAAGGTGATTGAAGACTTGAATGAACATTTGAAAAAAGAATCACATGATAAACTCACTAAGTGCATTGAACTTGAAAGAACAATTGATTCTTTAAAATTTGATTTAGCGAAATTTGAAAGTAGTAAAAACAAACTAAATGCTCTTGTAAGCAACCAGAGAAATGTAAATGAAAGAACTGGAATTGGTTATTGACAAAATCAGAATGCTAAAAAGAATCAGAAATCTATCAAATCAAAGCATATGCATAATGTCTTCACTAAACCAAATAGAAGTTCATCCACTGCATTATCATGTCATTTTTGTTGTAAAAATGCACATATTTCTTTCAATTGTAAATTGAAAAAACTGGCTAATAAAGGATGGAAACAAATTTGGAAAATAAAGAAACCTATGCTTGAAACTAACCATCCAGGACCCAATTTAAATTGGGTACCTAAAACCAAATTTTAATTCTATGTTGCAGATATGCTTGACATCCAAAATGCACTCATGGTACCTAGATAGTGGATGTTCCAAGCATATGACAGGAGACAAATCAAAATTCTTGTCTCTCAATTTAAAAAATGGTGGATATGTAAAGTACGGTGACAACAACAAAGGTAGAATACTTGGTATTGGAGACATAGGGAGCGAATCAACAACGGTAATCAAGGACGTTCTCTATATAAAAGGTTTGAAACACAATTTGCTTAGTATTAGTCAGTTGTGTGATAAAGGATTCCAGGTAAACTTTACATCTCAGTATTGTATAATTGAGCACAAAGAAGATAGTATCATGAAATTGGTAGGTGAAAGGGTAAATAACATATACATGATTGATCTTGACTCTTTGCCTGTAAATGATGTTTGCTGTTTGTTATCTAAATCTGATGAAGATTGGTTGTGGCATAAAAGAATAGCTCATATACATATAGATCATCTTAACAAACTTGTTAGTAAACAACTAGTTCTAGGACTCCCAAACAGAAAATTCACTAAAGAAAAACTGTGTGACTCCTGTGAGAAAAACAAATTAGTTAAGTCATCCTTCCCACCAATAAATTTAGTTCAAGCTAATAATGTTTTATAATTAATACATATGGATCTATTTGGTCCATCACAACTAAAAAGCTTTGGAGGAGACTTGTATGGTTATGTGTTAGTAGATGATTACTCTAGGTATACTTGGACATTTTTTCTAACTCACAATAGTGAGGCCTTCTCTATTTTCAAAAAAATTGCAAATTTAGTTCAAAATGAAAAGAATCAGAAAATAATCTCCATCAAGAGTGATCATGGTGGAGAATTTCAAAATGAATCCTTTAATAACTACTATAAACAAAATGGAATTCAACATATTTACTCAGCCCCAAGAACTCCCCAACAAAATGGAGTTGTAGAAAGGAAGAATAGGTCTCTAGAAGAACTTGCTAGGACAATGATAAATGACTCTAATCTTCCAAAATATTTCTGGGCTGATGCAATAAACACAGCCACACATGTAATAAGTAGAGTTCTAATTAGGCCAATACTTAGAAAAACACCCTATGAATTATACAAAGGTAGAAAACCAAACATTGCTTACTTTAGAGTCTTTGGATGTAAATGTTTTGTTTTGAATAATGGAAAAGAACATCTAGGAAAGTTTGACTCTAAGGCAAATGAGGGAATTTTTCTAGGATATGCTCAATCTAGTAAGGCTTATAGAATCTACAATAAAAGAACTAAAACTATAGAGGAATCTGTTGATGTAAAATTTGATGAAATGTTTGCTGAAAACTTGAACAACACCCCTCTTATAGTTGGTGATTCTCTGGATGAAATTGTAGAATCTGATCCAAAAGAACCTAATGAAACGGTACCTCCAACTAACATTGATTGTATAGAACCTATAAGGGAAGATGAATTACCTAAGGAGTGGAAATTTAATAAAAACCATCCTATAGACAACATCATAGGAGAAATCTCAAAAGGAGTTGCCACCGGAAAATCTCTTAGACACTTCTGCAATTTCACAGCCTTTGTTTCTCAAGTAGAACCTAAAAATATCAAAGAAGCTCTCATGGACAATGAGTGGATAATTGCTATGCAAGAAGAGCTTAATCAATTTGAGAGAAACAAAGTATGGATCTTAGTTCCTAAACCAGAAAATAAACATATTATTGGAACTAGATGGGTGTTTAGGAATAAAATGGATGAAAATGGAGTAATAACTAGGAATAATAGATCAAAATGAACTATAATCCCTGTGAAAAATCGATTGCAACATTGATTATCCTGTGAATAAATAGAAAATTAGCATTACGAAATCGATTGCATAATCGATTTATGATGCACAGTGTCTAATTTGTCAAAATAGAAAACACGATAATCGATTGCATAATCGATTTTTCTAATCTCAAGTTGAAGTAAATGCTGGAGTATTCATCAATCCAATCGATTAGTCAATTGATTGAATAATAGGAAAATAGTTTTAAAGAATCGATTTCATAATCGATTAATTTGGTCCCAGACATCAAATGAATGTGAAATTTTCTAAACTCCAACACGAGCATCGATTGGGTAATCGACTATGTCAAAATTTAAAACCTATAATCAAAAGGAATCGATTTGGAAGTCGATGCTGATATGAGAAGTTCCCTGAACTGATATGGAAATCGATTTGGACATCGATTTAGTAATTAAAAGGAAATCGATTTGGGAATCAATTTGAAAGATGAATGTTGCAAAAATTACTAGTCGTTGGAGGCAATTATAACAGAGCCTTTTTATCTTCCTCCAACAACGGTAATATAATCGATTTGACAATTGACGTATAATGTGCAAATGCTTAAAAACATCGATTGATCAATCGATTTTGAACAGTGGTACTTAAACCCTAAATCGCTTTCTCATCTCACTTTCTCCAAACTTCTCAAATTTTCTCTGCATTTTCTCTGAACTTTCACACCTCTAAAGCTTCTTTGATTTCTAAACAATCTCAAACATTGTAATCCTCGTTATTCTTGACAATGGCTAGAGTAAAACAGACAGGTTACAAATCCCCTTCTTCTTCATCCTCAAGTGGGAGAACCCCCTCAGCTCCACCCACTTCAAAAAGAGTTTCCATTCCAATGCATAAAATCACGACAAAGGACAAAGGAAAAGCTGTTGCCATTGATCAAGGAAAGACTAAGAAAAGGAAGGATCCTCCCGCTGCTGAAAATTAATGAGTGACGCTATAAAAGAGCAAACCCAGAAGAAGAAGAAACCCATTTCTTCTCCTCAACCCAAAAAGTCTCAATCTTCAAAAGGTAAATCTGAGGACTTTGCTATATCATCAGACTTCCTAAAAAGAAAAATCCATGAGGCAAGGACTCTGGATTTTACTTACTTTGATTCAAATGGTTTTACATTTCAAAATCATATGAGATTCCATGGGTTGGTAGATCTTCTTTCCTGCTCCCTCAACACATATCCAAAACTGATAAGGGCCTTCTACTCTAATTTCAAAGTCATAGACACTGGCTTTGAGTCTGAAGTTAAAGGAAAGAAAATGTCTATGTCATTTGAGGAATTTTCCACACTTTCAGGACTGCCATTTTATGGTGAAGCTATTGATGGTAGAGCTGACCCTGACTCAAGTGATGATGCTTGGGAAACCTCAGTTGACAAACACGAAGTTATTCAAGACTTGATGATCGAAGGCTTTGTGGAAAAGATTTCACTACCCATTGGTCAAATGAAGGTCCAACACATGATGCTAATGTATGTACTAACGAGGATGTTGGTACCTAGATCCGGCAACCACGCTGTAGTCCAGAAGCTGGACATTATCCTACTTTGGGGTCTACACAAGGAGCTCAAGATGAGCTAGGCATGGATTGTGCTGAAAAATATGATGGAAACAACACAGAGCAAGCTGATGCTCCCCTACCCACAACTTGTAATCAAGATTCTGAGAGACTTTAAAATCTCTGTTGTCAATGAAGAATCAACAAAAAACACCCTTTTTTTTTGGAGAATCAATTGTAAATCAAATGCAATTGAAAATAATAAATGGCATTTGGACAAGGACACAGCCAAATGCTAAACAACCCGAGCCAGTTGAACCTCAATCGGAAGTCTTGGCTAAGTTGCTGGAATTTATGGAGACTCAAGCTGCTCACAATGGTAGAGTGGAAGCCTCTCTAAGTAAGCTCCAAGCAACTCTGAACGCAGTTGCTCAGGATGTTGATGCAATGCAAGAACACTTAGGTCTTAAGATGTCCTTTGAAGATATTGTTGATATAGGCCGTCAAGCTACTGAAGAACAAAACCCCATCAACCTAGATAGCACTGAACCTCATGGTGATGAGACACTTGTTGAGACTAATACAACAGTCTCTACCTCTCCCATTGGTGATAATGAGGAACAACACTAGATTAGTTGCTTAGGACTTTTGTTTCTTTGTTGCTTAGTAATGATCTTTTGTAGTTGTGTTGCTTTGTAATGTTCTTTCTCTTGTTGTACCTTTTTGTATTCAATGACAAAGGGGGAGAAATTACAAATTTAACTTGTGTTGCTTGTGCTTATGTTTGCTGTTGAATTGATAAATTGCTCTGATACCAAAATTTTGTGGTGCTGCTAAAATACTAAATTTTGTCATATTGTGTCATAGCTCTGATACTGCACTGCTAAATTGATACATAGCTTTGATAATCTGCTAAGTCGATAGATTTCGTGATAGCTATGATATTGTGCTTTGATACTGCTGCTAAATTGATAAAGTTTGTGAAGCACTGATACGACTAACTTGTGTTACTGCTCTTATACCCTGATGCAAATTTTAATAAAGCTCTGATACTCCAATATTAAATTGTGATAAGAAAGCTATGATACTATGATATTAATCTTAATAAGAAAGTTATGATACTATGATAAGAAAGCTCATGGTGAGGAGACACTTGTTGAGACTAATACAACAGTCTCTACCTCTCCCATTGGTGATAATGAGGAACAACACTAGACTAGTTGCTTAGGACTTTTGTTTCTTTGTTGCTTTGTAATGTTCTGTCTCTTGGTGTACCTTTTTGTATTCAATGACAAAGGGGGAGAAATTTACAAATTTAACTTGTGTTAAGTTTTGTTGCTTGTGCTTGTGTTGCTGCTGAATTGATAATTTGCTCTGATGCACTCTGATACCAAAATTTTGGGTTGTTGCTGAAATGATAAATTTTGTCATATTATGACATAGCTCTGATACTGCACTACTAATTTTGTGATAGTAGCTCTGATACATAGCTTTGATGCTGTTGCTAAATTGATAAAGTTTGTGAAGCTCTGATACTGCTAACTTGTGTTGTTGCTCTGAAACCATGATGTAAATCTTAATAAAGCTCTGATACACCAATGTTAAATTGTGATAAGAAAGCTATGATACTATGATATTAATCTTAATAAATTTTGTTTCAACAAGCTCTGATATTCTGATACAAAATCTTAATAAATTTAGAATAGCAAGCTATGATACCAAGATCTGATACTAGATTTGGATAGGCTATGCTTGTACTGCTGAAATGAATCATGAACTCCAATATTTAGGGGGAGTTTTGTTAAATAATAGTAATTATAAATAGGCTTAATTGCACTTTTGGTCCCCTATTATAGGTGAAAATTGAAAGTAGTCCCCCCCATTTTGTTTGTCCCCAGTTTTAGTCCTCCAAACAGAATTTGAGGCCAAATCACGATGAGTTGTCATTTTTTTAATGACGTGTCAATAAAAAGGTGACTCGGCAGACGCCTATGTGGAATAAACTCATTATTATATTATTTATGATTAAAAAATATAATTTATATTTTCAAAAATCAATTTAATAATTGTGTCAATATTTTTAAAATACAATTAAATTGTTAAAATTAAATTAAAATAAAATGAAAAACATGTGCAGCAGCATGAAGGCAAATTGAGAATTAGAATGTATGAACTTGTTTGAACCCTAAATCAAAAAACAGCCCCAATTCGCCAAAAGCTCCAAATCGTGTTCGTGAAGTGTTGGAGAAACAGGAAGCGGCTGTTTTTGCCAAGGAGCAAGCCACATTGCAGAGGCTTCAAGAGAAAAGAGATGTTTCTGTATTCACCATTGTAAATGCCCAAGAAAAGCACAGAAAGGTTACAACAAAGGATTTGGGTATTGTCTTTAATGGGGGTCAAGGGCCATCGAGTATTGAGGAGAAACCTTTGGATGCTGCGTCTACTGGGGATATAGGCAACTTAGAAAATGTTAAACTTTCTCCTGAAAATGGAAACGCAGACTTGATGTCTTATCCAGAGTTGGTAAGACTATGCAAAGAGATGAACACGAACACAGTGTAGAGATGAACACAAACACGAATTGGGGCTTTTGGCGAATTGGGGCTGTTTTTTTATTTAGGGTTCAAACAAGTTCATACGATTCTAATTCTCAATTTGCCTTCATGTTGCTGCACATGTTTTTCATTATATTTTAATTTAATTTTAACAATTTAATTGTATTTTTAAAAATATTGTCACAATTATTAAAATGATTTTTGAAAATATAAATTATATTTTTTAATCAGAAATAATATAATAATGAGTTTATTCCACGTAAGCGTCTGCCACATCACCTTTTTTTATTGACACATCATTAAAAAAATGACAACTCATCATGATTTGGCCTCAAATTCTGTTTGAGGGACTAAAACTGGGGACAAACAAAATGGGGGGATTACTTTCAATTTTCACCTATAATAGGGGGACCAAAAGTGCAATTAAGCCTTATAAATATGCAAACTCAAGGTTAAATTGTACGTTTGACATTTAATCAAAAAGGGGGAGATTATAAGACATATGACTCCCTGATCATGACTTTGATATAGGGGGAGAATGCTAGACATATGCCTCTTTGATCATGATTTTGACATAAATTCCAAACATAAAATATACATGCATTATTTGATTGATCTAACGGTTTAAACTGAGAAACATTTCAGGAACATGATCAAACACTACACACTTGGACAAAACTTGGAACTCAAGCAATCAAGCAAAAATGGAGGATATACTACCAGCTTGAAGAATGATGTATAAATGTGTCTAGTGTTAGTAGTTTCCATTACGTAGAGTTAATCATAATGAGTTCTCATATAATGCATATGTCTAGCTTGAAGAATGATATATAATGGAGGATATACTACCAGCTTGAAGAATGATATATAATATCTGCCAATGGAATCATTAAACAAGTTTTAATCAATCAAGAAATCAATCAAGTAATAAGTCAAGTGATAAATCAATTGGGCAATCGATTGTCTAAACTAGAGAATAAAGGTTTCACTAAGTAAATCGATTGGGAAATCGATTACTTAAAGGTTTTCATTAAAACCAGTGTTCTGGGTTTTGACAAATCAATTGGGCAATCGATTTGCACATCAATTGAGCAATCAATTTGGTAATTCACATAACCAAGCTAGTATTGAGTAAATCGATTTGCAAATCGATTACGAAAACATTTTTTCATCAGACTTGGCCTCTGTGATCAACGAAATCGATTGGACAATCAATCGAACTAAGTTTCTTAAGGTGCAAGCTTTGCACTAATCGATTAGGTAGTCGATTGAAAGAATGAACTGGTTAATCATCTATCAGAAACATATCTCCTAGTCGATTGGCACATCGATTTCAACTACATGGATAAGCTACTGTGACAAGCCAAATCAATTGAAGTAAAACATTTGAGTCATTGTGATTAGTCAAAACGATTGACTAATCGATTGGAGCAAAACATTTGAGTCATTGTGATCAGTTCAATCGATTGGAAAATCGATTAGAGTAAAGGTTTGTGTTACACGGAAAATTAAGCCAATTGCCAAATCGATTATGTTAATAAATATGAGTCGACTGAGTAATCGATTGTTTTTATCTCGTTGTTTGAACAAAACACTTATAATTGATTAGTCAATCGATTCTGATATACACTTAGTATTAGTTTTTTATTTATGCATTAAAAGAATCGATTGGCAAATCGATGAGTTCCTATAGTTTCAAGATTCAAGAAAAACAAGAAACGCGATAATCGATTGGGAAATCGATTAAGCTGAAATTACACTTTTATGAAATCGATTTGGAAATCAATTTATCTAATGTTTTTCTGAAAATATATAAATTGATTCAATCCCAATTTTTCATTAACTTTGAAAACATTGAAATCAATTGAAATAACCTTTGAATACACTTTGAATAACACACAACAGTTGAACAATAACTTTTGAATACATTGGCAAATAGTGTGTGAAATCGTTCAATAGTGAATGAGTCGAATCTTCCCATTTCTCTTTTAGTTTCTTTTGTAAAAACAACTGTCTGAAAAGAAGTTCTGGAAAATCCAGTGGTGTAAACTGGTGGCTATCTGTTTTGGTGCTTGTGTTCATCAAGAAGAAGTCTCAACTTGATCTCGTGAGGGTTTGGCGAATAGCTCTTAGGGATAGGTTGGAATTGTAATAGAAGTTGGTGTTGAGTTGGATGGATAGGCTGTGATTAAGCTGGAAAGTCTGTAAAACATACTCAAGTCAATTCTAGTGAAAATGTTGAAATCATTGTTGATTTCAGGACTGGAAGTAGGCTGTTATACTGATAGCCGAACCAATATAAAATCCCTGATGCAGAGACCGAGAGCGAGATTGCTGGAGAAATCGAAGAAGGAGGAAATGAAGCTACCATTGTTGTTGTTGTTGTTGATATAGAAGAAGAAAGAGTCGCAGAGAGAAATAGAAAGAGAGAGATAGAATGATTTTAGGGTTTTGATTGTACATCTTAGGGTTCAGAATGATTTTAGGGTTTTGATTTTGATTTGTTCATGAGTGAATGATTTTAGGTGTTTTTTCTTTTAATTTAATTTTAACAATTTAATTGTATTTTTAAAAATATTGTCACAATTATAAAAATGATTTTTAAAAATATAAATTATATTTTTTAATTAGAAATAATATAATAATAAGTTTATTCCACGTAAGAGTCTGCCACGTCACCTTTTTTATTGACACGTCATTAAAAAAATGACAACTCATCATGATTTGGCCTCAAATTCTCTTTGGGGGACTAAAACTGGGGACAAACAAAATGGGGGGACTACTTTCAATTTTCACATATAATAGGAGGACCAAAAGTGCAATTAAGCCAAAAATAAATTATAAATTTATTAAATCCAAATCACCAGTATCAGGCTCTATACGTACATTTTAAAAGATAAAAAATTTATAAAAAAAAAATAATAAAAGATATAAGTACTACGATTAAATAAGATATACACTACGCCAAAAATGACCTTTTATAGCGCGTCTTTTATACCGCTTATTAAATACAAGCGCTGTTGTATGATAGTTTAAAAATAACGGAGGATACAACAGCGCTTTTTTGACAAGCGCTGTAAAAAAAGCGCTGTAAAAGGCTTTTTGAAAAGGACCTATTAGAGCGCTTTTTGGAAAAGCGTTGTAAAAGGCTTTTAAAAAAAATAAAAAGGTCTTTTACAGCGCTTTTTTGACAAGCGCTGTAAAAGACTTTTGTTTTCACATAATTAAAGGACCTATTATTGCGCTTTTTGGAAAAGCGTTGTAAAAGGCTTTTAAAAAAAAATAAAAAGGTCTTTTACAGCGCTTTTTTGACAAGCGCTGTAAAAAAAGCGTTGTAAAAGACTTGTGTTTTCACATAATTAAAGAACCTATTAGAGCGCTTTTTGAAAAAGCGCTGTAAAAGGCTTTTAAAAAAAAATAAGAAGGTCTTTAGGCTTTTAAAAAAAAATAAGAAGGTCTTTTACAGCGCTTTTTTGACAAGCGCTGTAAAAAAGCGCTGTAAAAGACTTGTGTTTTCACATAATTAAAGGACCTATTAGAGTGCTTTTTGGAAAAGCGCTGTAAAAGGCTTTTAAAAAAAAATAAGGTCTTTTACAACGCTTTTTTGACAAGCGCTGTAAAAGGCTTTTAAAAAAAAAATAAGAAGGTCTTTTACAGCGCTTTTTTGACAAGCGCTGTAAAAGACTTGTGCTTTCACATAATTAAAGGACCTATTAGTGCGCTTTTTGGAAAAGCGCTGTAAAAGACTTTTAAAAAAATTAGAAGGTCTTTTACAGCGCTTTTTTTGACAAGCGCTGTAAAAGACTTGCACTTTCACATAATTAAAGGACATATTAGAGCGCTTTTTGGAAAAGCGCTGTAAAAGGTAAATCGTTTCAGTTTCCTCTTTATTACATAAACTTCACTACGTTTCAGTGTCATTCTCCTCTTCATTATCCTTCTCATTGCGAACCCTACTGTCCCTACGAACAATATTATTAGCCATCTCCATTGCAAATCATCTCCATATTTGTTACTATCCCTACGAATATTATTACGTAATTTTCTCATTGCGAATCATACTCTGTCCTACGAACCGTTCGTATTTCTGCGCATTCTCGCCGTTCCTTCTTAAACGAAACCGTAACTCTATGAACCCTACATATTTCTTCGCACTCTTCAGGTATTGTATTCATTTATTCATTTATTTTTTACATATATATATAATGTGTTTCTTAATGCTAATAATCACATTTATTTGATAATGTTTTACAAGTTTTCCGAGCTCAAATGGGTGCTACAGTGTCGAAGCAAAAATCAAATAAATCACATGGATTCCAATAAAGGTTTGAAATATATTGCCTTTAAAATTTCATTAACAATCAATGCATAAATATTTATTGACTTATATGTTTTATTTTATAGTGCTTTCATCAAACTAACAACATGGACTGCGGATACTGTATATTGCGATTTATGAAGGAGATTGTTGATATAATCCCAGAAAGAGATCTAATTGAAATAAAGGAATGCACCTATTACAGCGCTTTTTTAAAAAGCGCTGTAAAACTAATACAACAAGCAGCGCGTTTTTAGAAGAGATTTACAGCGCTTTTTTTATTTTAAAGAGCGCTGTTGTATCTTTTTACAGCGTTGGATACTATAGCGCTTAATTTTTTGAAAAAGCGCTATAAATGACTTAAAAAAAGCGCTGTAAAATACCATTTCTGGTGTAGTGTATAAAATCACTTAGCACTAAAAAAACCAAAATATAAATGACATGTGTATTTTTACTTATTTAAAACTATACTACATTCTATTGTCTCGATTACATTCTTAAAAGATACATAGAAAATATTAATAATTTATTTTATTTTGAGAATAATTATTATGATATAGATTATCTCAAGATTATATCACATTTCATAAAGTGAAATATCAAACATGTTGAAGTGAAGTTAAAAATTGGCATCAATAGAAAATCCACAATGCATTAGGAATATTTAACTAGTGGCATATTACATAAGTACTATAAAGTTAAATTATATAAAATCAATACTTATTTTAATTATTATAATATATAAAAAAAATTAAATATAACTTTCAGTATTTAAAGTGGTAAGAAGGTCAATATATATGAATTATTATTTTATTTGTTATTAATAAATAGAAAAAAATTATTTTTCTTTTTT
>JBBPBT010001161.1:124792-199837 GCA_037974875.1 Cicer bijugum | reverse complement strand
ATATGTATGTAAGATTCATTTGATTAATGCACAATATTTACGAAAATTAGTTTTTATATTAAATTTATTAATAATATACATTCTCTTATTAAAAACTATTCTTCAATATTAAGAGAGGGAAATACTTGATTTTTTTTTAATTCTTTACATGTAATTAGGAATACTTTTGTGAAAATTTAATTTATACTTCTTGTAATTTGAAGAGAATCGTATATAAAAGACAATTCTTTTTATAAGAATCTTATAGAAACAAGTGTAGTATTTTTAGGGTTTAAATCAATAAAATAAAATTAGTTTCAACAATTAATTGTCTCAAAAGTCATGTGAGTCCACGAGGTATCCGTCAATTACAGTAATGTGATAAGAATTGGATACGGTAATTCTAAAATTGTTGAAATTTCCTGGAAGAATATTATTTTTTTGGTACATAGTATTTATAGAGTAAAAATTTGTTGAGTCCAATATTAATTTTTGATCATTCATTATAAACGATGTATTTTATTTATTTAACCGTCAAATAAAAAATTCTTAGTTATTAAGTAGATAGTGATTATATCACTTAGTTATAAATTTTGAATTTATAGAAAATTTTGTGTGTGATTATTAATATATTATATCAATAACCAAAAATTAGATTAGTGAAATTTATCATTTAGTGGTTCATTTTAGTCTATTTTAGTTCTAAATCATTGTAGTTCATCCAATAAGTGAAAAAATCTTAATGAATTAATATTTTACATCATTTCGGTATAACTAAGTTTAATATTTTAGGTCATTTTGGTCTTTACTAAGTTCATTCTAGTCCATTTTGTTTTTAAAGCATTGTAGTTCGTCCAATAAGTGCCAAAGTCCTAATTGATTAAGATTTTAGGTCATTTGGGTTTTTACTAGGTTTAATCTAGTCCATTTTGGTTTTCAATCAATGTAGTTCGTCCAATAAGTGCAAAAGTCTTAATGAATTAATATTTTAAGTCATTTTGATCATTACTAGGTCTATTCTAGTCCATTTTGGTTCAAAATATATGTAGTTCGTCCAAATATTGCAAAAGTTTGAACAAATTAATATTTTAGGTCATTTTAGTCTTTACTAGGTTAATTCTAATCCATTTTGGTTCTAAATCATTGTACTACGTCCAATAAGTGAAAAAGTCTTAATGGATTAAAATTTTAGGTTTTTACAAGGTTTATTCTAATCTATTTTGGTACTAAACAAATGTAGTTAATCCAATAGGTGCTAATCATTTTGGTTTTTACTAGGTTTATTCAAATCCATTTTGGCTCTAAATCATTTTTGATTGTCAAATAAGTGCAAAAATCTCAATGGATTAATATTTTAGGTCATTTTAGTCTTTACTACGTTAGAGTTTAGGGTCTAGGATTTAGGGGTTAGAGTTTAGGGTCTAGGGGTTAGGATTTAGGGTTTAAGTTTTAGGGTTTTGGGTTAATTGATTAATATTTTAGGTCCTTTTGATATTAACTATGTTTAATCTACTCCATTTTGGTTCTTAATCATGGTAGGTCATCCAATAAGTGACAAAGTATTAATGGACTAATATTTTAGGTCATTTCGCCCCATGTTTACTCTTTCATTTCCTTTTAACCTTTTCTTGTGTGTGCACAAATCTTTTAGAAATTTTGCATATCTTGGAATCTGTTTAATTGCTTCAAGGAGGGGAATGTTCACTTCCACCTTCCTAAATGTATCCAGGATCTTGTTGTCCCTATCTGCCTCGTCCATTTTCTTAGTCTTCACTGCTCTGTGAGGAAAAGGAAATGGTATATTTTGCTCAACATCAACAATTTCAGTTATCAAAGTATCCTCAGCAACTGATTTATTTTTCACTGTAGTTTTAGGTACCTTTGGTGTTGCAATAGCTTTCCCAGACCTCAATGTATTTGCACTGACATTGGGAGCATTTAGATTTACTAGTGAAGGTCCAGGAAATTGGTTTGATCCCTGAGTCTGCAATTGATTGACTGAAGTGGCTTGCTAACCAATCTTTGTTTCCAAATTTTGAATGGTGGAATATGTTCTTTGTTGAAATTGGAGATTCTGGACAGCTATCTGCTTAATGAGGTCCTCTAATGAAGGTGCATTGTTTTGCTGTTGAGGAATATTTTGCTTCTACTGCCTAGGTTATTGTTGTGCAGATGAATTCCCCCATCTCATGTTGAGATGGTTTCTCCATCCAGGATTGTACCTATTAGATGATAGATCATAGTTGGCTTGAGGATCGTACCTGTTAGATGATGAATCTGAAGGATGCTCTAGAGAAATGCAAATACCACATACCACTGCTTGGATTTTACCTATTGCTAATTTTTTTACTAAAGATGTAAGCTCATCAAGTTTTCCTTCTAAATTCTTGTGGGAAGAAGCTTGAATTTCATTCACACCCTTTGTCAACACTGTTGAATTACTTCTAATTGTAAACTATTGAGAATTAATGGACATGTTCTCAATCAAAGCCCTCTCCGCTTTTGGGGTCTTATCGACAAGTGCTCCCCCACTAGCAAACCTTCATAAAATATTTAATGAGCAATTGTTCAGAAATCTGGTGATGAGGACATCTTGACACTAATTTATTGAATCTCTCCCAATACTCATGTAATGATTCCCTGTCAATCTGCCTGATGCCACATATTTCTTTTTTGATTGAAGCAGCTCTTGAGGCAGGGAATAATTTTTCTAGAAACAATATCTTGAGCTCATTCCAACTTGTAACAAAATCTGGTTAAAGGTAGTATAACGAGTCCTTGGCAGCATCTTGGATTGAAAATAGGAAGACTCTAAGCTTAATGTGGTCTTCTGTGACTCCTTGAGGCTTCATGGTACAACACACAACATCGAATTCCTTTAAGTGTTTGTGGGGATCCTCACCTGCAAGACCATTAAACTTTGGAAGCAAGTGTATTAAACTAGATTTAAGTTCAAATGGTACAATAACTTTACGATATGTGATACATAATGCATTATAATGGACATTAGGTGCAATAAGTTGTCTTAAGGTTCTATTATTCACATCAGCCATATTTTGCAACATGTTGTCAATTTTAGTACCTGACTCTAACTCGTTAACACTAGCAGTTCTATTAGTTCTACGATGTAAAGGAAATGTCCTATCTATTTCATGTTCAAGAGAATGAAGATTCACATAACTAGCCCTAGTCATGTATCATCATAACAATGCAAAATAACAATTTTGAAAATTCCAACAGTGTCCCTAATACTAAAATTGAAGTGAAAAATCGAAATCCCTATCAAATAAAATCCAAAAAATATAAAAATACCACAAAATTTCTAAAAATCAAACAAAGGCAACACAATTTTTTTGGAGAATATGAAAAATTGAAAAAATTGAAAAAAAAGGGTCTAAACGAAGGAATTTGTATTTTGATCGTTGCTCACGTATAAGGAACTTATACGGATTCATATTCCTTGATTTTTTTTTTCTTTCTGATTTTCTGGCGAAATTTTAGAGCAATCAGAGACAGTCGCTTGAAACGGGGTAATATTGTTATCAGAGAGTCCCTGACATTAGGGATGATAATAGACTAGGCCGTCTGTCAGAGGCCTATGGCCGGGCCTGACCTGTTTAATAAAAAGGCTAGACTCAGGCTGTTTTTAAAGCCTATTAATTTAAATAGGTAAGACTCAGGCTTATAAAAAAGCCTATTAGGCCTGATAGGCCGACCTATATGTACTTTATTATTCATTAATATTATTTTTATTATTATATTAATAGTTTCCTATTTTAAATTCTATCAATTAGAGAATCACTTAGTAATCATTCCATATTCAGTAGTCGTTCTATATTCGGTAATGATCTATATTTGGTAGTCGTTCAATTAGTCAATCACTCAATAATCGTTTCATATTTTTTTTTAAATTATTTTGTTAGTAAAAATATTTTTTGTTTAATATTTTTAATTATATACATTGATATTGGTATGTGGAGAGCATCATATGGTATTAGTAGAACATTTAAATATTATAATGTGAATAAGGCTTTTAAATAGGCTTTCAGACCAGGCCAGGCCGAAAAAAAGCCTATGATAGGCCGTATGCCAAGATTAGGCCTAAAAAATAATTCGTAGGCCAGACTCAAACCTTTCAAAGCCTGACCTGGCCTGGCCTATTCCCACCCCTACCTGGCATCAGCGCCAATTTGATCCACTATCGCACACGGGTCAAATACAATTGATAAAATGTAAATAGAGGTAATAACTGGAATTGTTTCGCAAGTACTTATGATATAATAATAATAACCGAATTGAAAATTGAAATTAAAACAGAGTTTTTTTAGAGTTTTGATTTAACAGATGTGCAAAATGATTAATCCACTTATTCGAGTTTCAGACCTATCACAGATTCTATCAACGAGTTTAATTTCTAATTTTTGATTCTATTCTTATTTGACTATAGAATCAAACAAGCGTAATCGATCCTATGTGAATTTGGTTTCTTTAATTGGATTAAGCATCACAATCATCAAAATATTACAATTAACGATCAAGCATTGCAAAATTATAATTCAATTAAATTAGAAACCGAAACCAAATTCTGTCAAATAAATTTAGTCAATCCTATTGAAAATTAATTTAAGCAATCAAAATATCAATATAACCAAATAAACAAGAATAGAATCATGTGTAAGCCATAAGCTTCCCTGATCTAGTTTTTGATTTATGTCCCAAACATACAACTGCACATGAAATATTTGCTTTATCTAATGTTTTGAATCAAGAAACATTTCAGGCATACATGAAGACACCACAACACTTGGAACAATAGTTTGCAACTCAAGGAATCAACCATAGTTGGAGGATGCACTTGAGGAAGATGCAATTTGTGTATAGTTGTATTAGGTGTCTAGGTATCAAGTTAAGTAAACAATCACTAGAGTCTCACACAAGACATGCCAATAAACTTTTGTCATTCATTCATGTGTTATGAAACTTAACTCTGAAAACACTCGATTGAACAGTCGATTGAATGAGTCATTAATCGAATGGCACATAAACTGTCATAAACAACTGAGGTCTGTAACAAGATCACTCGATTGTCCAGTCGATTGCACAATAGATTGACAATTCGATTGATGCTGAAGTTTAAGTTACAGAGAGCACTCAGTCTGTGCCCACTCGATTGAACACTCGATTGTCCACTCGATTGGCAACTTGATTGTTTGCAGTATCGAGTGACTTTGACCACGATACTTGATTGACCAATCGATTGATGCAATATTTCAAATCACAGTGAGCACCCAGTTTTGAACAACTCAATTGCTCACTCGATTGAAAGGAAATTATGGCATCAGGTCTGAATCACTTTGATCACGACAATCGATTGACCAATCGATTGATGCAATATTTCAAATCACAGTGAGCACCCAGTTTTGGCCAAATCGATTGCTCACTCGATTGAAAGGTTTTCATAGCATCAGGTCTGATTCAGAAACTTGATCAATCGATTGACCAATCAAGTGAAGCCTATATAATTCAAGATTCCAGAAACACAGAAAATACGACACTCGATGCAGCAATCGATTGTATCCTTACAAACTCGATTGGGCAATCGATTGTCCTGGTGTTTTCCTTGAATATATATATGATGCTTCAAATCTTTTTAAAACAACTTGAAGAACAACTTGCATAACTCTTGCATAAAAACTTTTCACATCTTTTCAGAATCTCTTGCTCTCAATCTTGCATATCTCTGAAAACACTTTGAAAGAAAAGTTTTCTAACACACAAAAATATTCATTGGCAAATCAAATCTTTTGTGTGGTGCTAGAGTGATTGAACACATTTCTTGATACTACTTTTCTTTGTTCGTGACAAAGAAAATTCTTTGTAATTGATGCTGTAACAAATCTAGTTTAGAAACTGGTGGCTATATCATCAAGAGGAAGTCTACTTTGATCTTGTGTGAGTTTGGGGATAAACTACAAGGATCAAAGGGGTGACAAGATAGAAGTGAAGGGAGTTAGATTGATAGGTCGTGTAGAAGACTGGAAAATCTGTAAAAGTACTCGAATTCTTTCTATAGTGAAAAAGGCTGGAATCATGATTATGATTACAGGACTGGATGTAGGCCGTTGGATCAACGGCTGAACCAGGATAAATCTTGGTGCAATCTTTCCTATCCCTTCTCTTTAATATTCAACATTGTTTAATTGCTTATTTTTGTATGCTCCTTGAATAATCTTGTATGTGATTTTAAGTTTCCGCTATGTGTGTATATTGTATGATTGTTGCATGATTGATATGGGAATTATGTCTAACTAGTTGGAGTTGATCTTAATTCTCTTGTTATTAATCAAAAAGAAGTCATAGTTTTCCAACAATTGGTATCAAAGCCTAACTTTTTTAGAGAAAAACTCATAAAAGAAAATGACTTCTTTGGATTTCCTAGGGGAAGGAGCATCTCTAACCAGACCCCCTGCCTTTAATGGTACAACATACATGTACTGGAAAGAAAGAATGCTTATCTTTCTGGAAGCATGTGGGCTGGACATTTTAGATGCAGTGGAAAACGGTCCTTACATTCCTAAAATTGCAGGTACTGAAGGATCATCATGCATTATCAAACCAAGAGCTGATTGGTCTGATGATGACAAAAAGAAAGTTGGTTACAATGCTAAAGCAAAGAATATCATAACATCAGCCTTAAGTGCAGAAGAATTCTTTAGAGTGTCAAACTCAAGACTGCAAAGGAAATGTGGGACACTTTGCAAGAAACACATGAAGGTACTACATATGTCAAACGGGCAAGAACAAATACACTTATGCACGAGTATGAACTTTTCTGCATGAAGAAAGATGAATCTATAAATGATCTACAAACCAGATTCACTCACATTATCAACAATCTACATGCCTTGGGAAAAGTTGTGGATAATGAACAACAGATAGGAAAAGTCATGAGGTGTTTGTCAAGGGAATGGCAACCCAAGATAACTGCCATTGCTGAGTCTAAAGATCTTGCCAACATGACTATAGCAACACTATTTGGAAAGCTTCGTGAACATGAGATGGAACTACACAAATTAAATGAGACAGAGCAATCAAACAGAAAAAGCAAAGGAATTGCACTGAAAACTCAAACTCACAAAGCAAAAACTGAACAAGATTCAGAAAGCTCAGAAAGTGAATCAAGTCAAGAACCTGAGATAGGTATGTTGGTCAGAAAATTTAAGAAGTTTCTGAAAAAGAAAGGAGGCTAGTCAAGGAAACCACAAAATTCCAAAACAAAAGGCTCCAGCAAGGGTGATACCAGTGATAGCAAAATCATAACTTGCTATGAATATGGGAAAACAGGCCACATCAGATCTGAGTGTTACAAGCTGCAAAACAGAAACAAGCCTACGAAGACTAAGGACAAGGATCAGCAACCTTCAAACAGGAAAGCCTACATTGCCTGGAATGACAATGATGAAGATTCATCTGAAGAATCAGAAAATGAAGAAGCTAACTTGTGTCTTATGGCTAATACTGATTCAGAATCTGACAGTGAGGTAAGTACTACATCTAATCCATCTTATGATGAGCTTCATGATGCCTTTAATGAACTGCATACTGAACATGTTAGTGTACTTAAACAACTGATTAGTACTAAGAAACAGCTAGAAGAAAAATGCATGCAATTTGACGAAGTTAATTTGAAGCTTGAGTCTCTTATAGATATAAATGAAAAACTGAAAAGAGAAACTCATGAACTGAAATGTGATGTAGCTAAGTTCAACAGTGGTAAAAACAACTTAGAAAGACTTCTTAGAAATCAGAGAAATCTAGATGTTAAAACTGGACTTGGTTATAAACAAAACATGCATATGAAAAGGCATCAGAAATTTGTTCAATCTAAACAAATGTATGATAACTTTACTAGACCAAATCAGAAGCCATCCCCTGCTGTTGTATGTCACTTTTGCTGCAAAAAAGGACATAAAGTGTTCAATTGCAAACTGAAAAAACGTGCCAACAGAGGATGGAAACAAATTTGGAAAGTTAAGGAACCATCATTTGGAACTAACCCCCCAGGACCCAATTTGAATTGGGTACCTAAATCCAAAACCTGACTCTTTTATGCAGATATGCTTGGCATCCAGAAATCAGTCTTGGTATCTGGACAGTGGATGCTCCAGGCATATGACTGGAGACAAGTCCAAATTCTTGTCTCTGAACTTAAAAAGTGGTGGCTTTGTCAAATACGGAGACAACAACAAAGGAAAGATCCTAGGCATTGGAGATATAGGAAATAACTCAACTGCTGTTTTCAAGGATGTTTTATTTGTTGAAGGCCTGAAACACAACTTACTAAGCATTAGTCAGTTGTGTGACAAAGGGTTTAAGGTAAACTTTACTTCCATATCCTGCACGCTTGAGCATAAGGAAGTTGAAGGTATGAAACTGACAGGTAAAAGAATTAATAATATTTATATGATAGATTTTGATTCGTTACCTGCAAATGATATCTGTTGCTTGTTGTCTAGTGCTGATGAGAGCTGGCTGTGGCACAAACGAGTGGCTCATATTCATATGGACCACTTGAACAGGCTTGTCAGCAAGCAACTAGTCTTAGGTCTCCCCAATAGGAAGTTTTCTAAGGACATACTATGTGACTCCTGCGAGAGGAGTAAGCTAGTCAAATCCTCTTTCCCCCCTATAGACTTGGTTCAAACCAAGAGGGTTTTAGAGTTGGTGCATATGGACCTCTTTGGTCCATCTCAGGTTAGAAGTTTTGGAGGGAACCTATATGGCTATGTTTTGGTAGATGATTACACCAGGTTCACATGGACATATTTTCTGACTCACAAGAGTGAGGCATTCTCAACTTTCAAAAAATTTGCTGCTTTGACTCAAAATGAGAATAATGAGAAAATCATATCCATAAAAAGTGATCATGGAGGTGAATTCCAAAATGATGCTTTTCAAACCTTCTGTGAAAATCATGGTATCAAACATATCTTTTCAGCCCCTAGAACTCCACAGCAGAATGGAGTAGTAGAAAGGAAGAATAGATCCTTTGAAGAGCTTGCTAGGACAATGCTTAAAGATTCTAATCTTCCCAAGTACTTTTGGGCTGATGCCATTAACACTGCTGCTCATGTAGTGAATAGGGTTCTCATTAGACCTTTTCTTAGAAAGACTCCCTATGAGTTATACAAAGGGAGAAAGCCTAACATCTCCTACTTTAGGATTTTTGGGTGTAAGTGCTTTGTGTTAAACAATGGCAAGGGACCTTTAGGTAAGTTTGATCCTAAGGCAATGAGGGTATCTTTCTAGGGTATTCCCAAGTTAGTAAGGCCTATAGAATCTACAATAAAAGGACCAAAATTATAGAGGAGTCTGTACATGTCAAATTTGATGAAAACTTGAACAGCACTCTTTCTATAGTTGATAAGTCTTTGGATGATGTTGTGGATTCTGAATCTATAGAAACCAGTGAGCCTGAACCTCCAACCAACCTTGACTGTGTGGAACCTATTAGGGAAGTTGATCTACCCAAAGAGTGGAAGTTTGCCAAAAACCATCCCATAGATAACATTATTGGAGAGATTTCAAAAGGTGTTTCAATCAGAAAATCCCTTAGAGAGTTTTGCAACCTTACAACTTTTGTTTCACAAGTAGAACCCAAAAACATTAAGGAAGATCTTATGGACCCTGACTGGATAGTAGACATGCAAGAAGAGCTCAATCAGTTTGAGAGAAACCAAGTGTGGACTCTTGTTTCTAGACCAGATGGTAAGCATGTCATAGGAACTAGGTGGGTTTTCAGAAACAAAATGGATGAGAATGGTGTGATTACCAGGAACAAGGCTAGGTTAGTGGCCAAGGGTTACAACCAAGAAGAGGGAATAGACTATGATGAGACTTATGCCCCAGTAGCCAGACTAGAAGCTATCAGGATTTTATTGGCATATGCTTGTATAATGGATTTCAAATTATTTCAAATGGATGTTAAAAGTGCTTTTTTAAATGGAGACATTCAGGAGGAAGTCTTTGTAAGTCAAACTCCTGGTTTTGAAGATCCTAAGCTTCCAAATCATGTGTTTAAACTTACAAAAGCCCTCTATGGCTTGAAACAAGCTCCAAGAGCTTGGTATGATAAGTTGAGCAATTTCCTTTTACAAAAAAATTTTTCAAGGGGAAATGTAGATAAAACACTTTTTTATCAAAAGACAAGGAAAAGACATTTTGTTGGTACAAATTTATGTTGATGACATAATATTTGGATAAACAAATGATAAGCTTTGTAAAGATTTTGAAAATACTATGAAAGGCAGATTTGAAATGTCCATGATGGGAGAATTGACTTACTTCCTGGGATTTCAAATCAAACAAAGCAAAAATGGAATTTTCCTCAGTCAATCAAAATATTGCGGTGATCTTTTAAAGAAATTTAATTTTGAAAAACTTAAATCCATTGACACGCCTATGAGTCAATCCTGCTACTTAGATAAGGATGAATCGGGTAAAGCTGTAGATGTGACTGTGTTTAGGAGCCTAATAGGATCTCTACTCTACCTAACCGCTAGCAGACCGGACATCATGTTTAGTGTGTGTATGTGTGCTAGATACCAGGCCAATCCTAAGGAATCTCACCTCAGTGCTGTCAAGAGAATCTTCAGATATCTCTTAGGAACCGAAGATCTTGGTTTGTGGTACCCTAAGGGATCCACTTGCACTCTAGTTGGTTATTCTGATTCTGACTTTGTTGAATGCAAATTAGACAGAAAAAGTACCTCAGGTACTTGCCAACTTTTAGGTAACTCTCTTGTTTCTTGGCATAGCAAGAAACAAAACAGTGTAGCACTCTCAACTGCTGAAGCTGAGTATGTTGCTGCTGGTAGTTGTTGCGCTCAAATTCTTTGGATGCAGCAACACCTCTCTGATTTTGGGGTGGACCAAGGGACTGTGCCTATTTTTTGTGATAATACTAGTGCTATTAACATTACTAAGAATCCTGTCATGCATTCTAGGACCAAGCACATTGAAATAAGGCATGACTTCATTCGAGATCAATATCAACAGGGCAAGATTAAGTTGGAATATGTCAATACAACTGAACAGTTGGTTGACATTTTCACCAAGGCCTTGCCTAAGGACAGTTTCTTCTTTATAAGAATGAAACTGGGCATCATTGATCCCAATGAAATCTGATCCTTATACCCAATTCGACTGCACAATCGAGTGTCCTGTGGCCAAATTGGCATTAATTCACTCAATATTCGATTGTGAAATTGACTGATTGATGAAAATTGCCTCATTGTGTCAAACTGGAAACACGATAGTCGATTGCAACGTCGAATGGATGGGTCTCAGTTTTTATTTTGTTTATGTCTGTTTTGTTTATTGTTGTTTCAATCGGATGGACATTCGACTGCTAGTATCTCAGAAGCCTGACTGTTGAAGTTTTCATCACGTCAATCGGATGGCAAATCGAGTGTTCATGTCTCTGGAACCAGATTTCTGAAATTTTTTGTTTCGATATTCGATTGGGCAATCGAATGATGCACTGAAATTTGGTTAAAATTCGATTGGACACGCGACTATTTGGGATAAGTGAACCACAAGTCTGAGAACCTTTGGAAATCAAAACCCGAGCATCGATTGGGTAATCGATTGACAGATATCCGTTGAGAAAATTATAGCCGTTGGATGAGTGTAACGGTCATATTTTTAACCCAAGAATGTAATCAGTCGATTGGGCAATCGAATTTCAACAGTACTATATAAACCTGGACTTCACAACTTGATTTCTCAATCAAATACTGCATTCTGCTATCATCTTCTTCATCCAACTGTAATCTTTTCTTCATCCAATCAACCTCAAATTTACATTATTCAATGGCTCGTGTTAAACAAACTGGTAGAAAACCAATCGTTACCTCTGCTGGCCCCTCCTCCAAAGTTATTCAACAATCCAGCTCATCCTCTTTTTCTTCTACCTCTAGTGGAAGAACCCCTTCACCATCACCTCCTCCACCTCCTTCACCTCTAGCTAAAAGAGTCTCAATCCCTAATCACAAGGTACAGGCAAAGGACAAGGGCAAAGCAGTTGCCACTACTCCTGAAATAAGCAAAAAGAGGAAAGTTCCTCCATCTGAGAAGTTGCTGGGAGACGCCATGAAGGAGTTAACAAAGAAGAAGAAGAAGCCTTCATCCCCTCCTAAGAAGGTTAAGCCTTCAAAAGAGAAGACTACTGAAGGCAAGACTGTTCCAGAATCGTTTGCCAAAAGAAAAATCCAAGATGCTAGAACTTTGGATTTTCCCTACTTTGATCAAAATGGTTTTTCATTTCAAAACCATTTAAGGTTCCATGGTTTGGAAAACCTTCTTACCTGTTCTTTGGATGTCTATCCAAAGCTGGTGAGAGCCTTCTATTCCACCTTCATCCTAACCAAGACCGGGTTCGCAGCTGAAGTGAAAGGCAAAAGAATGGCAATGACCTTTGAAGATTTTTCAAAGCTAACTGGTTTGCCTTTTTGTGGATACACCATTGATGGACGAGCACAGGATGCTCCAGAAGACGAAGGTTGGGAAAACTCCATCAACAAGCATGTTGCTTTACAGGAATTGATGATGGAAGGATTTGTTGAGAAAGGAACTATTCAAGCTGGACAGATGAAGGTTGAGCACAGGCTGCTCATGTACGTGCTAACACGAATGTTAGTACCTAGAGCCGGAAATCATGCAGTTGTACAGCGGCTAGACGTTGTCTTGCTATGGGGACTGTACAAAGAACTGAAAATGAGTTGGGCATGGATTGTGCTGCTGAACATGCATGAATCAGCACAAGGGAAGCATATCCTGCCCTACCCCCAATTAGTTTTGAGGATTCTGAGGTATTTCAAGGTGTCTCTAGCCAATGAAGAATCACTCACAACTACTCATACATTTGATGAAGCCATTGTCAACCAAATGCAGATAAGACGCATCAACAATGTTTGGACAAGAACTCCAACAACTGCTGATCATGCACAACCAAGTGCTGATCAAGCCCAGTCAAGTGCCCAAGCACCTACACCAGCTGAAGGATCTTCTGAGATCATGGCAAAGCTGATGGAGATCTTGAAACATCAAGCTGAACACAGTGATAGGGTGGAATCTTCTCTTCTAAAGCTTCAAACTGCCTTGGAATCAGTTCAGAAGGATGTTTCAGACATCCAGGAGCACTTGGGTCTCAAGATGTCTTTTGAAGACATTGCAGAGATTGGAAGGCAATCAACTGCAGAACCAAACCAGGACATTAAAATTGGTTCTGATTCTCATGGGGAAAAGACACCTGCTGAGGGTAATACAGCGGTCTCTCCTCCTCCTGCTGGTGATAATGAGGATCAAGCCTAAGGTTTTAGTTGTTTAGGTTTAGTTTTCTGCTGTTTGATTGTTGCTGTTTGTTTGTCTGGTCTTACATATGTTGCTTATTAATTTCCTCTTGTATTTTTGTCGTATGTCTTTTTGTAATAATGACAAAAAGGGGGAGTTTATTTGATTAATATATGAGATTATGTATATCTGAGATTATGTATATCTAAGATTATGTATTACAATTAACGATCAAGCATTGCAAAATATTACAATTAACGATCAAGCATTGCAAAATTATAATTCAATTAAATTAGAAACCGAAACCAAATTCTGTCAAATAAATTTAGTCAATCCTATTGAAAATTAATTTAAGCAATCAAAATATCAATATAACCAAATAAACAAGAATAGAATCATGTGTAAGCCATAAGCTTCCCTGATCTAGTTTTTGATTTATGTCCCAAACATACAAGTGCACATGAAATATTTGCTTTATCTAATGTTTTGAATCAAGAAACATTTCAGGCATACATGAAGACACCACAACACTTGGAACAATAGTTTGCAACTCAAGGAATCAACCATAGTTGGAGGATGCACTTGAGGAAGATGCAATTTGTGTATAGTTGTATTAGGTGTCTAGGTATCAAGTTAAGTAAACAATCACTAGAGTCTCACACAAGACATGCCAATAAACTTTTGTCATTTATTCATGTGTTATGAAACTTAACTCTGAAAACACTCGATTGAACAATCGATTGAATGAGTCATCAATCGAATGGCACATAAACTGTCATAAACAACTGAGGTCTGTAACAAGATCACTCGATTGTCCAGTCGATTGCACAATAGATTGACAATTCGATTGATGCTGAAGTTTAAGTTACAGAGAGCACTCAGTCTGTGCCCACTCGATTGACCACTCGATTGTCCACTCGATTGGCAACTTGATTGTTTGCAGTATCGAGTGACTTTGACCACGATACTTGATTGACCAATCGATTGATGCAATATTTCAAATCACAGTGAGCACCCAGTTTTGAACAACTCAATTGCTCACTCGATTGAAAGGAAATTATGGCATCAGGTCTGAATCACTTTGATCACGACAATCGATTGACCAATCGATTGATGCAATATTTCAAATCACAGTGAGCACCCAGTTTTGGCCAAATCGATTGCTCACTCGATTGAAAGGTTTTCATAGCATCAGGTCTGATTCAGAAACTTGATCAATCGATTGACCAATCAAGTGAAGCCTATATAATTCAAGATTCCAAAAACACAGAAAATACGACACTCGATGCAACAATCGATTGTATCCTTACAAACTCGATTGGGCAATCGATTGTCCTGGTGTTTTCCTTGAATATATATATGATGCTTCAAATCTTTTTAAAACAACTTGAAGAACAACTTGCATAACTCTTGCATAAAAACTTTTCACATCTTTTCAGAATCTCTTGCTCTCAATCTTGCATATCTCTGAAAACACTTTGAAAGAAAAGTTTTCTAACACACAAAAATATTCATTGGCAAATCAAATCTTTTGTGTGGTGCTAGAGTGATTGAACACATTTCTTGATACTACTTTTCTTTGTTCGTGACAAAGACAATTCTTTGTAATTGATGCTGTAACAAATCCAGTTTAGAAACTGGTGGCTATCCTTGTTGGTGTGGCATCATCAAGAGGAAGTCTACTTTGATCTTGTGTGAGTTTGGGGATAAACTACAAGGATCAAAGGGGTGACAAGATAGAAGTGAAGGGAGTTAGATTGATAGGTCGTGTAGAAGACTGGAAAATCTGTAAAAGTACTCGAATTCTTTCTATAGTGAAAAAGGCTGGAATCATGATTATGATTACAGGACTGGATGTAGGCCGTTGGATCAACGGCTGAACCAGGATAAATCTTGGTGCAATCTTTCCTATCCCTTCTCTTTAATATTTTGCTTATTTAGTTGGAGTTGATCTTAATTCTCTTGTTATTAATCAAAAAGAAGTCATAGTTTTCCAACATCATGAATCAAAATTGACAGTGTAATCTGAATCTCAAGGTATTGATGAAACTCTGAACTCGTGGATTAATATTATAAAATTAGCTTTCCATGAAATTAAAATAAAATTTGTTTGTTTTTTGTAGCAATTTGAATCCTAATTTTTTCGTTCATAGAAAATAAACAAAATTGCCGATATATTGTACTTGACATTGGGCTTTTGGGTTTAGAGTTTAAAAACAAGTGACCCGCTAATTAAAATTATTATAAAAGTCCATATCACAAAATATGCAATTTAGGCCTAGTAAAGTTCGGAATTGGTCATTTCTTCCAATAGAAAAGTTGTAGCTCGGATTTTTATCTTTCCAACGCATGATCATATGCGCCTATCTGATATCCAGAGCTCAAGTTATGACCTACAGAGTGAGAAAGAGTCAAAATACAAATAATAAAATTAAAATGCAAATAATAAAATAATATTCAAATTCAACCCAAAGTATAGAAGCAAGTTAAAAATATTAATTTAAGCTATAATGAGCTTTGAAAATACCAAACTAAAAAGCTAAAAACATGTGCCCAAAAGCTATGATTAGGATTCATATTTTAGTTCATACTAGTTTTTACTAGTTTTAACCTAGTTGATTTTGGTTTTAAATTAATGTAGTTCCTTCAATAAGTGTAAAAGTCTTAACAGATTAATAGTTTAGGTCATTTTGATCTTTACTAAGTTTATTCTACTCTGGTTTGGTTTGAAATTATTATAGTTCATCCAATATGTGCCAGAGTCTTTATGGATTAATATTTTAGGTCATTTTGGTCACAACTAGGTTTATTCTTGTCCATTCGAGTTCTAAATAAATGCAATTTTTCCAATAAGTGCAAAATTCTTAATGGATTGCTATTTTAGGTCATTTTGGTCTTAACAAGGTTTATTCTAGTCCATTTTTGTTCTAAATCATTGTAGTTCATCCACTAAGTGCAAACGTCTTAATGGATTAATATTTTAGGTCATTTTAGTCATTACTACATTTAGGGTTTATGGTTTAGTGGTTAGGCGTTAGGGCTTCGGGTTTGGGTTTAGGAATTAGGGTTTAGTGTTAATGGATTAATATTTTAGGTCGTTTTGGTATTAACTAAGTTTAATCTAGTCCATTTTGATTCTAAATCGTTGTAGTTTGTCCAATAAGTTCAAAAGTCTTTATGGATTCATATTTAGGACATTTTGGTTTTTACTAGGTTTAATCTAGTTTATTTTGGTTCTAAATAAATGCAGTTTTTCCAATAAGTGCAAACGTCTTAATGGATTACTATTTTTGGCCATTTTGGTCTGAACTAGGTATATTCTAGTCCATTTTTGCTCTAAATCATTGCAGTTCATCCACTAATTTCAAAAGTTTTAATGGAATAATATTTTAGGTCATTTTGGTCTTTACTACATTTAGGGACTAGGGTTTAGGGATTAGGGTTTACGATTTAGGGTTTATGGTGTTAGGTTTAGGGTTAATGGATTAAAATTTGTGGTCATTTTGGATTAAACCACCCCTAAAACATATCAAAACAATTTCCTCAACCACACTTAAATCACAATTTCATTTTTCAAAAATCCACACATAAAACACATCTCCAAATGCAACCGGCACATAATTGAACTAAATTCATTTTCCACAAAAAAACCTCAAACACCTAAAACATTCATAATACTAGTTATGAACATATAATCAAATTTAATTTAATTCTCCCCAAATCCAACTTAATCACCAATATTTAATCTCCAAAATTTTTAAACATTAATCACCAAATTAATTTTCACGAACCACACCTCATATTTTGGTATTTACTTGGTTTAATCTAGTCCATTTTGGTTCTAAATTAATGTAGGTTGTCCAAAAAGTGCAAAAGTCTTAATGAACTCATATTTAACGACGTTTTGGTTTTTACTAGGTTTAATCTAGTCCATTTTAGTTCTAAATTAATGTATTTCGTCTAATAAGTGCAAAATTATTAATGGGTTAATATTTTACGTCATTTTGGTCTTAACTAAGTTTATTCTAATCCATTTTGGATCAAAATTGTTATAGTTCATCCAATATGGGCAAAAGTAATAATGGATTACTATTTTACATCATTTTGGTCTTTACTAAGTTTATTCTTATCCATTTTGGTTTGAAATCGTTACCGTTCATCCAAAATGTACAAAAGTCTTAATGGATTAATATTTAAGGACATTTTGGTCAATACTAGGTTTATTCTAGTCAATTTTGATTTTATATAAATGTAGTTCATGCAATAAGTGCAAAAGTCTTAATGTATTAAGATTTAGGTCATTTTTGTTGTAACCATATATAGGGTTTCTTGTTAAGGGTTTATGGTTTAGGGGGTTGTGTTTATGGTTTAAGATTTAGGGTTTAGGGTTTAGGGTTAATTGTTTATGGTTTAGGGTTTAGGGTTGTGGGTTTAGGCTTTAGGGTTAATAAATTAATATTTTATGTCATTTTGGTATTAACTAGGTTTGATCTAGTCCACTTTGGTTCTAAAGAATTGTAGTTCGTCCAATAAGTGAAACAGTCTTAATGGATTAATATTTTAGGTCATTTTGGTATTTACTATGTTTAACTAGTCCATTTTGGTACTAAACTAATGTAGTTTGTCCAATAAGTTCAAAAGTCATAATGGATTCATATTTTAGGACATTGTGGTTTTTACTAGGTTTAATCTAGTCAATTTTAGTCCTAAATTAATGTAATTCGTCTAATAAGAGCAAAATTATTAATGGTTTAATATCTTACGTCATATGGGTATTTTCTAAGTTTATTCTAATCCATTTTGGTTCGAAATCGTTATAGTTAATCCAATATGTGCAAAAGTCATAACGGATTAAAATTTTATGTCATTTTGGTTATTACTAGATTTATTCTAGTCCATTTTTGTTTTAAATAAATGTAGATAATCCAATAAGTGAAAAACTTCGAGTGGATTAATATTTTAGGTCATTTTGGTCTTTACTAGGTTTATTCTAGTTCATTTTGGTTCTAAATCATTCTAGTTCATTCAATAAGTGCAAAAACTCGTAATGCATTAAGATTTTAGGTCTTTTTGGCATTAAATTGATTTAATCTAATCCATTTTGGTTCTAAATTATTGTAATTCGTCAAATAATTGCAAAAGTCTTGATGGATTAATATTTTAGGTCAGTTGGGTCTTTACTACATTTAGGGTTTTGGGTGATGGGTTTATGTTTTAGGGGTTAGGGTTTAGAGTTTAGCATTTTGGGTTTAGGGTTTTGGGTTTATGGTTTTGGGTTTAGGGTTTAGGGTTTAGGGTTAAGGGTTAAAGGTTAAGGGTTAAGGGTTTAGGGTTTAGTGTTTAGGGATTAGGGATTAGTATTTTGGAGTTAGTGTTTAGGGTTTAGGGTTTTTGGTTTAGGGTTAATGGATTAATATTTTTGAAAATTGTGGTTTTCACTACATTTAGGGTTCTGGGGGAAAGGTTGATGGTGTTGGGTTTAGTCTTTAAGGATTAGAGTTTAGGGTTTAGGGTTAAGGGTTTAATGTTTATGTTTTAGGGTTTAGGGTGTAAGGTTTAATGTTTAGGATTTAGGGTTTTGGGTTTAGTTGATTCATATTTTAGGACTTTTTAGTTTTTACTAGGTTTAATCTAGTCCATTTTGGTTCAAAATTAATGTACTTTGTCCAAAAATTGTAAAAGTCTTATTGGATTAATATTTTACATCATTTTGGTCTTTACTAAGTTTATTCTAATCCATTTTGATATCATTATAGTTCATCTAAAATGTGCAAAAGTCTTCATGGATTAATATTTTAGGGCATTTTGGTAAATACTAGGTTTATTCTAGTCAATTTTGATTTTACAAAAATGTAGTTCATCCAATAAGTGCAAAAGTGTTTGATGGATTAAAATTTAGGTTTAATCTAGTCCATTTTGGTTCAAAATTAATGTCGTTTGTCCAATATGTGCAAAAGTCTTAATGGATTCAAATTTTGGAAAACTTTGTTTTTCACTAGGTTTAATCTAGTCCATTTTAGGTCTAAATTAATGTACTTCGTCTAATAAGTTCAAAATTATTAATGGATTAATATTTTACGTCATTTTGGTTTTTACTAAGTTTATTCTAGTCCATTTTGGTTTTAAATAATAGTAGTTCATCCAATAAGTGCAAAAGTCCAAATGGATTAATATTTTAGGTCATTTTGGTCTTTACTAGGTTTATTCTAGTTCAGTTTGGTTCTAAATCGTTGTAGTTCGTTTAATAAGTGCAAAAATCTATGGATTTTGATATTTGGTCATTTTTGCATTAACTTGGTTTAATCTAGTCCATTTTGGTTCAAAATCATTGGAATTCGTCGAGTAAGATAAAAAGTGTTAATGGATAATATTTTAGGTGATTTAGTATTTACAACATTTAAGGCTTAGGGTGAAGGGTTTATGGTTTGGGGTTAGGGTTTAAGGTTTAGGGTTTAGTGTTTAGGGTTTATCATTTTAGGTCATTTTGGTATTAACTAGATTTGATCCAGTCCATTTTGATTCTAAATAATTGTAGTTCGTCCAATATGTGAAAAACTTTTAATGGATTCATATTTTTGGTCACATTCATATTTACTAGGTTTAATCGAGTCCATTTTTGTTCTAAATTAAGGTAGTTTGTTTAGTAAGTGCAAAAGGCTTAATGAATTTATATTTGAGGTCATTTTGGTTTTAACAATAGGTGTAATCTAGTCCATTTTGGTTCTAAACTAATGTAGTTCGTCCAATAATGGCAAAAGCCTTAAATGCTAAATCATTGAATTTCATCCTATAAGTGCAAAAGTCCTATTGGATTAATATTCTAGTTAATTTTGGTTTTTAGTAGGTTTTTTTCTAGTTCATTTTTCTTCTAGGTCATTGTAATGCTTCCAATAAGTGTAAAAGGTTTAATGGATTAAGATTTTAGGACATTTTGGTATTACCTAGGTTTAAGATAGTCCATTTAGGTTCTAAATTAATGTAATTCGTACTATATATGCAAAAGTTTTAATAGATTAGTATTTTAGATCGTTTTGGTCTTTACTATGTTTAAGGTTTAGTGGTTAGGGGTTAGGGTTTTGGGTTTAGGATTTAGAAATTAGGGTTTAGGGTTATGTATTTATGGATTAATGTTTTAGGTTATTTTGGTATTAACTAGGTAAAATGTAGTCTATTTGGTTCTAAATCATTTTAGTTGTCCAGTATGTGCAAAAGTCTGAGTTGATTCATTTTAGTATTTAATATATTTAAGGTTCAGGGTTAAGGATTTATTATTTAGGGGTTAGGGTTTAGAGTTAAGGGTTTATAATTTAGAGATTAGGTTTAGGGTTTAGGGTTTTGGAGTTAGGGTTTAGGATTTAGGGTTTAGGGTTTAGAGTTTAGGGTTTAATGTTAATGGTTTGAGGTTTAGGGTTAATTAATTATTTAGTTCATCTAATAAGTGAATTTTTTTTAATGGATTCATATTTTACTTCGTTTAATCTAGTCCATTTTGGTTGTAAATGAATGTAGTTAGCCCAATAGGTGTAAAACTTGTAATGGATTCATATTTTAGGACATTTTAGTTTTTACTTGGTTTAACCTAGGCCGTTCTAGTTCTAACTTAGCGTAGAGTGACTAATAAGTGCAAATGTCTTAATAGATTAATATTTAATTTCATTTTGTTATTTACTTACTTTATTCTAATCTATTTTGGTTTCAAATCGTTATAGTTCATCCAATATGTGCAAATGTCTTAATAGATTAATATTTCTGGTCATTTTTGTTATTACTATGTTTATTCTAGTCCATTTTGGTTTTGAATAAATGTAGTTTGAGCAATAAGTGCAAAAGTCAGAATGGATTAATATTTTAGGTCATTTTGGCCTTTACTAGGTTTATTATAGTTCTTTTTGGTTATAAATCATTGTAGTTCGTCCAATAAGTGCAAAAATCTTAATGGATTAAGATTTTAGGTCATTTTGGTATTAACTTGGTTTAATCTAGTCCATTTTGGTACTAAATTCTGGTAATTTGTCTAATAAGTGCAAAAGTCATAATGGATTAATATTTTAGGTCATTTTAGTATTTACTACATTTAGGGTTTAGGGTTATTGGTTTATGGTTGAGGGGTTAAGGGTTAAGGTTTAGGGTTTAAGGTTTAGAATATAGGGTTTAGAGTTGAGGGTTTACGGTTTAGGGTTTGTGGTTTGTGGTTTAGGGTTTAGGCTTAAGGGACTAATATTTTAGGTTATTTTGGTATTAACTAGGTTTGATCTAGTCCAATTTGGAGCTAAATAATTGTAGTTCGTCCAATAAGTGAAAAAATCTTAATGGATTAGTATTTTAGTTCATTTTGGTATTTACTAGGTTTAATCTAATCCATTTTGGTTCTAAATTAATGTAGTTAGTCTAATTAGTGCATGAGTCTTAATGGATTCATATTTTAGGACATTTAGGTTTTTACTAGGTTTAATGTAGTTCGTGTAATAAGTGCAAAATTATTAATGAATTAATATTTTACGTTATTTTGGTCTTTACTAAGTTTATTCTAATCCATTTTTGTTCCAAATCGTTATAGTTCATCCAATATGGGCAAAAGTCATTATGGATTAATATTCTAGGTCATTTTGGTTTTTACTAGGTTTATTCTAGTTTATTTTGGTTCTAAATCATTCTAGTTCGTTCAATAAGTTCAAAATTCTTAATGGATTAAGATTTTAGATTAAGATTGTAGGTCATTTTGGCATTAACTTGATTTAATTTTGTCCATTTTGGTTCTAAATCATTGTAATTCGTCCAATAAGTGGAAAAGTTTTCATGGATGATTATTTTAGGTCATTTTAGTCTTTATTACATTTAGGGTTTAGGGTGAAGGGTTTATGGTTGAGGGGCTAGGGTTTATAGTTTAGCGTTTAGTGTTTACGGTTTATGGTTTAGGGTTGAGATTTTAGGGTTTAATGTTTAGGATTTAATGTTTACGGTTAATGAATTAATATTTTAGGTCATTTTGGTATTAACTAGGTTTGATCTAGTCCATGTTGATTCTAAATAATTGTAATTCGTCCAATTAGTGCAAAAGTTTTAATGGATTCATATTTTAGATAATTTTTGTGTTTACTAGGTTTATTCTTTTCCACTTTGGTTCTAAATTAATCTAGTTCGTCCAATAAGTTCGCAAGTCTTAATGGATTAAGATTTTAGGTCATCTTGGTATTTACTAGTCCACTTTGGTTCTAAATCATTGTAGTTTATCCAATAACTGCAGAAGTCTCAATGGATTAATATTTTAGGACTTTTTGGTTTTGACGAGGTTTAATCTACTCTATTTTGGTTCTAAATTAATGTAGTTTGTCCACTAAGTTTAAATGTCATAATGGATTAATATTTTACGTCATTTTGGTCTTGACTAAGTTTATCCTTATGCATTTTAGTTCTAAATCATTATAGTTCATATAATTTGTGCAGTAGTCTTAATGGATTGATATTTTAGGTCATTTTGGTCGTTAACAGGTTTATTCTAGTCCATTTTGGTTTTAAATAAATGTAGTTCATCCAGTAAGTGCAAAAGTTTGAATGGACTAATGTAGTTCATTTTGGTCTTAATGGATTCATATTTTATTTTATATTACTTTATTTTATTCTTTACTACATTTAGAGTTTAGGATTAATGGTTTTTAATTTAGGGGTAAGGGTTTAGAGTTAAGGGTTTATGATTTAAGGTTTAGGGTTTAGGATAAAGGGTTTACGAATTAGGGTTTAGGGTGTAGAGTTTAGGATATAGTGTTTAAGGTTTATGGTTTTGGGTTTCGGGTTAATGGATTACTATTTTAGTTCGTCTAATAAGTTCAAAAGTCTTAATGGATTCATATTTTAGGTAATTTTGGTATTTTCTAGGTTTAATCTAGTTCATTTTGTTTCTACATTAATGTAGTAGGAACAATATTTGCATAAGTCTTAATGGATTTATATATTAGGATATTTTGGTTTTTACTCGGTTTAATCTAGCCCATTCTAGTTCTAACTTAACGTAGAGCGTCTAATAAGTACAATAGTTTTAAAGTATTTCGTCTAATAAGTTCAAAAGTCTTAATGAATTAATAGTTTAACTAATTTTTGTCATTACTAGTTTTATTCTAGTCCATTTTGGTTTTAAATAAATGTGGTTCATCCAATAAGTGCCAAAGTCTGAACGAATTTACATGTTTGGTTATTTTTGGCTTTACTAGGTTTATTCTAGTTGATTTTGGTTCTAAATAATTGTAGTTCGTCCAATAAGTGTAAAAATCTTAATGGATTAAGATTTTAGGTTATTTATGTCTTTACTAGATTTAGGGTGTAGGGTTATTGGCCTATGGTTGACGGTTTAGGGTTAAGAGTTTAGAGTTTAGGGTTTAGGATTTAGGGTTTGGTGTTTAGGTTTAAGGGTTAGGGTTTACGATTTTGGATTTAGGCTTAATAGATTAATATTTTAGGTTATTTTGGTATTAACTACATTTGATCTTGCCCATTTTGGTTCTAAATCATTTTATCTGCTCCAAAAAGTTAAAAGGTTTTAATGGATTCATATTTTCGGTCATTTTGGTATATACTAGGTTTAATCCTGTCCATTTTTATCCTAAATTAATGTAGTTAGTTTAATAAGTGGAAAAGTCTTAATGGATTCATATTTTAGGCCATTTTAGATTTAACTTGGTTGAATCTAGTCCATCTTGGTCTTAAATTAATGTAGTTCGTCGAATAAGTATAGAAGTCTTAATGGATTCATATTTTAAGTAATTTTGGTTTTACGACGTTTATTCTAGTCCATTTTGGTTAGAAATTATTGTACTTTGTTTAATAAGTGCAAAACTCAAAATGGATTAAGGTTTTAGGACATTTTGGTATTACCCAAGTTTAATCTAGTCTATTTTGGTTCTTAACTACTGTAATTAGTCCTATAAATGCAAAAGTCTTAATAGATTAATATTTTAGATCGTTTTAGATTTTATTACGTTTAGGGTTTGGGGTTTAGGGTTTTCGTGTTAGAGGTTAGGATTTTGGGTTTAGGATTTAAGAATTAGGGTTAAGTATTTATGGATTAATATTTTAGTTCATTTTGGTATTAACTAGGTTAAATCTAGTCCATTTTGGTTCTAAATCATTCTAGTTCGTCCAATAAATGCAAAAGTCTCACTGGATTAATATTTTAGGTCATTTTGGTCTTTATTAGGTTTATTCTAGTTTACTTTGGTTCTAAATCATTTTAGATCATCTAAGAGGTGCAAACATCTTCATGGATTAAGAATTTAGGTCATTTTAGGCTTTACCATACTAAGGGTTTATGGTTTAGGGGTTAGGGTGTTATGTTTATGGTTTATGATTTAGGATTTAGAGTTTAAGGTTTACGACTTAGGGTTTACGATTAATGGTTTAGGGTTTAAGATTTAGGGTGTTGTGTTTATGGTTTATTATTTAGGGCGAAGTATTTATGGATAAATATTTTAGGTCATTTTGGTATTAACTACGTTAAATCTAGTCCATTTTGGTTCTATATCATTTAATTTCGTTTAGTAAGTGCAAAAGTCTTAATTGATTCATATTTTACGTTATTTTAATCTTTACTATAGTTAGGGTATATGGTTAAGGGTTTAGGGTTTAGGGGTTAGGGTTTAGAGTTAAGGGTTTATGATTTAGGGATTAGGATTTAGGTTTTAGGGTTTAGCATTTAGGGTGTTTGGTTTAGGGTTATGGGTTAATGGATTAATATTTTAGTTCGTATAATAAGTGAAAAAGTCTTAATGGATTCATATTTTAGGGCAGTTTTGTATTTTCTAGGTTTAATCTAGTCCATTTTGGTTCTAAATTAATGTAGTTAGTCCAATAAGTTTAAAAGTCTTAATGGATTCCTATTTTCGAACATTTTGGTTTTTACTAGGTTTAATCTAGTCCATTTTAGTTCTAACTTAACGTAGTTCATCTATCAAGTGAAAAAGTCTCTATGGTTTAAGGTTTTAGAACATTTTGGAATTACCCGAGTTTAATCTTGTCCATTTTGTTTCTAATTTGTTGCAATTCCTACAATAAATGCAAAATTCTTAATTGATTAATATGTTATATCATTTTGGTGTTTACTAAGTTTAGGGTTTGGAGTTTAAGGTTTAGTGGTTAGGGGTTAGGGGTTAGGATTTAGGAATTAGGGTTTGGGGTTTAGGGTTAAGTATTTATGGATTGATATTTTAGGTCTTTTTGGTATTAACTAGGTTAAATCTAGTCCTTTTTGGTTCTAAATGATTCTAGTTCGTCCAGTAAGTGCAGAAGGCTTCGTGCATTCATATTTTAGGTTATTTTAGTCTTTACAACGTTTAGTGTTTAGGGTTAAGACTTTATTGTTTAGAGGTTAGGGTTTCGAGTAAAAGGTTTATGATTTAGGGATTTGGTTTTAGGGTTTATGATTTAGGGTTTAGGTTTTAGGGTTTAGGATTTAGCGTTTAGGACTTATGATTTATGGTTTATGGTATAGCGTTTAGGGTAAATGGATTAATATGTTAGACCTCCTACTAATTGAAAAAGTTTTAATGGATTAATATTTTAGGTCTTTTTGGTTTTTACTAGGGTTAATCTAGTCCATTTTCGTTCTAATTTATTGTAATTCGTCCAATAAATCCAAAATTCTTCATAGATTATTATTTAAGATTGTTTTCGACTTTACTACATTTATGGTTTGGAGTTTACGGTTTAGTGGTTAGGGGTTAGGGTTTTGGGTTTAGGAATTAGGGTTTAGGGTTAAATATTTATGGATTAATATTTTAGGTTATTTTGGTATTAACTTGGTTAAATCTAGTCCATTTTGGTTCTAAATCATTCTAGGTTGCCAGTAAGTGCAAAAGTCAAAATGGATTAGTATTTTAGGTCATTTTGGTCTTTACTATGTTTATTCTTGTTCCATTTGGTTCTAAATAATTGTAGATCGTCCATTAAGGGCAAAAGTCTTATTGGCTAGGATTTAGTACATTTTAGACTTTACTATATTTAGGGTTTATGGTTAATGGTTTATGGTTTAGGGTTTTGTGTTTATGGTTTATGGTTTAGGGTTTTGTGTTTATGGTTTATGATTTAGGGTTAAGTATTTATCGATTATTATTTTAGGTCATTTTGGAATTAACTAGGTTAAATGTAGTTCTTTTTTGTTCTAAATCATTCTAGTTCGTCCAGTAAGTGCAAAAGTCTTAATGCATTCATATTTTAGGTTATTTTAGTCTTTACTACCTTTAGGGTTTATGGTCTAGGGGTTAGTGTTTAAAGTTAAGGGTTTATCATTTCGGGATTAGGGTTTTGTGTTTAGGTTTTAGGGTTTAGTGTTTAGGATTTAGGGATTAGGGTTTAGGGTTTAGGATATAGGGATTAGGGTTTAGCGTTCAGGATTTATGGTTTAGCATTTAGAGTTAACAAATTAATGTTTCAGTTCGTCTAACAACTGAAAAAGTCTTAATGGATTCATTTTTTAGGTCATTTTGGTATTTACTAGGTTTTATTTAGTCCATTTTGGTTTTAAATTATTGTAATTCGTCCAATAAATGCAAAAGTCTTAATTGATTAATATTTTAGATCGTTTTGGACTTTACTACATTTAGGGTTTGGAGTTTAGGGTTTAGTCGTTAGGGGTTAGGGTTTTTGGTGATTTAGGAGTTAGGGTTTAGGGTTAACTATTTATGGATTAATATTTTATGTCATTTTGGTATTAACTATGTTAAATCTAGTCCATTTTTTTTCTAAATCATTCTACTTCGTGTAGTAGGTGCAAATGTCTCATTGGATTAATATTTTAGATCATTTTGCTCTTTAAAGGTTTATTCTACTACAATTTGGTTCTAAATCGTTGTAGATCGTCCAATTAATGCAAAAGACTTGATGCATTATGATATAGGTTATTTCAGTCTTTGCCATATTTAGGGTTTATGATTAAGGGTTTATTGTTTAGGGGTTAGGGTGATGTATTTATGGTTTACAGTGTAAGGCTTAAGGTTTAGGGTTTTTGGTTTAGGGTATTGTGTTAATGGTTTATGGTTTAGGGTTATGTATTTATGAATTAATATTTTAGGTCATTTTGGTATTAACTAGGTTAAATCTAGTCCATTTTGGTTCTAAATCATTCTAGTTCGTCAAGTATGGGCAAAAGTTTTAATGGATTCATGTTTAGGGTTAAGGATTTATGGTTCCGGGCTTAGGGTTTAGAGTTAACAGTATATGATTTAGGGATTAGGGTTTAGCGTTTAGGGTTTATGGTTTAAGGTTTAGGGTTTAGGGTTTAGCGTTTAGGGATTAGGGTTTTGATTTTAGGGTTTAAGCGTTTAGGATTTATGGTTTATGGTTTACCGTTTAGTGTTATTGGATTACTATTTTAGTTCGTCTAATAAGTGAAAAATTCTTAATGGATTCATATTTTAAGTTATTTTGGTATTTACTAGGTTTAATCTAGTCCATTTTTGTTTTAATTTAATGTAGTTAGTCCAATAGAAGGAAGGAAAAGCAAAGGAAAAACATTTCCATCTCCTTCCTCTCCTCTGCCTCGCGAAAACCTTTCCCTCCTCCTTTTTTTCTTCTTCTTGGTTTCGCTTCCTTTTTCGTTCTTTGACTTCAAGAATAGAAACCCAAGGATTAGTGGGTAAGATAGCAAGGTTTTCTCAGCTTCATACTTCCTCGTTGTTTCGAAAACGAAGAAAAATGGTATTAGGGATTCAAACACAAACCTCCCCATTTCATCTAGATCTAAGCTTCGTTTCGCAAAAAGATAGAAGGGAAAGTTGCTCACTACCATGCTACGGTGCTAGGAGACCAACTTTGGACGCGACGTTGTGAGCGATGATTTTACCGGATTTACTCGCGGTACCGTAATCGAACGTAAAAGCTAAAGTGAAGGTAAGGGCTCCTTCCAAACTTTTAGTTTGCATTTAGGGCATTGTCTGTGGTTGTGTGGAAAAGGATTTTGTTAGGGTTAAAGTGTTGATTTGGGGGAAAATGAATCTAAGGTTTTATAGGTAAAATCTTAGAGTTAGGTTTTGGTTATATTGATGAATGTTTCATGGAAAATGAATTTACCTCATGTATGTATGATTTTGAATAAATGAAATTTATTGTGTTGATTTGTGTCGTCGTATTCGACGTGTTCATAATTGATGATTATAGAATTTGAGATGTGTTTTGTGTGGTTTGTGTGGAGAAATGAATTGATGTGTTTTGGTGTGAATTATGGATTGAATGTGAATGTATGTTGAGTTGTTTTGTGTGGAATTTGAAAACCATTAAGTTAAACGAGTATTAAGAATGGGGAATCTCTTGATGTCTTGTTTACTTAATGTATGTTTGTTTGTGAAAATCATTAAGTTAAATGAGTATTAAGAATGGGGAATCTCTTAATATCTGCGTTTACTTAATGTTGTCGTGAAAATGATTTTGTGGAGAAATGAATTGTCGAGTCAAGGTGATGCCATGTGATTTGTTGGTTCATCTTGTCTGTGTTGGGATTGTCGAGTCAAGGTGATGCCATGTGATTTGTTGGTTCATCTTGTCTGTGTTGGGATTGTCGAGTCAAGGTGATGCCATGTGATTTGTTGGTTCATCTTGTCTGCGTTGGGATTGTCGTGTCAAGGTAATGCCATGTGATTTGTTGGTTCATCTTGTCTGCGTTGGGATTGTCGAGTCAAGGTGATGCCATGTGATTTGTTGGTTCATCTTGTCTGTGTTGGGATTGTCGAGTCAAGGTGATGCCATGTGATTTGTTGGTTCATCTTGTCTGCGTTGGGATTGTCGAGTCAAGGTGATGCCATGTGATTTTTTGGTTCATCTTGTTCGTGTGGGTATTGCGTTGTAACTGTTAAGCAGTATGTTTTGCAATTGTGTGCAAGTCGTGTTTTGATTCAAGTTTATGTTGGAGTGTTTTGAAACTTGAGATGTCATTGTGATTGTGTTGATCATGCTAAGTGTTACGTTTTGGAATTGTGTGATAGCATGTTGATTTCAAAACTATTTCGAAGTTCATGATGTCGTGGTAATTGTGTTGAAATTGCTAAGTGTTATGTATTAATTATTGCGTGTGAGAGTGATGGATTGTAAAAAAAAACTATTTCGAAGCCCATTTTGTCGTAGTGATCGCGTGGGAATTGGTATTATGTATGAATGTGATTGTGTTAGTTTATGAATTTTTGGAAGAATATGCAGGGGAATCGATTTCCCCAATCGATTTGCTGAGTTATAGGGGCTCAGTCTTTCACGAAATCGATTTGCCCAATCGATTTGCTGAGTTACAGGGGCTCAATCTTTCACGAAATCGATTTTCCCATTCAATTGGCCAATACAGGGGCTCAGTCTTTCACGAAATCGATTTCCCCAATCGATTGATGCAAGTTCAGAGTTTAATTTTCACTAAACACTTTCTTGAAATCGATTTGCCCAATCGATTGGCTCAGTGGAAAATCTTATTTTGAGTTAGATAATTGATTGCTCAATTGATTTATCAATGTTTTGGTCAGTTATGTATTACTTGATGGATTGAGAACTTTATTTTGATTTCATTTACATTTGGCAAGCATTATATGAACTTTTAGCATATGGAAAATCCTTTTAAGGTGCATGCTTAGTTGAGAGGATATTTTGTGCATTTAAAAACTTAAATGTTATGTGTTAACTGTTAATTTCGGTTGGTGACCCTTTACAACTATTGTGGAAATCTGGGCTTTGCCCTTAGATGAGAGTCAGGATGATCCTACCGGTTCGTACCCTACGGATGGGAATGTAGATAGGAATGCTTGGTAGGAGCTACGTTAGGAGGATCTCACGGGGCGCGTGGAGATCACTCAGGGTGTTTAGTCGTTTTGTAGAATGATCAGACTAGGTTGACACAGAGGGAACAAATGTCTTTCTTTTGGGTTGCTTTTATTTTTAAACTGGAAGACTATACCACTTTTGTTATGTAAATATTTTGAATTCATATTTTGAGAACTTTTTCCGCTGCTTGTAAATTATAATGACTTAATTATTTATCCAAACGTGTTACCTTATTTGTTTCTCTGTTTTATTTTAATTTCTTTTGTAAAAAAAAATACACCCTCGCTTTGAAAAACGGGGTGTTACAATGTGCAAAAGCCTTAATGGATTAACAATTTAGGTAATTTTGGTCATTACTACGTTTATTCTAGTCCATTTTGGTTTTAAATATATGTAGTTCGTCCAATAAGTGCAAAAGTCCAAATGAATTAAGATTTTAGGTCATTTTGGTCTTTACTAGCATAATTCAGGTTCGTTTTGGTTCTAAATCATTGTAGATCGGTTAATAAGTGCAAAATTCTTAACAAATTCTTATTTTGGGACATTTTAGTCTTTACTACATTTAGGGTTTAGGGTTAAGGGTTTAGGGTTTAGGGTTTATAGTTTACGGATTAGGGTTTATGGTTTAGGGTTTAGAGTTTAGGGTTAAGGGTTTATGTTTTTAGGGTTAAAGGTTTAGTGTTTAGGGTTTAAAGTTTTGGTTTTTGGGTTTAGGGTTAATGGATTAATATTTTGTTTTCATTTTAGTATTAATTAGGTTTGTTCTAGTCCATTTTAGTATTAATTAGGTTTGATCTAGTGCAAAATTCTGAATGGATTAATATTTTAGGCCATTTTGTTCGTTACTGTGTTTTTTCTATTTTATTTTGGTTTAAAATCATTGTAATTCGTCAAATAGGTGCAAAAGTCTTAATGGATTAACATTTTAGGTCATTTTGGTCTCTATTACATTTAGGGTTATGGTTTTATGGTTTAGGGGTTCGGGTTTAAGGGTTATGGTTGAGGGTTTAGGGTTTGGTGTTTAAAGTTTATGGTTTAAGGTGTAGGGTTTAGGGTTTAGGTTTTAGGGTTAGGGTTCAGGATTTAGGGTTTAAAGTTTAGGTTTTAGCGTTTAGGTATTAAGGGTTTAGGGTTAATGGATTAATATATTGGTCATTTTGGTATTAACTAGGTTAAATCTAGTCCATTTTGGTTCTAAATCATTATTGTTCGTCAAGTATGGGCAAAAGTCTTAATGGATTCATGTTTTAGGTTATTTTAGTCTTTACTACATTAGGGTTTTAGGGTTAAGGATTTATGGTTCAAGGGTTAGGGTTTAGAGTTAACAGATTATGATTTAGGGATTAGGGTTTAGGGTTTATGTTTTAGGGTTTAGGGTTTAGCGTTTAGGGATTAGGATATAGGTTTTAGGGTTTAGGTGTTTAGGATTTATGGTTTATGGTTTAGCGTTTAGTGTTATTGGTTTACTATTTTAGTTCGTCTAATAAGTGAAAAATTCTTAATGGATTCATATTTTAAGTTATTTTGGTATTTACTAGGTTTAATCTAGTCAATTTTTGTTTTAATTTAATGTAGTTAGTCCAATAAGTGCATAAGTCTTTATGGATTCAAATTTTAGGACATTTTGGCTTTTACTAGGTTTAATCTAGTCCATTTTAAGTCTAACTTAACGTAGTTCGTCTAGTAAGTTCAAAATTCTTAATGGATTGATATTTTACGTCATTTTGGTCTTTAAAGTTCAACCAATACGTGCAAAGGTCTTGATGGATTAGTAGTTTAATATAGTCTAGTTTTGTTCTAAATCAATATAATTTGTCCAATAAAAGTAAAAGTCTTAATGGATTAATATTTTAGGTCATTTTGGTCAATACTAGGTTTTTTCTTGTCCATTTTGGTTCTGAATAAATGCAATTTCTCCATTAAGTGAAAAAGTCTTAATGCATTCATATATTAGGTTATTTTGTTCTTTACTACGTTTAGGGTTAAGGGTTTAGGGTTTGGCGTTTAGGCTTTATGGTTTAGGGTTTAGGGTTCATGGGTTAATATTTTAGTTCGTCTACTAAGTGAAAAAGTCTTAATGGATTCATATTTTAGGTCATTTTGGTATTTACTGGGTTTAATCCAATCCAGTTTTGATTTAAATTACAGTAAACAGTTTAATAATTGCCAAAGTCTTAATGGAATCATATTTTAGGTCATTGTTGTTTTAACTAGGTTTAATCTAGTCCATTTTGATTCTAAATTAATGGTATTTTGTCCAATAAGTGCAAAGGTCTTAATGGATTAATGTTTTAGGTGATTTTGGTCATTACTAAGATTATTCTAGTCCATTATTGTTCTATATCATTTTAGTTCATGCTATAAGTGCAAAAGTCTTTATGGATTCATATTTTAGCTAATTTTGGTTTTTACAAGTTTTATTATAGTTCATTTTGGTTCTAAATCATTGTTGTTCGTCCAATAAGTGCAAAAGTCTTAATGGATTAATGTTTTAGGACCTTTTGGTATTTCCCAGGTTTAATCTTGTCCATTTTGGTTCTAAATTATTGTAATTCCTACAATAAATGCAAAAGTCTTGATAGATTTATATTTTAGATAGTTTTGGTCTTAATAACATTTAGGGTTTAGTGGTTAGGGGTTAGGGTTATAAGTTAAGGATTTAGGAATTTGGGTTTAGGGTTAAGTATTTGTGGATTAATATTTTAGGTCATTTTGGTATTAACTAGGTTAAATCTAGTTGATTTTGGTTCTAAACCATTCTAGTTCATCCAGTAAGTACAAAAGTCTTAATTCATGGATATTTTAGTTTAATTTAGTATTTAGTACGTTTAGGGTTTAGGGTTAAGGGTTAAGGGTTTTTGGTTATGGGGTTAGGTTTTAGAGTTTAGGGTTTATGATTTAGGGATTAGGGTTTAGAGTTTAGGGTTTAGCGTTTAGGGTTAATGGATTAATATTTTAGTTCGTCTAATAAGTCAAATTGTCTTAATGGATTCATATTTTATGTCATTTTGGTATTTGCTTGTTTTAATCTTGTCCGTTTTAGTTCTAACATACCGTTGTTTGTCTAATAAGTGCAAAATTTTTAATGGATTAATATGTTACGTCATTTTGGTCTTTACAAAATTTATTCTAATCTATTTTGGTTCGAAATCATTTAAGTTCATCCAATATGTGCAAAAGTCTTAACGGATTAACAATTTAGGTAATTTTGGTCATTACTACGTTTATTCTAGTCCATTTTGGTTTTAAATATATGTAGTTCGTCCAATAAGTGCAAAAGTCCTAATGGATTAAGATTTTAGGTCATTTTGGTTTTTACTAGCATAATTCAGGTTCGTTTTGGTTCTAAATCATTGTAGATCGGTTAATAAGTGCAAAATTCTTAACGAATTCTTATTTTGGGACATTTTAGTCTTTACTACATTTAGGGTTTAGGGTTAAGGGTTTAGGGTTTATAGTTTAAGGTTTAGGGTTTATGGTTTAGGTTTAGAGTTTAGGATTAAGGGTTTAGGGTTTATGTTTTTAGGGTTAAAGGTTTAGTGTTTAGGGTTTAAGGTTTTGGTTTTTGGGTTTAGGGTTAATGGATTAATATTTTGTTTTCATTTTAGTATTAATTAGGTTTGATCTAGTCCATTTTAGTATTAATTAGGTTTGATCTAGTGCAAAATTCTGAATGGATTAATATTTTAGGCCATTTTGTTCGTTACTGTGTTTTTTCTAGTTTATTTTGGTTTTAAAACATTGTAATTCGTCAAATAGGTGCAAAAGTCTTAATGGATTAACATTTTAGGTTATTTTGGTCTCTATTACATTTAGGGTTTAGGGTTATGGTTTTATGGTTTAGGGGTTCGGGTTTAAGGGTTAGGGTTGAGGGTTTAGGGTTTAGTGTTTAAAGTTTATGGTTTAAGGTGTAGGGTTTAGGGTTTAGGTTGTAGGATTAGGATTTAGGATTTAGGGTTTAAAGTTTAGGGTTTAGGTATTAAGGGTTTAGGGTTAATGGATTAATATATTGGTCATTTTTCTAAGACCCATAGTTTTTAAATCCTAAATTATACAATTTTAGGGTATTTTGTGTGGAATTTCTTAGACGGTTAGCCCAGTTTTTGGCATTGAGTGAGTTAAATGCCAAAAATATATTTTTGAAAATTGGATTAAAATAATTTGTCGAAAATTAATTTATTTATGTTACGACGGATTTAATACCGGGCAATTTTGTTAAAAATATCTCGAGTTGCTGAAAATTTTACCGGTCAATTGAGTTGCGACGAGAGTAGATATTTTTATTAAATTAGATTAAGAGGGGAATGAAATGATGTGGGTAAGAGTTGTTAGATAATTATTGGTTTTGTTTTAATTATAATATATTAATATATAAATATATATGTATATATTGTAAGTAATATATATATATATATATATATATATATATATATATATTTGGTTGGAGGGAAATAGGAGAAAAGAAAAGAAATAGAAAGGAAGGAAGGAAAAAGGAAGAAAGGAAAAGAGAAAGAAAGAAAATGAAACATTTCCATCTCCTTCCTCTCCCTGCCTTGCGTGAACCTCCCTCCCTTCTTCTTCCATTTTCGTTTTCCTTGCTTCCTTTTAGTTCCAGAAAAGAAACCCAAGGCTTAGTGGGTGAGAAAGATCAAATTCCCAACTTCTTCCTTCTTCCCGGATTCGAAAACGGAGTTAGGGATTTCAAAACCGTCAAACACAAACCTCCCCGTTTCATCTAGATCTAAGCTTTGTTTCGTGAAGAGATAGAAGGGAAAGTTGCCCACTACCACGCTACGGTGCTAGGGAATCAACTTTGGAAGCGACGTTGCGAGTGGAGATTTTACCGGATTTACTCGCGGTACTGTAATCGCACGTTAAAGCTAACGTGAAGGTAAAGGCTCCTTCCAAACTTTTAGTTTGCATTTAGGGACTTATCTGTGGTTGTGTGAAAAAGAATTTTGTTAGGGTTGGAGTATTGATTTGGGGAAAATGAATCTAAGGCTTTATGGGTAAAATCTTAGAGTTAGGTTTTGGCGATATTGATGGATGTTTCGTGGAAAATGAATTTAACACCTTTGTGTATGATTTTGAGTAAATGAAATTTGATGTGTTTGAGTGGTATGTTGAGATGATTTGTGTTCATCGTATTTGACGTATTCATAGTTAATGCTTATGAAATTTGATATGTGTATGTTGGATTTTTGCGGAGAAATGAATTGATGTGTTTTGGTGTGAGTTGTGGATTGGATCTGATAATAGGTTTGAGTATGTTCTGTGTGGAATTTGAAAACCATTAGAGTTAAACGAGTTTTAAGAATGGGGAATCTCTTAATGTCTACGTTTACTTAATGTTGTCGTGAAAACCATTAGAGTTCAACGAGTATTAAAAATGGGGAATCTTTTAATATCTCTGTTTACTTAATGTTTGTAGTGGAAATCGTTAGAGTTAAATGAGCATTAAGAATGGGGAATCTCTTAATGTCTATGTTTACTTAATGATTGTCGTTCGAATTGTAAGAGTTAAATGGGTATTAAAAACGGGAAATCTTTTAATATCTGCCTTTACTTTGTTGTGTTTGTCCGTGAGAGACTGCACAAGTGTTTGTCCGTGAGAGACTGCACCCTGGTAAATTGTGTTTGTTCGTGAGAGACTGCACAGGTGTTTGTCCGTGAGAGACTACAGCCTGATATATTGTGTTTTTTGGGAGAAACTACACAAGTGTTTGTCCGTGAGAGACTACATCCTGGTAAATTGTGTTTGTCCGTGAGAGACTGCACAAGTGTTTGTCCGTGAGAGACTACACCCTGGTAAATTGTGTTTGTCCGTTAGAGACTGCACATGTGTTTGTCCGTGAGAGACTACACCCTTGTAAATTGTGTTTGTCCGTGAGAGATTGCACAGGTGTTTGTCCATGAGAGACTACACCCTGGTAAATTGTGTTTGTCCGTGAGAGACTGCATAGGTGTTTGTCCGTGAGAGACTACACCCTAGTAAATTGTGTTTGTCCTTGAGAGACTGCACAGGTGTTTGTCCGTGAGAGACTACACCCTGGTAAATTGTGTTTGTCCATGAGAGACTGCACTCGGGTTCGTTCGTTAGAAACTGTATGTTTAAGATTTACGCCTCTCGCGGAGGGTTTTGTTTGGAATTGAGGTTTAAGACTTGTGCTAGGCTAAAAATTAATAAATCGTGCAGGTCTGTAATAGGTGGCACCTTGGTAATAAGTGCTGGTCTGTGAGAGACTGTACAGTTACGATTTTCTACTCCCGAAGAGTTTGATTTGAATTTCGAGTCCATGCGTTTTGGCATATACGCATTGCATTAGGGTGCTTGACACGCGAGTCGTGTTTGATTCAAGATTATGATTGAGTGTTTGAACTTAAGTTATCGTGGTAATTGGGTTTTAATTGTCTAGTGTTGATGTTTTGAAATTGTGTGTAAGTGTGTTTGATTCCGGATTATGATTGAGCGTTTGAACTTGAAATGTCATTGTAATTGTGTTGATTTTACTAAGTGTTATGTTTTGGAAATGGTATGTAAGTGTAATTGATAGTAAAACTATTTCGAAACTCAAGTTGTCGTGGTGATTGCATTGGAATTGCTAAGTGTTATGTTTTGGAGTTGTGTGTGAATGTGATTGAGTTAGTTTGTGTAGTTTTAGAAAAACATGCAGGGAAATCGATTCCCAAATCGATTCTATTAAAAACTATTCTTCAAAATCGATTTGGCAAACGATGGGATTCATTACAGGAGCTCAACCACTTTGACAAAATCGATTTGCCAATCGATTTGGCCAATACAGGAACTCAGCCATTTTGACAAAATCGATTTGGAAATCGATTGGCTTTAATACAGGGGCTCAGTTATTCGTTCAATCGATTTCCCAATCGATTGAATTAAGCCCAGAGTACAGGTTTCACTAAAAACCTTCAGGAAATCGATTTCCCAATCGATTGGCTCAGTAGAAATTCTTATTTTGAGTTAGATAATCGATTGCTCAATTGATTTATCAATGTTTTGGTCAGTTATTTATTACTTGATGGATTGAGAACTTTATTTTGATTTCATTTTTATTTGGCAAGTATTATATGAACTTTTAGCATATGGAAAAACCCTTTTAAGGTGCATGCTAAGTCGATAGGTTATTTGTGCATTTAAAAACTTAATTGTTATGTGTTAACTGTTAATTTCGGTTGGTGACCCTTTACAACTATTGTGGAAATCTGGGCTTTGCCCTCAGATGAGAGACAGGACGATCCTACCGGTTCGTACCCTACGGATGGGAATGTAGACGGGAACGCCTGATTGGAGCTATGTTAGGAGGATATTACAGGGCGCGTGGAGATCACTCAGGGTGTATAGTTTTTTTTTTTTGGGTAGAATGATCAGATTAGGTTGACATAGAGGGAACAAATGTCTTTATTTTGGATTGCGTTTATTTTAATTTGGAAGATTGTATCTTTACTAATATTGTCAGCATGACATCTTATGTTAATGGGTTCCATGTATCACTGGTTGTTGTGTAAACACTTTGGACTCCTATTTCAAAAACTATTCCGCTGCGTATCAATTATATTGACTTATATAATTATCCAAAGGTATTTTCCTTATTTATTTCTCTGTTTTATTTTAATTTCTTTTGAAAAAAACAAAAATACACACTCTCTTTGAAAAACGGGGTGTTACAATTTTGGTATTAACTTGGTTTGATCTTTTCCATTTTGGTTCTAAATAATTGGAGTTTGTCCAATAAGTGAAAAAGTCTTAATGGATTCATATTTTAGGTCATTTTGTTATTTAATAGGTTTAATCCAACCCCTTTTTGTTCTAAGTTAATGTAACTAGTTTTATTTGTGCAAAATTCTTCATGGATTCATATTTTAGTTAATTTTTGTCTTCACTAAGTTTATTCTAGTTCATTTTGGTTCTAAATCATTGTTATTCATCCTATAAGTGCAAAAGTCTTAATGGATTCATATTTTATGTAATTTTGGTTTTTACAAGGTTTATTCTAGTCAATTTTGGTTCTAAATCATTGTAAATCGTCCAATAAGTGCAAAAGTCTTAAAAGATTAATGATTTAGATCGTTTTGGTCTTTACTACGTTTAGGGTTTGGAGTTTAGGGTTTAGTGGCTAGGGGTTAGGGTTTTGGGTTTAGGATTTTGAATTACGGTTTAGGGTTAAGTATTTATGGATTAATATTTTAGGTCATTTTTGTATTAAGTTGGTTAAATCTATTCCTTTTTGGTTCTAAATCATTCTAGTTCGTTCAATAAGTGAAAATGTCTTGATGCATTCATATTTTAGGTCATTTTGGTTCTAAACAAATGTAGTTTGTCCAATAAATGGAAAAGTCTTAATGGATTCATAGTTTAAGACATTTTGGTTTTTACTAGGTTTAATCTAGTATAACAAACATAGTATATACAATCGTCATAGTATAACAAACATGAATTCCGAAATACAATCATCATCGCGTACCAAGTACCCTAATGCAATGTATATATGTCAAAATACATGAATCAATACTAATTAACGAGGTGGCACCTATCACGGGTCAGCACAATTGACTGAAAAACGTAAATCGTACATGTACCGCCTATCACAGACCAGTACTATTTACCGACGTGCCACCTATCACGGGTCAGCACGATTTACTAAAAAGCGAAAATCGTAAACGTACCACCTATCACAAACCAGTACTGTTTACCGAGGTGCCACCTATCACGGGTCAGCACGATTTACTAAAAATGTGTAGTCTATCACAGACCTACACGACACGAAAATCCCTGCAAGGATAAGATGAACCAACAGATCACATGGCATCATCTCGTGGCCCATCATGGTCACCACTATGACCATGGCCCCATCGCGGTTACCATGTACTATGAAATGCATGAGCATACTTTGACTCTTTTCACCATAATCATTAAGTAAATGCAGCTATTATAAAATTCCCCATTTTTATTATTCATTTAACACTAATAATTTTTCAAACACAACACGGAGCATACTTAAACATATTATTCACACCAATTTAAATTTCCACAACCACACATAAATCACATCTCCAAATTTCATCCACACCTAAATTGAATTAAATTCATTTTCCACCAAGTCACATGTAAATTCCTTCTCATAAATTCATAATATTAATTATGAACACATCAATTTCAGCTAACATGAATCACCAAAATTTCCAAACATTAATCACCCATATTCAATCTCCAAAATTTTCAATCATAAATCACCACAACAACATTAATATATCAGAGTTCTCCCCACCACCAACATTATTCACTACACAACATACCTCAAAAGAAAGTAAATTCAATTTCAACTAATTCACACACAAACTAATTAAATTCATTTACATCAAATTTCTTTTCTACAAAATCACAAATAATGTCCTACATGCAAACTAAAAGTTTGGAAGGAGCCCTTACCTCTGTGGTAGTTTTTCCAACATTTAGGTTTTATGGTTAACGGTTTATGGTTTAGGGTTTTGGGTTTAGGGTGTAGGGTTTAGAGTTTAAGGTGTAGGGTTAAGGGTTTAGGTTTTAGGGTTACGGATTAGGGTTTGTGGTCAATGGAATAATATTTTAGGTCATTTTTATATTAACTAGGTTTAATCTAGTCCGTTTTTGTTCTAAATTAATGTTGTTAGTTTAATAAGTGCAAAAGTCTTAACGAATTCCTATTTTATGTCATTTTGGTTTTTACTAGCTTTAGTCTAGTCCATTTTGGTTCTAAATTAATCTAGTTCGTCCAATAGGTTCAAAAGTCTTAATTGATTAATATTTTATGTCATTTTGGTCTTTACTATGTTTATTCTACTCTATTTTGGTTCTAAATCATTTTAGTTCATCCTATAAATGCAAAAGTCTTATTGGATTCATATTTTAGGATATTTTGGCTTTTACTAGATTTATTCTAGTCCATTTTGGTATAAATCATTGTTGTTCATCCAATAACTGCAAAAGTCATAATGGATGACGGTTTTATGACATTTTGGTATTAACTATGTTTAATCTAAATTATTGTAAATTATTGTAATCCGTCCAATAAGTGTCGAAGTCTTAATAGATTAATATTTTAGATTGTTTTGGTCTTTACTACGTTTAGGGTTTGAGGTTTATGGTTTTGTCATTAGGGGTTAGGGTTTTGGGTTTAGGATTTAGGAATTAGGGTTTACAGTTTTGTGGTTAAGGATTTGGGTTTTGGGTTTAGGATCTAGTCCATTTCGGTTCATAAACAATATTGTTCGTCCAATAAGTGCAAAAATCTTAATGGATTCATATTTTAGGTCTTTTTGGGTTTTTACTAATTTTAATCCCATTTTAGTTCTAACTAAATGTAGTTTGTCTAATAAGTGCAAAATTGTTATTGGATTAATATTTTACATCATTTTGGTCTTTACTAACTTTATTTTAATCTATTTTGGTTCAAAATCTTTATAGTGCATCCAATATGTGCAAAAGTCTTAACAAATTCATAGTTTAGATTATTTTGGTCTTTATTGGCTTAATTCTAGTTTGTTTTGGGTCAAAATCATTTTAAATCGTCTAATAAGTGCAAAAATTTTAATGGATTCATATTTTACGACATTTTAGGGTTTAGGGTTTTAGGTTTAGAATATAGGATTTAGGGTTAAGAGTTTAGGGTTTACAGTTTACGATTTAGGGTTCAAGGTTTAGGGTTTAGGGCTTAGAGTTTAGGGTTTAAGGTTTAGTGTTAATGGATTAATATTTTAGGTCATTTTGGTATTAACTAGGTTTGATCTAGTAAATTTTGGTTCTAAATAATTGTAGTTCGTCCAATAAGTGAAAAAGTCTTAATGGATTCATATTTTAGGTCATTTTTGTCATTACTAGGATTATTCTAGTCCATTTTGGTTCTAAAAAAAATGTAGTTTGTGGATTACATCATTGTAGTTTATCCAATAGTTGCAAAAGTCTTAATATATTAATATTTTAGGGTTAACGGTTAAGGATTTATGGTTTAGGGGTTAGGGTTTAAGGGTTCTGGTTTAGAGTTTAGCGTTTAAGGTTAAGGGTTTAGGGTTTGGTGTTTAGGGTTTAGCATTTATTGTTTCGAGTCTAGCATTTAACGTTTAGCATTTAGGGTTAATGGATTAATATGTTAGATCATTTTCGTATTAACTAGATTTTATCTAGTCCATTTTGGTTCTAAGTAATTGTAGTTTGTCCAATGAGTGAAAAAGTCTTAATGGATTCATATTTTAGGTTATATTGATCATTACTAGGTTTATTCTAGTCCATTTTGGTTCTAAATATATGTAGTTAATCTAATAAGTCTAAAAGTCTTAATGGATAAATATTTTACATTATTTTGGTCTTTACTAAGTTTATTCTAATTCGCTTTAGTTTGAAATTATTATAGTTCATCCAATATGTGCCAAAGTCTTAATGGATTTATATTTTAGGTCATTTTGGTCATTACTAGGTTTATTCTAGTCCATATTGGTTTAAAATAAATGTAGTTCATTCAATAAGAGCAACAAGCTCTATGGATTAACATTTTAGTATAATTTAGTTCTAAATCATTGTAGTTCGTCCAATAAGAACAAAAGTCTTAATGGATTAAGATTGTAGGACTTTACAAGGTTTATTCTAGTTTGCTTACTTTCTAAATAAATGTAATTCGTCCAATAAGTGCAAACTTCTTAACTTGTTAATATTTTAGGTCATTTTAGTCTTTACCATATATAGGGTTTATGGTTAACGGTTTGTGGTTTACGAGTTAGGATTTAGGGTTTAGGATTTATGGTTTAAGGTTTTGGGTTTAGGGTTAAGGGTTAAGAGTTAAGGGTTAAGGGTTAAGGGTTAAGGGTTAAGGGTTAAGGGTTAAGGGTTAAGGGTTAAGGGTTAAGGGTTAAGGGTTAAGGGTTAAGGGTTAAGGGTTAAGGGTTAAGGGTTAAGGGTTAAGGGTTAAGGGTTAAGGGTTAAGGGTTAAGGGTTAAGGGTTAAGGGTTCATTGTTTAGGGTTTATGGGTTAAGGTTTAGGGTTAAGAGTTCAGGGTTTAGAGTTTAGCGTTTAGAGTTTAGAGTTAAAGGTTTATGGTTCAGAGGTTATAGTTTAAGGTTCAGAATTTAGGGTTTACAATTTAGAGTTATGGGTTCAGTGGTTTAGGTTTTACGGTTTAGGGGTTCGGGTTTAGGGTTATGGTTGAGGGTTTAGGGGTTCGGGTTTAGGGTTATGGTTGAGGGTTTAGGGTTCATGGTTTAGGGTTTAGGGTTAATGGATTTATATTTTATGTCATTTGATATTTACTTGGTTTGATATACTCGATTTTGGCTCTAAATCATTGTATCTCGATCAATAAGTCAAAAAGTCTTAATGCATTCATATTTTAGGTCATTTTTGTATTTACAAGGTTTAATCTAGTCCATTTTGGTTCTAAATCATTCTAGTTTGTCCACTAAGTGCAAAAGTCTTAATGGATTGGTATTTTAGTATATTTCGGGTTTAGGATGAAGGGTTTCTGGTTTAGGGGTTAGGGTTTAACGTTTAGCTTTTAGGGTTTAGGGTTTACAGCTTATGGTCTAGGGATTAGGGTTTTGGGTTTTGGGTTTAGGGTTTAGGGTTTAAGGGTTAGGGTTTAGGGTTAATGGATTAATATTTTGGTCATTCTTGTATTAACTACGTCTGATCTAGTCCATTTTGGTTCTAAATCATTGTAAGTCGTCCAATAAGTGAAAAAGTCTTAATGGATTTATATTTTAGGTCATTTTAGTCTTTCCAATATTTAGGGTGTAGGGTTAAGGGTTTATGAATTTGGGTGTAGGGTCAAGGGTTAAGGGTTTAGGGTTTAGGTTTTAGGGTTACGGTTTATGGTTTAGGGTTTAGGGTTTAGTGTTAATGGATTAAAATTTTAGGTCATTTTGGTAATAACTAGGTTAAATCAAGTATATTTTGGTTCTTAATTATTACAGTTCGTCCCGTTAGTACAAAAGTCTTAATGGATTTATTTTTTAGGTCATTTTGGTATTTAGTAGATTTAATCTTGTCCATTTTGTTTCTAAATTATTGTAGTTAGTCCAATAAGTGCAAAAGTCTTAATGGATGTATATTTTTGGACATTTTGGGTTTTTACTAAGTTTAATCTAGTTCATTTTAGTTCTAACTTAATATAGTTCGTTTAATAAGTACAATATTCTTAATGGATTAATACTTTATGTTATTTTGGTCTTTAGTAACTTTATCGTCTATTTTGGTTCGAATTCATTATAGTTCATCCAATATGAGCAAAAGTTTTAATAGATTAATAGTTTATGTATTTTTGGTCAAAACAAAGGTTATTCTAGGCAATTTTGGTTTAAAATAAATGTAGTTCATCCAATAAGTGCAAAAGTTCGAATGGATTAATATTTTAGGTCACTTTGGTCTTTACTAGCTTAATTCTAGTTCGTTTTGTTCTAAATCATTGTAAATCGTCTATTAAGTGCAAAAGTATTAACGAATTCATATTTTAGGACTTTTTAGTCTTTACTATATTTAGGGTTAAGGGTTTAGGGTAAAGTGCTTAGGGTTTATAGTTTACGGTTTAGGGTTTAGAGTTTGGGTTTAGGGTGTAAGGTTCAGAGATTAGGGTTTAGGGTTTAATGTTTAGGGTTTATGCTTGTTGCTTTATGGTTTAGGGTGTGGGTTTTATGGTTTAGGGTTTAGGTTTGGGGTTGAGTTTTTCGGGTTTAGGGTTTAAGATTGAAGGTTAAGTGTTTAAGGTTTAAGGTTAATGGATTAAAATTTTGGTCATTATGGTATTAACTAGGTTGGATATTGTCCAATTTGGTTCTTTTACGTTATTTTGGTATTAACTAAGTGAAAAAGTCTTATTGTTTAGGGTTTAGGGTTAATGTATTATTATTTTAGGTCATTTTGGTATTGACTAGGTTTGATCTAATCCTTTTTGGTTCTAAATAATTGTAGTTCGTCCAATAATTTAAAAAGTCTTAATGGATTCTTATTTTTGGTCATTTTGGTCATTACTAGATTTATTCTAGTCCATTTTGGTTCTAAATAAATGTACTTTGTCCAATAAGTGCAAAAGTGTTAATGTATTAAGATTTGAGGTCATTTTGCTGTTAACTAGGTTTAATTTAGTCAATTTTGGTTCTAAATCATTATAGTTTGTCGAATAAGTGAAAAAGTCGTAATGGATTAATATTTTAGGTGATTTTGGTCTTTACAAAGTTTATTCTAGTCCATTTATGTTCGAAATCATTATAGTCATCCAATATGTGCCATAGTGTTAAGAGATTAGTAGATTATGTAATTTTGCTAATTATTGGGTTTATTCTAGTCCACTTTGTTTTTAAATAAATGTAGTTCATCCAATAAGTCAAAAAGTCTGAATGGATTAATATTTTACGTCATTTTGGTCTTTACTAGGTTTAGTTTAGTTCATTTTGGTTCTAAATATTATAGATCGTCAAATAAGTGTAAAAGTCTTCATGAATTAAGATTTAGGTTATTTTGGTATTAAGTTGGTTTAATATAGTCCATTTTGATACTAAGTCATTGCAAAAGTCTTAATGTATTAAAATTCTAGGCCATCTTAGTCATTACCACATTTAGGATTTAGGGTTTATGGTTTAGGGGTTAGGGTTTAGAATTGATGGTTTAGGGTTTAAGATTTAAGGATTAAGGTTTAGGGTTTAGGGTTTAGCGTTTAGGGTTTATGGTTTAGGGTTTAGGGTTTAGGGTTAATGGATTAATATTTAAGGTCATCTTGGTATTGACTAGGTTTCAAATAGTCTAGTTTGGTTCAAAGTAAATGTAATTTTTACTATAAGTTCAAAAGTTTGTATGGAGTTATATTTTAGGTCATTTTTTTCTTTACTAAGTTTGTTTTAGCCCCTTTTAGTTCTAAATCATTGTAGTTCATTTAGCAGGTGCACAAGTTTTAATGGATTCATATTTTCTATTATTTTAGTCTTTACTACATTTAGGGTTTAGGGTTAAGGGTTTACGGTTTTGGGGTTAGGGTTTAGCTTGTATGGTTTAAGGTTTAGGTTTAAGGGTTTAAGGTTTAGGGTTTAGGGATTATGGTTTACGGTTTAAGGTTTAGGTTTGAGGGATTAAGGTTTAGGGTTTAGGGTATAGGGTTTAGGTTTAGGGTTTGCGGTTTAAGGTTAATGGATTATATTTTAGGTCATTTATGTATTAACTAGGTTTGATTTACTCCATTTTGGTTCTTAATCATTGTAGTTCGTCCTATAAGTGAAAGTCATCAAGAATTCATATGTTGGGTCATTTTGGTATTGATTGGTTTAATCTAGTCCAATTTGGTTCTGAATCATTGTTATTCGTCCTATAAGTGCAAAACTCTTAATGGATTAGTATTTTAGGTCATTTTAGTCTTTAGGGTTGAGGGGTTAGGGGTTAGGGTTTCGGATTTCGATTTACGATTTACGATTTAGGTCATTTTGTTATTAACTAGGTTTGACCTACTCCATTTTAATTCTAAATCATTGTAGTTCGTCTGATAAGTGGAAAAATTTTACGAATTCATATTTTAAGTTATTTTGGTATATATAGGTTTAATCTAGTCTATTTTGGTTTTAAATAAATGTAGTTAATCCAATAAGTGCAAAAGTCTTAATGGATAAATATTTTAAGTCATTTAAGTTTTTACTAGCTTTAATCTAGTTCATTTTGGTTCTCATTCATTGTAGTTCGTCCAATAAGTGCAAAAATCTTACTGGATAGAGATTTTAGTTTATTTTGGTATTGATTTGGTTTAATCTAGTCGATTTTGGTTCTAAATCATTTTTATTCATCCAATAAGTGCAAAACTCTTAATGAATTTAGATTTTATTTCATTTTAGTATTTACTACGTTTAGGGTTTTAGGTCATTTTAGTCTTTACCATGTTTAGGGTTTAGGGGTTATGGTTTAGGGTTTAGGATTTAGGGTTTAGGGTGTAGGGTGTAGGGTGTAGGGTGTAGGGTGTAGAGTGTAGTGTGTAGGGTGTAGGGTGTAGGGTTTAGGGTTTAGGGTTTTCGGTTTAGGGTTAAGGATTAAGGGTTAAGGGTTAAGGGTTAAGGGTTAAGGGTTAAGGGTTAAGGGTTAAGGGTTAAGGGTTAAGGGTTAAGGGTTAAGGGTTAAGGGTTAAGGGTTAAGGGTTAAGGGTTAAGGGTTAAGGGTTAAGGGTTAAGGGTTAAGGGTTAAGGGTTAAGGGTTAAGGGTTAAGGGTTAAGGGTTAAGGGTTAAGGGTTTAGGGGTTAGGGTTTATTCTTTTGGGATTAGGGTTTAGTGTTTACGGTTTATGGTTTAGTGTTATTGGATTAATATTTTAGGTCATTTTGGAATTAACATGGTTTGATCTAGTCTATTTAGGTTCTAAATAATTGTATCTCGTCCAAGGAATCAAAAAGTCTTAATGGATTCATTTTTTAGGCCATTTTTTGTTTTACTAGTTTTTATCAAGTGTTTTTTGGTTCTAAATAAATGTAGTTCAACCAATAAACACAAAAGTCTTTGTGGATTTTGGTTATTTTGATCATTACTAGGTTTATTCTATTCCATTTTGGTTTTAAATAAATGCAATTTTCCCAATAAGTGCAAAAGTATTAATGAATTATATAAGTTCAAATGTCTTAATTGATTCATATTTTAGGTTATTTTAATCCATTTGGTAGTTCTTCCTATAAGTTCAAAAGTCTTAATGGATTCATATTTTAGGTTATTTTAGTCTTTGTGACGTTTATGGTTTAGGATTAAGGGTTTATAGTTTAGGGGTGAGGGTTTAGGGTTTAAGGTTTTGGTTTATGGCTTTAGGATTAATGGATTAATATTTTAGGTTATTTTGGTATTAACTAGGTTTGATCTACCCCATTTTGGTTCTAATTCATTGTAGTTCGTCCAGTAAGGGAAAAAGTCTTTACGAATTCATATTTTAGGTCATTTTGGTATTTATAGGTTTAATCTAGTCCATTTTCGTTCTAAATAAATGTAGTTCATCCAATAAGTACAAAAGTCTTAATAGATTCATATTTTTGATCATTTTGGTTTTTACTAAGTTTAATCTACTTCATTTTGGTGTTAAATCATTGTAGTTCGTCAAATAAGTGTAATATTCTTAATGGTTTAAGATTTTAGTTCATTTTGGTATTAGCTTGGTTTAATCAAGTCTATTTTGGTTCTAAATCATTGTAATCCGTCCAATAAGTGCAAAAGTTTTAATGGATTAGTAATTTAGGTCATTTTAGTCTTTACTATAGTTATGGTTAAGGGTTTAGGGTTTAGGGTGTAGGAGTTAGGGGTTAGGGTTAAGGTTTATGGTTAAAGGTTTAGGGTTTAGGGATTAGGACTTAGGGTTAAGGTTTTATGGTTAGGGTTTATGGTTTAGGGTTAATGGATTAATAATTTAGGTCATTTTGGTATTAACTTGGTTTGCTCTGGCATATTTTGGTTTATAAATCATTGTATCTCATCCAATAAGTGAAAAAGTTTTAATGGATTCATATTTTAGGTAATTTTGGTATTTACTTGGTTGAATCCAGTCCATTTTTGTACTAAACGTAATTAGTTTAATAAGTGCAAAAGTCTTCATGGATTCCTATTTTAGGTTATTTTAGTCATTACTACATTTAGGGTTAAGGGTTTACGGTTTAGGGGTTAGGGTTTAGGTATCGAAGATTAATTGAAATATTTAGAAGAAAAAGTATTCTAAAATGAAATGGAGTGCATAAGGAGAGGGGAAATTATTTTTAAGCTAATGGATCTCGACTATACAATTGGGGTGATTTTAATTTGTTTTCATCACTTAATTTGTTGGTTGATTTTTGCTTGATAATGGAAGTTTTGTACATCTTTGTGCTGCAATATTGAAAGCATCTCAACTATACAATTGTTCATGCATGTGTGTTTATATTTGGTTTTTGGAATTTAGGCTAACTAATTCACTAATTGTTGCCTTTTTATGTGAAAATTATCTTGAAAATTATCTTGTTTCACCATCAACACGGTTGCTATGTCCAGTCCTTTGAACAAAGAAGATAATACACCAACTAGTCACACTATATGTGTTAAATGTTCTCAACCTTCTAACTTAGTAGAATAAAGATTTTAAGGAAGACAACCATTATTGGCTAGGTTTTAATACATATGTATTCGGAGTTGATCTGGATAAGCTCTTGCAGAGAGTGTTTACAATTTATGTTCCACATAAATTCTTTTAGCACTAAAAGGATGATAACAAGAATATAAATATGATTGTAACTTGTTGCTTGTATGTTGTGTATTGCTTGTTATTGTTGTATCTTTCTTTATTGAGGGATGCATGTCCTATATAGAGTACCAAGAGGGTTTCCGACCATTGTACTAATAACATAATATCAGGATAATCTATGAAGTTTTGCATTGTATCTTTGCATATTGATTTAATAAAGAAACTTTTGAAAAAGACTGATTTTATACTTATATAGCGAGTTTGTTTGAAACGTTTGGAAATGATACTGTTTGAACAAGTGTACTGAATCGTCGGAAGTAATAATTAAAATGTTAATATCGAGTGTCGAAATCATGGATTGCATTTTACTATTGAATTATATTTAATCACTAAATTTGAACAAAAAGTTCCCAAGTTGATTGAAATAATATTTAAAATTAGTAACAATAATAAAATTGATCATTTATAATAAAAAAAAATATCAGGGATGAGTTTCACTTCGAATCAAACCTTGGTATCTAATTTGATCCAAGTTCCTGAATTCCTTTATTGAGTTAATATCGAATTCTCTTTATGATTCTTGCCCTAATGTCTTAGTGACAGAACCTTTAATTTGAAAGTAACCCCTAATTCCTTAGTGGATTTAAGATTAAAATTAAGCATTATCGTACATGAATTCTCTTTTTAAACGATTGCCTCTGCAACTAATTGTGTAAGTTTCTTGATGTTTTTAAAAAAATACAAATTAGCATTCCTTTTGTAGAAGAACTAGAGCAAATGTCGGCTTATGCCAAGTTCATGAACGAGATTCTGTTAAAGAAAAGAAAAATTGGTAGTGAAATAGTGATGCTCACTAAAGAGTGCAGTGCTATTCTACAGAGGAAGCTGCTCCTTTCTTGTTCTAAAAGCTTCTCTATTTCTTGTGCTATTGAGGATCCTAGAAGCTTCTCTATTGCTTGTGCTATTGAGGATAGAACTTTTGAGAGAGCCCTGTGTGATCTTGGGGCTAGTGTTAGTCTTATGCCCTTTTACATATACAAAAGGTTAGGCATTGGAAGAGTAAAAAATGCACAACTGATGTTACAATTTGCAGATCGTTCAATGAAACATTTATATGGGGTGGTGGAAGTGTGTTGGTGAAAGTAGATAAGTTCATTTTTCCTGTGGATTTTGTGGTACTATACATGGAGGAAGACAATGATATCCCCTTGATAATGGGGAGACAATTCCTAGAAACAAGGAGAGCTATGATTGAGGTGGCGGATGGCACATTAACCATTAAGGTAAATGAGGAAATCGTTATATTCAATATACTAAAATTCATAGAGCCTTCAAACAAAAGATAAGGGTGCAACCGAATTGAGATTTTTAATTCGATAGTCGATGAAGAAGTCGAACATCAAGGATCCATTTTTGTTAGACATATGGGAAATTGTTAGACATATGTTTGTTCGTTTTTGAAGTTATTGACAAACATACATCTTGAAACAAATCTGACATTGTGAATTGAGAAGAATTTCAGGAACAACAACTCAATCCTACAAACTTGAAACAATTGCTTGGAACTCAAGAAATCAACAAAAGTTTGAAGATCCATAAGCAAATCGATTAGTAAAATCGATTCTGTAACAGGGTTGAATGATATTATGCAGTCTGGGATTAATCAATCGATGGGCAAAATCGATTTGCACATCTTATGAAAAACCAAACAAGCTATCAATCGATCCAGCAAATCGATTGGTACACTTATTAGAAAATAAATTGTGCAAGTCAGAGAGCCAGTTTGCCACAAATCGATTAGGCAGATCGATTGTTTAAATCACCAAGACTGAACTGATTGCTTACATCGATTAGAGAAATCGATTGGTACACTTACTGAAATTGTAACACCCCGTTTTTCAAAGCGAGGGTGTATTTTTTTTTTCGAAAGAAATTAAAATACAACAGAGAAATAAATAAGGTAATACCTTTGGATAAATATTTAAGTAAAAATAATTTACAAGCAGCAGAATAATTTTTCGAAATATGACTCCAAAATATTTAAACATCAAAAAGCGGTACAGTCTGCCAATTTAAAATAAACGCAATTCAAAAGAAATACATCTACTCCCTATACGTCAACCTAGTCTGATCATTCCACAAAAACTATACATCCTGAGTGATCTTCACGCGCCCCGCATGATCCTCCTAACATAGCTCCAGTCAGGTGTTCCCAACTACATTTCCATCCACAGGGTACGAAGCGGTAGGATGGTCCTGATTCTCATCTGAGGGCAAAGCCCAGATTTCCACAATAGTTGTAAAGGGTCACCAACCGAAATTAACAGTTAACACATAACATTTATTCGAAATGCACAAAATAACATTTCAACTTAGCATACGCCTTAAAAGGGTTTCTATATGCCAAACATGCATACACAAAGTTGAAAAATGAAGTTTTTAACAAAACAACACTGTTGTATTCGAATACAGCATCTTTGTATTCGAATACAAGGCTATTTCAGCATTCAGCAGCAAAACAGCATGTCTGTATTCGACTACAACAGTCTGTATTCGACTACACAGTAAGTCAGTGGCAAAACAGCATGTCTGTATTCGACTACAACAGTCTGTATTCGACTACACAGTAAGTCAGTGGCAAAACAGCATGTCTGTATTCGAATACAGCTTGCTGTATTCGAATACACATCAGACAGCAGCAGAAAAACAGCAAAATTCAGCATTTTTCAGCTTTTCAAATGGTTTCGAAATCAATCAACACTTACCCACCACTGCAAACAATCAAACTTAGCAATTATAGCGCAATCACCACGACATCTTGAGTTTCGAAACAATTTTGAAATCAATCACACTTACACACAACTCCAAAACTAAAAACTTAGCGATTATAACACAATTACCACGACATCTTAAGTTTCAAAATGGTTTTGCAATCAATCATGATATCACACAATTCCCAAACAACCACACTTGGCAATTATAACACAATCACCACAACAACTTTAGTTTCAAAATAGTTTTGCAACCAAACACACTATCACACAATTCCAAAACATAACACTTAGCAAATAAAACCCAATTACCACCACAACTTAAGTTCAAACACTCAATCATAAACTTGAATCAAACACGACTCGTGTGCCAAGCACCCTAATGCAATGCGTATATGCCAAAATGCATGGACTCGGAATTCCAAACCAAAACCTTCCTCGAAGGGCCGTAAATCATAATTGTACCGCCTACCACAGGCCAAAGTACCAATTACCGAGGTGCCACCTATCACGGGTCAGTACTGTTTACCGAGGTGCCACCTATCACGGGTCAGCACGATTTACCAAAGAAAAACGTAAGTCGTAAGTGTACCGCCTATCACAGGCCAAAGTACTACTTACCTAGGTGCCACCTATCACGGGTCAACACAACTTACCAAAAAGTAAATCGTAAACGTACTACCTATCACGGGTCAGTACAGTTTACCGAGGTGCCACCTATCACGGGTCAGCACAATTTACCAAATGAAATGCATGAGCATACACTAACTCCATTCACAACAATCGTTAAGTAAATGCAGATATTAAAAGATTCCCCATTTTTAATACTCATTTACTTAACCGATTTTCACACCAAAACATTAAGCAAACAGACATATTAAGAGATTCCCCATTCTTAATATACTTTTGACTTAATCAATTTCCACAACAAAACATTCAGTAAACAAGTCATTAAGAGATTCCCCATTCTTAATACTCGTTTCCCTGAAACCATTTTCAAAAACAAACATTAAGTAACCGAGACGTTAAGAGATTCCCCATTCTTAACGCTCAGTTAACTTAAACGATTTTCAACAACATTAAGTAACTAAGACATTAAGAGATTCCCCATTCTTAACGCCCAGTTAACTTAATGATTTTCACAAACTCACATTAAGTAAACAAGACATTAAGAGATTCCCCATTCTTAATACTTGTTTAACTTAATGGTTTTCAAACTCCACACAAAACCAACTTTCACATTCAATCCAAAATTCACTCCAAAACATTTTCCACACAAACCACACAAAACAAACTCACATATACTTTCACATTCAATCCATACTTCATTCTAAATCATTTTCCACACAAACCACACAAAACCAACTAAAACATACTTTCACATTCAGTCCATACTTCACACCAAATCATTTTCCACATAAACCACACAAAACCAACTCAAACATACTTTCACATTCAGTCCATACTTCACACCAAATCATTTTCCACACAAACCACACAAAACCAACTCAAACATACTTTCACATTCAGTCCATACTTCACACCAAATCATTTTCCACACAAACCACACAAAACCAACCCAAATTTCATCAGTTATCAATTTAGAACACGTCAAAACAACGAACACAAATCAACACAATCCATCACTCAAACACAACAAGTTTCATATACTAAAAATCATACATAAATGGGTTTAAAATTCATTCTCCATAAAACCTTACTTTAACCCTAACCAAATTCTTTTCCACACAACCACAAGTAAGTCCCTAAATGCAAACTAAAAGTTTGGAAGGAGCCCTTACCTTCACTTTAGCTTTTACGTCCGATTACGGTACCGTGAACAAATCCGTTAAAAACCTCCGCTCGCAACGCCGCTTCCAAAGTTAGCTCACTAGCACCGTAGTGTAGTGGTGAACAACTTTCCCTTCTATCACTTCTTGAAACGACACTTAGATCTAGATGAAACGGGGAGATTTGAGTTTGAATCCCTAATACCGTTTTTCTTCGTTTTCGAATCAAAGAGGAAGAGTGAAGTTGAGAAATCTTTGTCCTATCACCCACCCAGCCTTGGGTTTCTATTCTTGAGCTTAAAGAAAGCAAAGAAAGCAAAAATCAAGATGAAGGAAAACGGGTTAGTCGCGAGGCAGTGAGGAAGAAGACGGACTTTTTCTTTTCTCTTGCTTTTCCTTTCTTTCTTTTCTTCCCTTTCTACTTCTCTTCTTTCTAGTTCCTTCCTTTTTCCCTCCCCACAAACATATATATATGTATTTATATATATATATATATTAATTATAACTTAAAAAATATCTAGATATTTATTAAAATTACCATTTCACCCATAACCTCTCCAATCCACTTTTGTCAAAAATATCTACCCTCGTCGCAACTCAATTGATAGATAAATTTTTCTGCAACCAGATATATTTATAACAAAATTGCCTGGAATTTAATCCTTCGTAACGGAAGTAAATTATTTCCGACAAATAATTTTAATCCAATTTCCAAAAATATATTTTCGGCCTTTAACTCACTAAATACCGAAAACTGGGTTAAAAGCCTAAGCAATTTAACACAAAATACCCTAAAATTGTATAACTTAGGATTTAAAATTACGGGTCTTACATTACTACCCCCCTAAAATTAGTTTCGTCCTCGAAACTTAAAGTGCGAGTAACAATCCATACTAGGTTTGTACTCTTATTCAACATACAAGTCATAACTTGTTCCACCCGGCCTACTTGAAGAAAGTGTTGCATACCCCTTTTCATAGGGTGCTTAATAACTTCACACACATCCATAGTCGGTAAGGCTCGTCTGTTGCATTCAACATGGTTTTGTCTACTATCGACAAGAGATTAAGGATGATCAATCCCTCAATTTGTCAATAAATAACCAACAACCATGATAGTGGCTTAGACTATCTTAACCGAACTGTAATAACGCTCCTTGCAACTTACAACTGAGGTTATCTTAATGTACAAGCAGTCAACAATCTTCTCAAAGTCCATTGAGTTTTCCTTATTTTCCTATAACTTTGATCCTGTCGACGAAGTAAAATATCCCATACCTATGTCACGTTGTCTCATTTGCATCCACTTTGTACGAAACATCCGTTTGGTACAAAACTGAAACACTTAGAATGACCCCAACACACTAAGCACAAAACAATCACTACATCCGAGAACTCCCAAATTTCTCCCTTGTCCACAAATCCTCGATTTTTCTTAAGTAGTACAACTACGTCAAACTGTAGTGTTCTTATCGGTATGTTATTCCAGTTATAAATTTTATAATTCAATCCCCACATATGCTTGGTGATCAAAGCTTCCTCAAACATTTTCGAAATCATGCCAAAGACTATACTATTTAGGACATACAAACTTCCTTTCAGTTTAGTACTTCATTTCAAGAGTCACATCTCCAACAAAATCCAACTTGAATTTAACTCACATATCAAGGTCTACATTCGTCTCATGCCTAACACTTCAAATTCACGCTTCACTAGAAAATTCCTTACATCCTTCACAATTATGTGCAAACCCAAAAGTAATTCTCCTACATCTACTACCAACATTCATTCCGATACTTCTCAATTTCGTTGTGTCCTTCATTTGCAACTTGATGATTATCCTTTCATTATGACAAGTCAAACGCATTGGATTCACTCCCTTACTTTTCCTTTTATACAAACCTTAAATTTCTACCTCGAACCTTGATACATCTTCATTATAGTGATTCCAATAAATCAAGGCTTACTAATTCCCACCAAACTTTTCCATTTCATGTTCAATTGTTTCCTATCAAGTAAACATTTAACTCCTTTGATTGACGAACACAATAACAATCCCCATGACATGCACTCAAGTAATGTCTTTATATCTTGGCATACCTTTATAATACTAATGTCCGAATTATAGGTGAGATAATTCATTTCCTGAATCTTTAATCGTCATAAGCTGCATCTCTATGTGATGCTCCCACAAATTTCTTGGCACATTTTCCAATATTTGGTTCACTCGCTGGATTCCTATTCCTTCTCAACCTTCACCGAGATACAAACTGAAAGAATCCTAGCAATCGAACGTCCTAAAGAATTATTTATCAAACATTCCTCATTCGCATTTCCTAAGAAATAATTATCTATAACTTCATCCTCATAAATTTTTGCAGTAAAATATCTCAACGCTTGATTTCCCAAGACCAACAACTAAATCATAAATCATTTGTTACATCTCTTCTTTTTCACTTCCTATCATTTAATAGGATTCTAAAATTTGATCCTCAAAATCTCCAAACACTTCCATCCTTACCATGAATTATTTATCACTTGCCTGTCTCAACTCCTTTGATTATGGAAGTTTTAAGCATTACTTGATCCTCCATCCAACTTTGTGGATATTAAATCATCAACTAATAACATCAACCATCTTAGGGCCCCAAATCAAATCTCACATAATCCTACCAACCCATCAAAATATTAACGTCCTCTTAGTAATTTCCATCCATTAATAGACTCTCCAACTTATATTACCGCAATCTCAAGTATTCTCGTACTCGATACTTCAAATTCCACTTAATGGTAACATAAAGTTCAATACATCAAGGCTTAATTAATTATGTTTTTCCGAACATCGCTCAAAATTCACACTTACGTGTCTATAGATTCATCCAATATTACTATCCATTCTTAATAATCCAAGTTGTGAATCCAGTCTAACTCGAATGCTCGACTTTATCCCTCAAGGTATCGACTATTCCTCAAGCGTATTTTATCTAACCAAGGGAGTATTTACTCCTAATGTGCAACGCTCCCTTAACTTCAATACCAGTCTCTTTCATTGACACCTAAGCACCAAATGTTATTCCAAAAGGAAGCCTCAGCTTCTCAACAATTCCATGATGTTCACATCTCCTTGACAGTTGTCAAACTTCATGCAGTTTCATCCTGAAATGTACCAGGAAAACATCTAATACTTTCCCTAACAAAAGTCCTCAACTTTGATCTTCACTTGAAATCCCTTATTAGTCTAATGTTAATCCATCCATACTCATCATCTTCGAGTTTACACCAATGCATAGCTTCTGTGTCCTTGGAACAATTTTATAATTCCATGCCGTCATGATTTGCTTCAGGTCTGCTGGACAATTCGTTATCTCGAAGATCTTTTCCATTTCTTGAATCCAATAATCATCTGTTTCCTGAGTTCTCATCACCCTTGAACTTTGGAGGATGGCAATGAAGAAAATCTTTCAATCCTCTTGACTTAATAGCATAAGTCCCTTTTTCCCTCTTCTCCAGATCCCGTCGAGTCTTTGCAGCAGTTCGTGCAACAACCAAACATCCATGTTATTTGTAGCTTCAGCCATTTGATCATCCCTACTGACGTTCATCCTTGCAACGTCGTTCCCTCTTGGAGGAAGTGTTTCTGAAAAACCAACATCCAGAAGAAGTGTTAACACCACTTCGAAAAATTCCAAAACTAAGTTTCGAATATATCAACACATAATAACTACCCCTGATCTGACAACTCAGACCAATTTCCCGACGCATGATCAGATAACGACTCACAACCTACAAGTTGACTTACAATCTATAACCAAAGGTTCCACAGCCCCCAAAGAAAACCAAACCAAAGCTCTGATACCGCAATGTTACACCCCGTTTTTCAAAGCGAGGGTGTATTTTTTTTTTCGAAAGAAATTAAAATACAACAGAGAAATAAATAAGGTAATACCTTTGGATAAATATTTAAGTAAAAATAATTTACAAGCAGCAGAATAATTTTTCGAAATATGACTCCAAAATATTTAAACATCAAAAAGCGGTACAGTCTTCCAATTTAAAATAAACGCAATTCAAAAGAAAGACATCTACTCCCTATACGTCAACCTAATCTGATCATTCCACAAAAACTATACAACCTGAGTGATCTTCACGCGCCCCGCATGATCCTCCTAACATAGCTCCAGTCAGGTGTTCCCAACTACATTTCCATCCACAGGGTACGAAGCGGTAGGATGGTCCTGGTTCTCATCTGAGGGCAAAGCCCAGATTTCCACAATAGTTGTAAAGGGTCACCAACCGAAATTAACAGTTAACACATAACATTTAAGTTTTTAAATGCACAAAATAACATTTCAACTTAGCATACGCCTTAAAAGGGTTTCTATATGCCAAACATGCATACACAAAGTTGAAAAATGAAGTTTTTAACAAAACAGCACTGTTGTATTCGAATACAGCATCTTTGTATTCGAATACAAGGCTATTTCAGCATTCAGCAGCAAAACAGCATGTCTGTATTCGACTACAACAGTCTGTATTCGACTACACAGTAAGTCAGTGGCAAAACAGCATGTCTGTATTCGACTACAACAGTCTGTATTCGACTACACAGTAAGTCAGTGGCAAAACAGCATGTCTGTATTCGAATACAGCTTGCTGTATTCGAATACACATCATACAGCAACAGAAAAACAGCAAAATTCAGCATTTTTCAGCTTTTCAAAGGGTTTCGAAATCAATCAACACTTACCCACCACTCCAAACATTCAAACTTAGCAATTATAGCGCAATCACCACGACATCTTGAGTTTCGAAACAATTTTGAAATCAATCACACTTACACACAACTCCAAAACAAAACACTTAGCGATTATAACACAATTACCACGACATCTTGAGTTTCGAAACAATTTTAAAATCAATCACACTTACACACAACTCCAAAACTAAACACTTAGCGATTATAACACAATTACCACGACATCTTAAGTTTCAAAATGGTTTTGCAATCAATCATGATATCACACAATTCCCAAACATCCACACTTGGCAATTATAACACAATCACCACAACAACTTTAGTTTCAAAATAGTTTTGCAACCAAACACACTATCACGGGTCAGCACGATTTACCAAAGAAAAACGTAAGTCGTAAGTGTACCGCCTATCACAGGCCAAAGTACTACTTACCTAGGTGCCACCTATTACGGGTCAACACAACTTACCAAAAATTAAATCGTTAACGTACCACCTATCACGGGCCAGTACAGTTTACCGAGGTGCCACCTATCACGGGTCAGCACAATTTACCAAATGAAATGCATGAGCATACACTAACTCCATTCACAACAATCGTTAAGTAAATGCAGATATTAAAAGATTCCCCATTTTTAATACTCATTTACTTAACCGATTTTCACACCAAAACATTAAGCAAACAGACATATTAAGAGATTCCCCATTCTTAATATACTTTTGACTTAATCAATTTCCACAACAAAACATTCAGTAAACAAGTCATTAAGAGATTCCCCATTCTTAATACTCGTTTCCCTGAAACCATTTTCAAAAACAAACATTAAGTAACCGAGACGTTAAGAGATTCCCCATTCTTAACGCTCAGTTAACTTAAACGATTTTCAACAACATTAAGTAACTAAGACATTAAGAGATTCCCCATTCTTAACGCCCAGTTAACTTAATGATTTTCACAAACTCACATTAAGTAAACAAGACATTAAGAGATTCCCCATTCTTAATACTCGTTTAACTTAATGGTTTTCAAACTCCACACAAAACCAACTTTCACATTCAATCCAAAATTCACTCCAAAACATTTTCCACACAAAACAAACTCACATATACTTTCACATTCAATCCATACTTCATTCTAAATCATTTTCCACACAAACCACACAAAACCAACTCAAACATACTTTCACATTCAGTCCATACTTCACACCAAAGCATTTTCCACACAAACCACACAAAACCAACTCAAACATACTTTCACATTCAGTCCATACTTCACACCAAATCATTTTCCACACAAACCACACAAAACCAACTCAAACATACTTTCACATTCAGTCCATACTTCACACCAAATCATTTTCCACACAAACCACACAAAACCAACCCAAATTTCATCAGTTATCAATTTAGAACACGTCAAAACAACGAACACAAATCAACACAATCCATCACTCAAACACAACAAGTTTCATATACTAAAAATCATACATAAATGGGTTTAAAATTCATTCTCCATAAAACCTTACTTTAACCCTAACCAAATTCTTTTCCACACAACCACAAGTAAGTCCCTAAATGCAAACTAAAAGTTTGGAAGGAGCCCTTACCTTCACTTTAGCTTTTACGTCCGATTACGGTACCGTGAACAAATCCGGTAAAAACCTCCGCTCGCAACGCCGCTTCCAAAGTTAGCTCACTAGCACCGTAGTGTAGTGGTGAGCAACTTTCCCTTCTATCACTTCTTGAAACGACACTTAGATCTAGATGAAACGGGGAGATTTGAGTTTGAATCCCTAATACCGTTTTTCTTTGTTTTCGAATCAAAGAGGAAGAGTGAAGTTGAGAAATCTTTGTCCTATCACCCACCCAGCCTTGGGTTTCTATTCTTGAGCTTAAAGGAAGCAAAGAAAGCAAAAATCAAGATGAAGGAAAATGGGTTAGTCGTGAGGCAGTGAGGAAGAAGACGGACTTTTTCTTTTCTCTTGCTTTTCCTTTCTTTCTTTTCTTCCCTTTCTACTTCTCTTCTTTCTATTTCCTTCCCTTTTCCCTCCCCACAAACATATATATATGTATTTATATATATTAATTATAACTTAACAAATATCTAGATATTTATTAAAATTATCAATTTCACCCATAACCTCTCCAATCCACTTTTGTCAAAAATATCTACCCTCGTCGCAACTCAATTGATAGATAAATTTTTCTGCAACCAGATATATTTATAACAAAATTGCCTGGAATTTAATCCTTCGTAATGGAAGTAAATTATTTCCGACAAATAATTTTAATCCAATTTCCAAAAATATATTTTCGGCCTTTAACTCACTAAATACCGAAAACTGGGTTAAAAGCCTAAGCAATTTAACACAAAATACCCTAAAATTGTATAACTTTGGATTTAAAATTACGGGTCTTACAGAAATTAAAATGCGCAAGTCAGTGACATGCCTTGCAAGCTAGTCAATTTGGAAAATCGATTAATCCAAACCAATGTTTAATAAAGCGATTAGGCAAATCGACTTACTAAAATAAATTTCAAAATAACCTTGGCCTGGAACATACACAGTCGATTAGCACAATCGACTAATTTACCTCTGTTGAATTAAGTTTGGCATCAATCGACTTGGTAAATCGATTGAATGAACCAACTGTTGAAATGAGCTTCAGACTTAAGTTCACAATCTGTTAGTCAAATCGATTTGTGAAAATCACTGTGTCCCTGGAACCAGTGAAATCGATTGACTAAAGCGATTGGCACAAAATGTTTTAGAAACAGAGATGAATGAAATGTTTGAATCGACTACGTACATCGATCGTTTTGATCTCGTTGTTTGAACAAAACATCCCAAGTTGATTATGAACATCGATTCAGACATGAACATTCATCCCAGTCTGAAGAACTCATTTAAAATAATCGATTAGTTAAATCGATTAGGTTATGCAGTTTCAAGATTCAAGAAAAACAAGATTCACGAAATCGATTTGATAAATTGATTAGTGTGCTTTATAACTTTAATGAATTGATTGGCCAAATCGATTCATATGTTGTTTTTCCGGAAACTATATAAACTGCTTTCATACTCTTCTTCTTATAACCCTTTTGAAACAACTTTGATAACCTTTTCAAAACTATAACCTTTGAGATAACTCTTTCTCAACTGATATCAATTTGAACATCTTTTTCAGCCATGAACAATCAACATTTATGATCAATGAAGATTGAAAAAGACTGAATTGAGAAAGATTGCTTTGAGAAGAAGGAAGATCAAGAAATTTGTATATTTGTTATGTTTCAAATTCTGTAAATCATTTTCTGTAACCAAATTACTTTGAGAAAATCTAGTGGTTACTGGTGGCGTTCTTCGGGGTTGAGGGCTGTCAACAAGAAGACGCTTGACTGGATTCTTGGTCAAGTTTATGGGACTTAAACTTGGGAATTCAGGGAGGGAAAGATAGAACTGGGAGAATAGTTTAAGATTGGTGTGAGGCGCTCTGTAAAAGCCTGTAAACTGATTCTAAGAAGTTCTATTGGATAGGCTAAGATCTAGTTGGATCTTGGGACTGGATGTAGGTCGTCACGAGACGGCTGAACCAGTATAAAAACCTGCGTACACTTTTTCTTTCCCTTACCTTGTTTAAATTTCTGCAATTATTACTTTTCTGATATTGATTGAAGGCATGATAAAGATTCTATGTTAAGTGACTTTGTATGATTAATTGTCTTAACATAATTGCATGAAAATCAACATCCATAATAATAATTCTTTTCTGATGCATTTCTCCATATATACCATGATCCATATAGTTTGACATTCATTAGAATTGTTAATTAGGGACCTTGTTCAATTTGGTGTTTAGTAAATTTTGAATTTATTAAACTGTTGCGCATATTGTTAGAATCGGCATTATTCTGCATAATTCTTCCACAAATCAGAGGTCGTATCCCCCAACAATTTTTTCGTCAAGTGTAATGTCTAACCCAAGATGTTGTTAAAGATAGGGATTAAAGAAGAATTACAAGAAATATTCATGAATGATTCTTGTTAGACACAACCGTCTTTGAGTTTCTCTACTAGGGCACAAGTCTCCCAACTTCCTAATAGTAAAAAAGATCCCTAAAAAGGGAGAAAGCAAGTTTTAATGTGTTTTGTTGTGTGTCGCGCTCTGCAGGAGCAGATTGACAGTGGCTTCAGTGCGAAATGCGCTTCAGGCGCACTTCAAGGGCACAACATCTTATGTCTGGAGTTTAATGGATGTTTCCCCTATTGGAAAGTTCAAAGTGAAATCTGATATTTAATTTATGTTAGTAAGTTACTTTGAAAATCTTATTATCAAAATCTTATGTTTTTAGTGACTAATAGCTGCTTGAGTCTCGAAAATAAATCAAGAACGTTGACTCATTTTAAAGATGGTGCTTTTAATGGAGGAGCATAAGGCAACAAGTGGAGGAACAATATGGTAAAGGTCTTTTATGTGATGATTACCTTTTCATCATATAGGTAGAGTTTGACAAGCTTAATAATATTGGGGAAGTACAATTGAATGAGTATAATCATGGAGGTCTGATTTCAAGTCTTAAAGCAAGATTGTTAGACCTTAGAGGTATTCTGGTAAGGTATTCCTAAGTGACTTGGGGTAGCCCTCCCAAAGCCGAGAATTATCATTCAACACTCATTTACCTAAACCATTGTATATATGTCTCGTATCAAGTCAAGGGGATCTATGAGGACATAGACAATTTAGATTGTTCGCATACTTATATGAAGACATAGTATCAACCTCCTAAACATATACTTCAGAGTTAGAATAATATCAAATGTTGAAGAAGTATAGAGTCTAAGTTCATACTTAATATTACATTGTCTTTTGATTGCTCCGGTATGATTAATGTGTATCGAAAATGATAATAATTTTTCTAAGATTAATTGATGTAATAATGAGATATTGATTTTCCTTAGGAGATAGTTCTATTATCATTATTTGCATGTTTTTCTTACTCGTATTATACTATCTACAAGATTTTAAAACGCACCATCTTCGTTTTTTGTATATGAGTGATTACGAAAACGAATTATTTCAAGTTGTCAATTGATAACTATACTATCTACATGTTTTTCTTTACATGTGTATTCATTTATAAAATACATAAAAAAACATTATTTGTCTTAATATAATATATTAAATAACTTTTTCTTATAAAAAAATTATAAACACATCGATTATGAAGATAATAATAATATAATAATAGTCTTTTAATTTTAATATATTACAACTTGCAATTAGTAGACCAAAAAATGACACCTTCTTGCTCGTATCTTTGTGATAAGTCCCTAGTTTTGATTTTGACCACTTCACCTTTCTCATTTAGTTTCTTTATGTTTTTTCTATTAGTTCTTTAAATTGTTCCCACAAAATAATTTTGTCATCATCTAAACAATTAAGGGTTATAGTTCTTCAAACCAACTTGGTTATGATACTTTTTTTTTTCTCTATCTTAGTTTTATTACTTTAGGTTTTCCTAAAATGGTTTTCGATGAGGTAGTGTTGTCCACACTTATCTACTTAGGATGTTTACTTATACCATTTGATACATTTACACTCTAATTTTTGTCCCAAAAAAAAATTATTGATGTGTCCTATTTGTCCTTCTAGCTCACTCAAGAATCAGTTGACCTTTGTATGATTCTCATATTAAATCTTTGGTCATAAGAGTTCATCTTTTATGTACTAACATTTCATTATTTTTAATTTCTTTTATGCCCTCAGACTGAATATATATTTAATTTCAAATTATAAGTTTTGTTTGATCAAATTTAACGTATAAAACAACTTGATAATTTTAATAAGTTATTCCTTCATTTCCATGGAACAATTAATGTATAAAGCATATATTATTTAATTCAATACCCAAAACAATTTTAAGTGGATAGCCCAATACAGTTGTAGACTAAGTTAAAAGTGATCCAAATAACAATTAGTTGAAGTAATTATAGTCAAATCGTTCTATGTTGCTATTGAGGTTGCTTATTCTTTTTATTGCAAAAAGGGGTTTTGACTCAAAGTGATCCTTTTTTCCGTTCAATTTATCAGCAATTCACTTATTCTTATGTAATTATTAATTCTCTACATCAATTGTATAAATTAACACTATGAAACTTTTAATAAATGTGCAAAAAAGGAACATTTTTTTCCTTGACGCCGCTGCTTATAGAATAAGTAATCACAATAAAGAGCAATTAGTTAAATTACTTGATGAACTTTCAAGTCGTCAATAGTAGTTACAAGTAACCCTTCCTAAAATTAGAATAATTACTAAACGTCTCTATGAGGAAAATTATGCATCATCTCTGTGGTCATTTATTGTTACCAAACTTTCAATTTTTAGTCATTTAAATTGTATCGGGAAGGATTCCAAATGAGCAATTATAGTATTTAACAATGACAAAATCTTTGTGAATATAATGCACCAATGAAAAGACAATATATTCATGCATAAATTGAAAGCATCATAGCAAAAAAGTCAATGCACAAATATCATTTTAAAATCACCCCTCGAAACTGAGATATTTTGGCATCACTATTAAATTGTATGATAGTTTAGGATATTTTCATGTTGGGTCGATCTATAGTTTAGAAGGACCTATAAAGGGTTATAGTAATTTCAACAAATGTATCTAATAATTGCAACTAATAAAACAATAAACTATTAAATGTCAAACACAATAATTACATATTAATACTAATTTGTATATATGAAAAACAATATTGAAAAAGAAATTGGGTTTGTTTGAATATTTGTAAGGAAATTATTACCAAAAGATAAAACACATTACTTTTAAGAGATAATAGTAAATGAGTTAGTGATGATGAAGAGTGAAAAACATAAGAAATTGAGGATTTAAATTGTGTTATGTTTTAAAAAATTCCTTAAAAACAAATGCTAAAATTTAAGATAAAGCAACAAAAAATAAAGTGATAGAGAAGAGAAATACAAAACCAATTTATCTTGGATCACCAACATCAAAGTTGCAATACACTCTATTTTATTTTTCGAACAATGTGATATACTGGCTAAATAGTTGTCAATACACACTACTAACATTACAAATGTCCCTCACAACCTTTTTTTCCATCTAGTTTGCATTTACCATTTCATAGTTACCTTTAATCCATAAAATTGAAATATAAGGACTATTTTTCTATAATATCTATGTATCTTAAATGCAATTTTTTATTCCAAATTTTTAAATTGTGTGATCTTGACTCCATTTTGGTAAATAATTTTTGACTTTCAATTACCCATTTCTGATTTTGTAATTCCCTTATTTAATTTTTCGCTAATGTGAATTTTTACAAACAAATATCGAATTGTTATTTGGTTTTGAGGAATTGGGGGAAGTAGATGTAATTGGATGAGAGATATGTTAAATGTAATTAAAGTGATTTGTAATTAGCTATGGATGTTAGAATACAATTAGAAATAGTTAAGAAGGTTAGAATTCTATTTTGATAGTTAGTGCTCAAACTGATATAAATTTATAAAACGGAAAACATTTTCTAGATGCAGTTAATCAATCTCCGTTTTCAGAACATTTTGTTTTTGTAAGACCCTTAATTTTAAATTCTACTTTATGTATTGTGGGGGAATTTTGTGCTAAATTTCTGAGACTTTTTAGCCAATTTTATGGTATTTTGTGAGTTAAATGCCAAAAATATCTTTTTAAAGACCCGATTAAAATTATTCGTCGATTGATAATTTTATTTAATTACAGTGAATCTTTTGTCGAAGAAGTTTTTTTTACTGAGAGGCATCATTTTTCAGAAAAATTCATCTGTCGATTGAATTGCGGCGAGAGTAGATGTTTTTTTGAAAAAGTAATTTGTGATGTGATGTGAGATGACAGGCGTAATGATGATTTTTATAAAAATATCTATATATTTATAAATATCTAGATATTTGTTTAGATATTTATTATTATTATCATTATTATTATTATTATATATGAATGGCAAAAAAAAAGGAAAAGTGAACATATCTCGGTTTCACCCGTGCCTTCCATCTTTCTTCCATCTTTCTTCCCTCTTTCTTCTATTCTCTCTGTTTGAAGAAACAAAAACCAAAGTGTTGTTGGTTTTAAAAAAGAAAACAAACATAAACCTCCATTTTCCTACTAGATCTAAGCTTCTATTTGAGAAGTGATAGAAGAGAAAGTTGATCATTACCACGCTGCGGTGATAGTGAGCTAGTTTTCAACGCGATGTCACGAACTTAAATTTTACCAAAATTAATTACTGTACCGTAATCGGGTGTTAGAGCTTGCGTTAAGGTAAGGGCTCCTTCCAAACTTTTAGTTTGCATTTAGGACATTATTTGTGATTTTGTGGAAAAGAAATTTGATGTATTTGAGGTGTGATTTTGTGAAAAATTAATTTAATGTGATTATGTGTAATTTAGTGGAATTTAAATTTGAGGTGTGGTTAGTGGTGATTCAAGTTTGGTGTGATTTATATGTTCATAATTATTATTATGAATTTTTGAGATGTGATTTATTTGTGGATTTTGTAGAAAATGATTTGATGAAATTTGGTGGTTTATGTGTAAGAATGTGGAGTTTTGGAATTGGGTGATTTATGTTTGAATTATTGAAATTTAATTGAGGTGTTATATGTGTGTTGTGGAATTGAATTTATTGTTGTTGGTGTGAATTGACGATAATTAAATTTGATGAATTTGAGTTACGTAATGATTTATTTTCAAATAAATGAGTTTGAACTGAAATTGAAATTTTACAAAAAAAATTAGTGTTGTTAAAGTTGTAAAAAAGTTCAAATTTTAACTAAGTTAAAGAGTTTGAGCAAAAAGATAGATTGAAATTAAAAATGGTTAGAGTTTAAATTGTTACTATTTTAATTACTCTTTGATTGAGTTTAAAAAGAAAAAAAGTTTAAAGTATTTTATTAACTCAAAAATTTTGGTGCTTTAATAGTTCAGTGTGTGTATGGGAAATTTTGACCATATTTATTTTATTTAGTTTTAAGTAAATAATATAGATTATTTGGTTATAACACTTTGGTGTGTGAGAAAGATTTAATTTTGGGAATTTTGTTGTGTTTGGATTAGTTTTATTGTGAACATGTTGTTATAAATATCCATGTTTATGTAGTTAGCTCCTTGAGTCTCGAAAAGGAATCGAGACCGTTGGCACCGAGTTAGCGGTGGAGAGAACTCTGATATATTAATGTTATTGTGGTCATTTATGGTTGAAAATTTTAGAGATTGAATATGGTGATTAGTGTTTAGAAATTTTGGTGATTTATGTTAGGTGAAATTGATGTGTTCATAATTAACATTATGAATTTTTTAGATGAAATTTATGTGTGACTTGGTGGAAAATGAATTTAATTCAGTTTAGGTGTGAATGGAATTTGAAAATGTGATTTATGTGTGGTTGTGGAAATTGAAATTGGTGTGAATAAAAATGTTTGAATATGCTCTGCGTTGTATATGAAAAATCATTAGTGTTAAATGAGTATTAAAAATGGGGAATCTTTTAATAGCTGCATTTACTTAATGATTGTGGTGAAAAGAGTCAGAGTATGCTCATGCATTTCATAGTACTTGGTGACCGTGATGGGGCCACGGTGATAGTGGTGACCGTGATGGGCCACGGGATGATGCCATGTGAATTGTTGGTTCATCTTATCCTTGCGGGGATTGTCGCGTCGTGCTGATTTGTGAGAGATTGCACTCTAGAATGTGCTGATCTGTGAGCGATTGCACTCTAGAAAATTGTGCTAGTCTGTGAGCGACTGCACTCTTGTATGTCGTGTTGGTCTGTGAGAGACTGCACGCTAGTAAATCGTGCTGATCCGTGAGAGATTGCACCTCGGTAATTAGTACTGGTCTGTGAGAGGTTGTACAATTATGATTTACGCCCCTCGAGGAGGGTTTTGGTTTGGAATTCTGGAATCATGCATTTTGGCATATACGCATTGCATTAGAGTGTTTGGCACGCGAGTCATGTTGGTTATACTTTGATGATTGTATATACATATTCGGTTGTTGTTGTGATTTGTCGTAATTGCTTTGAGGTGTGAAGTTGGGTTGATTAAGTTTTGATGTATTTATGTGTTCATAATTGATTTAATGAATATTCGATGTGTGATTGAGGTGTGAATTTGTGGAGATTAATTTGGTGTTAATTATGTGTACATAATTGATAATATTAATGTTTGAAATGTTGACTGATTCAAAGCCATTTTAGAAATGAGTACAAGAAATAATAGTCAAACTCATACATCATACCAAGTAAAAAAAAATTATTAAAAATGAGTACAAGAATTAATAGTCAAACTCATACATCATACCAACATATAAAAATTGAATTTGTAACAACCCTAACAAATCAAGTGCGTGTTTTAACTCATAAAGAAAATTTCTAGGCTGCTTCTAGTAAATTGTTGGTAAGTTATTCAAATCAAATGAAAATCAATCACATACATTCCGTTCATTTTGTTTTAAAATTTAAGTTTGATATAGTTAATAGAGTTCGAAGGACTAATTTTAGTTAGTCGTGGTAACATACCTATAATTTTTTAAAGACACCGATCAGTGTGTCATTAAGAAAAAAAGTTACAAATTTTTAGGTGAAATATAAATGTAAGTTTTCATTTACACATTTTTTATTTGTCAACATACAAAGTAATTGGTGTATTTTTTTTATTTAATGTAAAGTTTCTAATTAATAAGTGTATTTATTTTATTTTATTTCATAAACATCCCTTATTAATACTATTAATTTATGTCAGAAGACAATAAAGTCGAATTAAAAATATTCATGAATTAAAGGTATTTTAGAAACATGAACATAAAAAATTGACATCTTATATTCATTACCTACTTTTCTTAATATTCATAGAAAACAAAATGAAAAATTATAAATAAGGATGAAGATAGTATATATTCTTAATATTTGTAGAAAAGAAAATGAATATTTATAATTAAGAATAGAGATAGTAATTAAAATTAAAATGTAAACACACACTAAGTTTTCAAGTTTCAAAAACATGTTATTTTTTATAAATAATAACAATAATTTTATAACTTTGAAATCTAAACTATAAAACAAGTGAAAATACTAAATCTTGAATAATACAAACAATTATTAAATAGTGTAGCTCATTCAAAATATACTATTGAAGGCCAAGGATCACTACTCATACCACAAAATCAACGATAGTAAAAAAAACTCTTAAAATAAAGTGAAGTACAAGTCTCCCGTACTTCAGTTCCACAAGAAAAACTCCATTGATTGCTTGTCATGATCGTGTTGAATATAACCTACATACAAATATATTATAGAGGAGACATAAGGAAGACGTGAGTTTATCTTTCATTATATAAAATGAATAAAAATATACATAGATTAACAAACCTTCATGAATCGTATATAGAAGGATGAACTTTCAATACTAAAACATGGATTACTTGAAATTCATTTGGAGCCAAAAATAATTTAGGATAACATGGATTGTGAGGTTATGCTATATGTCATATTCATAGTGCAACACCCCTCTAGATTGTATTTGTTCATAGTGTGCACTCTCACTAACACTAGTTGTATGATGACATCCTCAAGATAACAATTAAAAGTGTAAACTCAATAAATCACTCTCCTCTCATAAAATCTCTGGTATATCAAACACTGAGTGTATATATATATATATATATATATATATATATATATATATATATATATATATATATATATAAAATAAAATAAAATTTATTACGCTTGTAAATTTATTAAAAAATTGAAAGTTGAAGCTTTAAACATAATAGAGAAATCAAATATAAGAGAAACAACTTTAATGACGATGAGCAAATATAAATAATTAAAGGCTGCATGAAAACAGATAAATATTTTTTTTACCTTAACCGTTAATATTCGCACACGCAACTACCATTAAAGCAAAATACACGTTCACCATTGGGACAGTTGTATATTAGACAATCGAAGTCTGTCTTACATGGTGAAGCTGTAATATATAAAATAAGAATAAAAAATATTGTTAATAATGATTAATAGTTTTGTAGAATAGGAAAATATGAGAATGAACTTACCACCAACATCAACTACAGTAAGAAATAAGAACACGAAAAGGATCATGGTATAAAAAACTTTGAGAGTTTTAGCCATTTTTTTCTCTACCTTTGCGTGCAATAAATACAAAATTGTTTGATTACTTTATTTTGCAAAAAAACTTCATGCTATGTTTATTTCAATTGAATAGGTTATAGTACAACGAATGATCATGTTTGTCTCTTTAACTCGTGTAATTGATCACCTGACCTTAGAGTATAGGTTTAATTTTTTATTTCTCATCTATCCCTTCATATTAGAATGAGGTTCAAAACCAACATTATGCTTTAATTCAATAGCTATTAGAATATATATATATATATATATATATATATATTCAATTAAAAAACATTTCTATATTAACATGTTTATTAAATGTCTCTTAAGCCAAATATGATATATAATCGAATTAAAATTGATTTTAATATAGATCATTTGAATTTGATATGATATAATCTTTCTCGACCGCCATTGAGGACACTTATCTATTTTATTACAAATGAATCGACTTTATAAGACCGTTAGATATTATATTTGAATTGACCACATTAATTTGAAGTAAAACCTTAATGCAACGGACCTATTTTCATATGAGCCTAACTTTAGTAAGAGAAAAAAAAGCTGCTTCAATATAGAAATAACGGAATGCAAATAATTGAAAGGCATATTCATAGATAGTCACAAGTTCAAGGAAAATATACTTGAATTAGTCGATTAGTTTTAAATGACAATTATAATCAATCAAAGTAATGGATTGTTGGAACTACACTTTAAAATCTTAGTTATACTCTATAAATACCAATTGCACAAATCATAATAAACTTACATTAACCAAAATAAACTAATTGCACTCGTTGGAACATTTTAGGAATTCACAACCAATCAATCACTTTTTTTATGGATGTAATTGGATATGGCTATTACAATATAGTATTACAATTATAATATTTTACTAAAATTATTTTTTTGAAATACAATAATTTATAATATTTTTATGAAATATTGTATTTTTTACAACTATTATAAAGCGTTGTCGTACCTTAAATAAAAAAACTTACTAGAAATGTTTTAACTTCGCAACAAGGTAAAACCGTTTTCATTGTAAACTTGAAAAATTGTTCTTTAAGAGGTTGCTACAAGAACGATTTTTACAAAGTATTGTTGTTTCAAAAGAAAACCGTTGCGTAAGTTAAATGCAATGCTTTGGTTCTTTATGGACAGAAAACCGTTCTTGTAGATTACGTCATTGGTTTTGTAACATGAAGCAACAGTTTTATGCGTTGCAGTAGAACAAAAATGTTGTAGTGTTACTAAATAAATGTGGTATTATTGATAATGAATACAGAGTTACAAATAAAGCTTGTCTAAAATTAAAATTAGAATAAAACATAAGTATATAAATGACTTGGTAAAAATAGAATTTATATAACAAAATTGACAATAGAATGATTTCTAAGACTCTTTTAGTATATTATAAATAGATAAATATAAAAATTATTTTATTTAAAATTAGAATGGATCGCAATTTTATACTGTCTATTTTCATGATAGTACGTTATAATCATTTTATATATATTGTTAAAATACGTTAATGCTCATTAACTTAATTTAATTAAAGCTACAGTAAATGGTAAAAAAAAAAAACTCCAGTAAATAAAACTTCATTGAACCTACGTGAAGGGTAGGGATGGCAATGGGTAGGGTACTATAGTACCCGTACCCATACCCGCAATTTAAAAAAATACCCATATCCGTGCCCGTACCCTCTTGGGTATCAACTTTAATACCCGTACCCTTACCCTCTCGGTACCTAAGTGCCCGTACCCATACCCATTACCCACACTTTAACTAAAATAAATTGATAAATAAATATTATTTTGTGATTAAATTTAAAAAGTGTAAATACCACCTATAGTCCCTTAACTTAATTTCAGTTAACGTTTTAGTCCTTTATTTTTTCCCCATTTAGTCCTTTATTTTAATTTTAAGTAACAATTTAATCTTTTATGTTTTAAAATATTAACAATGTTATCTTTTTTTTACAAAAATTCAAACATTCATCAAAATTTTCAAACAAAACTCATAAATTTAGTTATATTCTTTAATATAAAATAAACTTTATCAAATTTATAACTCAAATCTTCAAATAAACTCATATGTGCCATTTTTTATTTGATTTTGTTAGAGATAAAAATATGAGTTTATTTAAAAATTTAAGTTATAAATTTGATGAAATTGCATTATATTGAGGATGATAATTAATTTTATGTGTTTTGTTTGAAATTTTTGATGAATTTTTTGAAATTTTGCAAAAAATAAGGATAAAATTGTTGACATTTTAAAACATAAAAGATCAAATTGTCACTTAAAATTAAAATAAAGGACCAAATCAGGGAAAAAAAATAAGATAAAAGACTAAAACGTTAACTGAAATTATGTTAAGGGACTATATGCGGTATTTACCCATTTAAAAATTATCCAAATATCATAAATTAAATTATAAAATATTATAAACCAAAATATTTTCAAACTCAAAACATTTCAAATGAACACTTGTTACAATACACATTCAAATATCCAGAATAATATTTTATGAAGTTGCAAGTCTTACAACAATATTATTTGAAATCAGTAAAAACAATTTATAAGTTGCAAATATAATTATAAAGACACAATTAATAAGATATAATTCTTAGTTATAAAGTCGCAATTATTTAACTATTCATCATAATCAAATTCTTAAAAAGTTTGCGAACGTTTATCTTTTGATTTGATTATAAATATTGTAATGGTCCAATGATATTAATAGATATTAAAATATAAAGGAAAACAATTAATTAAATTAAATATTAATATAATAAATAAATAAATAATATATTTAGATAAATGCGGGTGCGGGTGCGGGGTGGGTACTATAGTACTCGTACCCGTACCCATACCCGTTTAATTTTGTGGGTAATTATCCGTCCCCGTACCCATACCCATTATGCGGGTTTTTACCCTACCCATTGTGGGTTTTTTTTGCGGGTACCCACTGGGTCTGGGTCTAATTGCCATCCCTAGTGAAGGGTGGCCATAAAATAAGTTGAATGAAAGAATTCCCCAAGAGAATGTGTAATTCGAATTTACTGGTATAAATTAAAAGCCTATACATTAATATTAGACCAAATGCCCATCTATGATGTCCAATTTTCGGTTATTAGAACGAGTTAAGAGATAATATTGATTCCGATAGTTAATTCAAATCTTGGCTTCAACTTTCCTCACACTTATTAAAATAATAATTGGGTTTGTACAAGATAATAGTTTAAAACCATGATTTAGGTTAAATATAGCTTTTAATTATGTTTAGTGTCGCATAATTTTGGTTATAGGTTATGTTTGATAAGACCAAATCGTTGGCTTATAGAATATACAAGTGTGTATAAATAAAACAGACCTGTTTAGTAACAATTTTATCTTAAGAACTTATAATTTAGGAACATTTTAGGAATTCACAACCAATCAACCACTTTTTTTTATTGATGTAATTGGATATGGTTACTACAATATAGTATTACAATTATAATATTTTACTAAAATTATTTTTTTGAAATACAATAATTTATAATATTTTGATGAAATATTTTATTTTTTACAACTATTATAAAGCGTTGTCGTATGTAACACCCCGATTTTTAACAGCGCGAGTGTAACACAACGAAATAAATTTGGATAAATATTTAAGTCGTAACACAACGACAAATAAGTCAACAGAATTTACAAGCAGCATAATAGATTTTGAAATACGAATCCAAAGTATTTACACATCAAAAATTGGTACATGGACCTCATCATAATAAAATGTAAAGCTGACAATATTGGTATAGGTACAGTCTTCCAAAATAAAATAAATACAACTCAGGGTTTAGAGTTTACTGGTTAGGGTTTACGGGTTTAGGTTTAGGTTTAGGTTTATAAATCCTTTTAGTTCAACCAATAAGTCGAAATTTCAATAGATTCATATTTTAGGACATTTTGGTTCTTACTAGAATTAATCTAGTCTATTTTGGTTCGTAATTAATGTAGTTCGTCCAATAAGTGCAAAGTCTTAATGAATTAGTTTTTTTGTTAATTTTGGTCTTTACTTATTCTAGTTCTTTTTGGTTCTAAATCATTGTAGTTCGTCCAATAAGTGCAAAAGTCTGAATGGATTAAGATTTTAGGTCACTTTTTAACTTTGTTTAATCTAGTCCATTTTGGTTCTAAATCACTGTAAATCATCCAATCAGTGCAAAAGTCTTAGTGGCTTACTATTTTAAGTCATTTTAGTATTTACTACTATTAGGGTTTAATGTTAATGGTTTAGGGTTTAGGGTTTAGATGATAGGGTTTATCGTTTAGGGTTTAGGGATTCACGTTAGTGGATTCATTTTTTAGGTCATTTTGGATTTTAATCGATTTAATCTACTCCATTATATCTCCAAATTAATGTAGTTCGTCCAATAAGTGAAAAAGTCTTAATGAAATGATATTTTAGGTAATTTTGGTCTTTAATAAGTTTCATCTATTCCACTTAGGTTTTAAGTAAATGCAGTCTACCCAATAAGTGCAGAAGTCTGATTGAATTTATATTTTAGGTCATTTTGGTCTTTAGTATGTCTATTCAAGTACATTTTGGTTCTAAACAAATGTTGCAATAGTATTAATATATTAAGATTTTAAGTCATTTTGGCATTAACTAGGTTAAACCTTGTCCATTTTGGTTTATAATAATTGTAGGTTGTCCAATAAGTGCAAAAGACTTAATGGATTTAGATTTTAGGTCATTTTGGTATTAACTTGGTTTAATTTAGTCTATTTTGGTTCTAAATCATTGTAATTCGTCCAATAAGTAAAAAAGTCTTATCGTATTAATATTTTTGGTCATTTTATTCTTTACTACATTTTGGTCTTTACTAGGTTTATTCTAGTCCATTTTGGTTATAAATCATTGAAGTTCGTCCAATAAGTGCAAAAGTCTTAATAAATTAAGATTTTAGGATATTTTGGTATTAACTATATTTAATGTAGTCCATTTCGGTTCTAAATCATTGTAATTCGTCCAATAAATGAAAAAGTCTTAACGTATTAATGGATTATGGTTCGTACAAGGTTTAATCTAGTCCATTTTGGTTCAAAATTAATGTAGTTCGTCCAATAAATGCAAAAGACTTAATAAATTAGTATTTTAGGTCATTTTGGTATTTACTAAGTTTTTTCGATTCCATTTTGGTTCTAAATCATTGTAGTTCACCC
>JBBPBT010001161.1:88833-124782 GCA_037974875.1 Cicer bijugum | reverse complement strand
TTTATTAAATGTCTCTTAAGCCAAATATGATATATAATCGAATTAAAATTGATTTTAATATAGATCATTTGAATTTGATATGATATAATCTTTCTCGACCGCCATTGAGGACACTTATCTATTTTATTACAAATGAATCGACTTTATAAGACCGTTAGATATTATATTTGAATTGACCACATTAATTTGAAGTAAAACCTTAATGCAACGGACCTATTTTCATATGAGCCTAACTTTAGTAAGAGAAAAAAAAGCTGCTTCAATATAGAAATAACGGAATGCAAATAATTGAAAGGCATATTCATAGATAGTCACAAGTTCAAGGAAAATATACTTGAATTAGTCGATTAGTTTTAAATGACAATTATAATCAATCAAAGTAATGGATTGTTGGAACTACACTTTAAAATCTTAGTTATACTCTATAAATACCAATTGCACAAATCATAATAAACTTACATTAACCAAAATAAACTAATTGCACTCGTTGGAACATTTTAGGAATTCACAACCAATCAATCACTTTTTTTATGGATGTAATTGGATATGGCTATTACAATATAGTATTACAATTATAATATTTTACTAAAATTATTTTTTTGAAATACAATAATTTATAATATTTTTATGAAATATTGTATTTTTTACAACTATTATAAAGCGTTGTCGTACCTTAAATAAAAAAACTTACTAGAAATGTTTTAACTTCGCAACAAGGTAAAACCGTTTTCATTGTAAACTTGAAAAATTGTTCTTTAAGAGGTTGCTACAAGAACGATTTTTACAAAGTATTGTTGTTTCAAAAGAAAACCGTTGCGTAAGTTAAATGCAATGCTTTGGTTCTTTATGGACAGAAAACCGTTCTTGTAGATTACGTCATTGGTTTTGTAACATGAAGCAACAGTTTTATGCGTTGCAGTAGAACAAAAATGTTGTAGTGTTACTAAATAAATGTGGTATTATTGATAATGAATACAGAGTTACAAATAAAGCTTGTCTAAAATTAAAATTAGAATAAAACATAAGTATATAAATGACTTGGTAAAAATAGAATTTATATAACAAAATTGACAATAGAATGATTTCTAAGACTCTTTTAGTATATTATAAATAGATAAATATAAAAATTATTTTATTTAAAATTAGAATGGATCGCAATTTTATACTGTCTATTTTCATGATAGTACGTTATAATCATTTTATATATATTGTTAAAATACGTTAATGCTCATTAACTTAATTTAATTAAAGCTACAGTAAATGGTAAAAAAAAAAAACTCCAGTAAATAAAACTTCGTTGAACCTACGTGAAGGGTAGGGATGGCAATGGGTAGGGTACTATAGTACCCGTACCCATACCCGCAATTTAAAAAAATACCCATATCCGTGCCCGTACCCTCTTGGGTATCAACTTTAATACCCGTACCCTTACCCTCTCGGTACCTAAGTGCCCGTACCCATACCCATTACCCACACTTTAACTAAAATAAATTGATAAATAAATATTATTTTGTGATTAAATTTAAAAAGTGTAAATACCACCTATAGTCCCTTAACTTAATTTCAGTTAACGTTTTAGTCCTTTATTTTTTCCCCATTTAGTCCTTTATTTTAATTTTAAGTAACAATTTAATCTTTTATGTTTTAAAATATTAACAATGTTATCTTTTTTTTACAAAAATTCAAACATTCATCAAAATTTTCAAACAAAACTCATAAATTTAGTTATATTCTTTAATATAAAATAAACTTTATCAAATTTATAACTCAAATCTTCAAATAAACTCATATGTGCCATTTTTTATTTGATTTTGTTAGAGATAAAAATATGAGTTTATTTAAAAATTTAAGTTATAAATTTGATGAAATTGCATTATATTGAGGATGATAATTAATTTTATGTGTTTTGTTTGAAATTTTTGATGAATTTTTTGAAATTTTGCAAAAAATAAGGATAAAATTGTTGACATTTTAAAACATAAAAGATCAAATTGTCACTTAAAATTAAAATAAAGGACCAAATCAGGGAAAAAAAATAAGATAAAAGACTAAAACGTTAACTGAAATTATGTTAAGGGACTATATGCGGTATTTACCCATTTAAAAATTATCCAAATATCATAAATTAAATTATAAAATATTATAAACCAAAATATTTTCAAACTCAAAACATTTCAAATGAACACTTGTTACAATACACATTCAAATATCCAGAATAATATTTTATGAAGTTGCAAGTCTTACAACAATATTATTTGAAATCAGTAAAAACAATTTATAAGTTGCAAATATAATTATAAAGACACAATTAATAAGATATAATTCTTAGTTATAAAGTCGCAATTATTTAACTATTCATCATAATCAAATTCTTAAAAAGTTTGCGAACGTTTATCTTTTGATTTGATTATAAATATTGTAATGGTCCAATGATATTAATAGATATTAAAATATAAAGGAAAACAATTAATTAAATTAAATATTAATATAATAAATAAATAAATAATATATTTAGATAAATGCGGGTGCGGGTGCGGGGTGGGTACTATAGTACTCGTACCCGTACCCATACCCGTTTAATTTTGTGGGTAATTATCCGTCCCCGTACCCATACCCATTATGCGGGTTTTTACCCTACCCATTGTGGGTTTTTTTTGCGGGTACCCACTGGGTCTGGGTCTAATTGCCATCCCTAGTGAAGGGTGGCCATAAAATAAGTTGAATGAAAGAATTCCCCAAGAGAATGTGTAATTCGAATTTACTGGTATAAATTAAAAGCCTATACATTAATATTAGACCAAATGCCCATCTATGATGTCCAATTTTCGGTTATTAGAACGAGTTAAGAGATAATATTGATTCCGATAGTTAATTCAAATCTTGGCTTCAACTTTCCTCACACTTATTAAAATAATAATTGGGTTTGTACAAGATAATAGTTTAAAACCATGATTTAGGTTAAATATAGCTTTTAATTATGTTTAGTGTCGCATAATTTTGGTTATAGGTTATGTTTGATAAGACCAAATCGTTGGCTTATAGAATATACAAGTGTGTATAAATAAAACAGACCTGTTTAGTAACAATTTTATCTTAAGAACTTATAATTTAGGAACATTTTAGGAATTCACAACCAATCAACCACTTTTTTTTATTGATGTAATTGGATATGGTTACTACAATATAGTATTACAATTATAATATTTTACTAAAATTATTTTTTTGAAATACAATAATTTATAATATTTTGATGAAATATTTTATTTTTTACAACTATTATAAAGCGTTGTCGTATGTAACACCCCGATTTTTAACAGCGCGAGTGTAACACAACGAAATAAATTTGGATAAATATTTAAGTCGTAACACAACGACAAATAAGTCAACAGAATTTACAAGCAGCATAATAGATTTTGAAATACGAATCCAAAGTATTTACACATCAAAAATTGGTACATGGACCTCATCATAATAAAATGTAAAGCTGACAATATTGGTATAGGTACAGTCTTCCAAAATAAAATAAATACAACTCAGGGTTTAGAGTTTACTGGTTAGGGTTTACGGGTTTAGGTTTAGGTTTAGGTTTATAAATCCTTTTAGTTCAACCAATAAGTCGAAATTTCAATAGATTCATATTTTAGGACATTTTGGTTCTTACTAGAATTAATCTAGTCTATTTTGGTTCGTAATTAATGTAGTTCGTCCAATAAGTGCAAAGTCTTAATGAATTAGTTTTTTTGTTAATTTTGGTCTTTACTTATTCTAGTTCTTTTTGGTTCTAAATCATTGTAGTTCGTCCAATAAGTGCAAAAGTCTGAATGGATTAAGATTTTAGGTCACTTTTTAACTTTGTTTAATCTAGTCCATTTTGGTTCTAAATCACTGTAAATCATCCAATCAGTGCAAAAGTCTTAGTGGCTTACTATTTTAAGTCATTTTAGTATTTACTACTATTAGGGTTTAATGTTAATGGTTTAGGGTTTAGGGTTTAGATGATAGGGTTTATCGTTTAGGGTTTAGGGATTCACGTTAGTGGATTCATTTTTTAGGTCATTTTGGATTTTAATCGATTTAATCTACTCCATTATATCTCCAAATTAATGTAGTTCGTCCAATAAGTGAAAAAGTCTTAATGAAATGATATTTTAGGTAATTTTGGTCTTTAATAAGTTTCATCTATTCCACTTAGGTTTTAAGTAAATGCAGTCTACCCAATAAGTGCAGAAGTCTGATTGAATTTATATTTTAGGTCATTTTGGTCTTTAGTATGTCTATTCAAGTACATTTTGGTTCTAAACAAATGTTGCAATAGTATTAATATATTAAGATTTTAAGTCATTTTGGCATTAACTAGGTTAAACCTTGTCCATTTTGGTTTATAATAATTGTAGGTTGTCCAATAAGTGCAAAAGACTTAATGGATTTAGATTTTAGGTCATTTTGGTATTAACTTGGTTTAATTTAGTCTATTTTGGTTCTAAATCATTGTAATTCGTCCAATAAGTAAAAAAGTCTTATCGTATTAATATTTTTGGTCATTTTATTCTTTACTACATTTTGGTCTTTACTAGGTTTATTCTAGTCCATTTTGGTTATAAATCATTGAAGTTCGTCCAATAAGTGCAAAAGTCTTAATAAATTAAGATTTTAGGATATTTTGGTATTAACTATATTTAATGTAGTCCATTTCGGTTCTAAATCATTGTAATTCGTCCAATAAATGAAAAAGTCTTAACGTATTAATGGATTATGGTTCGTACAAGGTTTAATCTAGTCCATTTTGGTTCAAAATTAATGTAGTTCGTCCAATAAATGCAAAAGACTTAATAAATTAGTATTTTAGGTCATTTTGGTATTTACTAAGTTTTTTCGATTCCATTTTGGTTCTAAATCATTGTAGTTCACCCAATAAGTGCAAAAGTCTTAATGGATTCATATTTTAGGTCATTTTGTTGGTTAATTAGTTTTAGGGTTAGGGTTTAGGGTTTGGGGTTTAAGGTTTAGGGTTAGGGTTTAGGGTTTGGGGTTTAAGGTTTAGGAATTAGGTTTAGGGTTTAGGGTTTGGGGTTTAAGTTTTAGGGTTAGGGTTTGGGGTTTAAGGTTTAGGGTTTAGGTCATTTTGGTCTGTACTAGGCTTATTCTAGTTTATTTTTGTTCTTAATCATTGTAGTTCTTCCAATAAATGCAAAATACTTAATGGATTAAGATTTTAAGTCATTTTGGTATTAACCTGGTTAAATCTAGTTCATTTCGGTTCTAAATCATTATAATTCGTCCAATATGTTCAAAATTATTAATGGATTAATATTTTTGGTCATTTTAGTCATTAAGACATTTAAGGTTTAGGGTTAACAGTTTATGGTTAAAGGGTTAGGGTTTAAGGTTAGGGTTTATGGTTTATAGTTTAGGGTTTAGGGTTTATGGATTAAAATTCCTGGAAATTTTTTTATTAACTACGTTTAATGTAGTCCATTTGGGTTCTAAATCATTGTAGTTCTTCCAATAAGTAAAAAAAGTCCTAACGGATTCATATTTTAGGTCATATTGATTTTTAGTAGGTTTAACCTACTAAATAATTGTAGGTCATCCAATAAGTGTAAAAGTCTTAATGTTTTAATATTTTAGGTCATTTTGGTATTTACTATGTTTATTCATGTACATTTTGATTCTAAATCAACATAGTTCGTCCTATAAGTGCAAAAGTATTAATATTTTTAGGACATTTTTCTTTTAAATAATTGTAGTTCATCCAATAAGGGCAAAATTCTTGATGGACTAAGATATTAAGTCATTTTGGTATTAACTAGGTTTAATTTAGTCCATTTCATTGTAAATCATTGAAATTCTTCCAATAAGTGCAAAAGTCTGCATGGATTAATATTTTAGGTTATTTTGGTCTTTACTTTGTTTAGATTTTAGGGTTTAAGGGTTAGGGGTTAGGGTTTAGTGTTAATGGATTAATATTGTAGGTCATTTTGGTACTAAATCGGTTTAATCTAGTCTATTTTGGTTATAAATTATTTAAGTTCATCCTATAAGTTCAAAAGTCTTAATGGTTAATATTTTAGGTCATTACAAGTTTTTCTAGTACATTTTGGTTATAAATAAACAGAGTTAGTCCAGTAAGGGCAGAAGTCTTACAAGATTAATATTTAAGGTTATTTGGTCTTTAATTTATTTATTCTAGTTCATTTTGGTTCTAAATCATTGTAGGTCTTTCAATAAGTGCTAAAGTTTTAACGAATTATTATTTTAGTTCATTTTGGTATTAACTTAGTTTAATGTAGTTCATTTTGGTTCTAAATCATTGTAATTCCTCAAATAAGTGCAAAAGACTTGATGGATTAATATTTTAAGTCATTTTATTCTTCAAAATATTTAGGTTTAGGGTTTACGGGTTAGGGTATACGGTTTAGGGATTAGGGTTAATGGATTATTATTTTACGTTATTTTGCTATCAACAAGGTTTAATTGAATCCATTTTGTTTCTAAATCATTTTGGTTCGTCCAGTTAGTGCAAACGTCAGAATATATTCATATTTTAGAACATTTTTGTTTTTACTAGGTTTAATCTACTCTATTTTGGTTCTAAATTAATGTAGAAAAGTAGTAATAGATTAATATTTTACGTCATTTTGGTCTTTACTAAGTTTTTTCTAATCCATTTTAGTTTTAAATCATTGTGGTTATCCAATATGTGCAAAAGTCTTAATGGATTAATATTTTAGTTCATCTTGGTCATTACTAGGTTTATTCTTGTCCATTTTGGTTTTAAATTAATATAGTTCATTCAATATGTGCAAAATTCAAAATGGATTAATATTTGAAGTCACTTTGGTCTTTACTATGTTTATTCTAGTTAATCTTTGTTCTAAATTATTGTAGTTCGTCCAATAAGAGAAAACGTCTCAATGGATTAAAATTTTAGGAAATTACAAGGTTTACTCTAGTTCATTAATGGATTAAAGTCTTAATGGATTAAGATTTTAGGTCATTTTGGTTTTAACTTTGGTTAAACTAGTCCATTTTGGTTCTAAATCATTGTAATTCGTCCAATAAGTGAAGAAGTCTTAATGGATTAATATTTTAGGTCATTTTATTCTTTAATACATATAAGGTTTAGGGTTAATGGTTTATGGTTAATGGTTTATGGTTTATAGTTTAGGGTTTAAGGTTTAGGATTTAGCATTTACTGTTTAGGGTTTAGGGTTTAGGGTTAATGGATTAATATTTTAGGTCATTTTGGTATAAACTAGGTTTAATCTAGTTCATTTTGGTTGTAAATCATTGTAGTTCGTCCAACAAGTTCAAAAGTTTTAAGGAATTCATAGTTTAGGTCATATTGGTTTTTACTAGGTTTAACCTAGTCCATTTTGGTTCTAAATTAATGTAGTTGGTCCAACAAGTACAAAAGTGTTAGTAGATTAATATTTTAGGTCATTTTGGTAATTACTAACTTTATTCTCGTCCATTTTATTTCTAAATCATTGTAGTTCATCCAATAAGTGCAAAAGTCTTAATGGATTCATGTTTTAGGTTATTTTTGTTATTACTAGTTTTATTCAATTCCATTTTGGTTCTAAACAGATTTTGTTCATCCAATAAGTGCATAAGTCTTAATGGAGTAATATTTTAAGTCAGCTTCGTCTTTACTACGTTTTGGGTTGAGTGTTAAGTGGTTAGGGTTTATGATTTCGGGTTTTGGGTTAAGGGTTTACTAAGTTTTGGTGTCATTTTGGTGTTTACTAAGTTTATTCTAATTCATTTTGGTTCGAAATCATTATAGTTCATCCAATATGAGCAAAAGTCTTCATAGCTTAATATTTTTGATCATTTTGATAATTACTAAGTTTATTCTAGTACATTTTGGTTTAAATAAATGTAGTTCGTCCAATAAGTGCAAAAGTTTAAATAAATTAATAGTTTAAGTCATTTTGGTTTGTACTTAGTTTATTTTAGTCCGTTTTGGTTCTAAATCATTGTAGATCATCCATTAAGAGCAAAAGTCTTAATGGATTAAGATTTTAGGTCATTACAAGGTTTATTCTTGTCGATTTTATATCTTAATAAATATTGTTAGTCCAATATGTGTAAAAGTCTTAATTGTTTAATCATTTAGGTCATTTTTTTCTTCACTAGGTTTATTCTAATTCATTTTGGTTCTAAATCATTGTAGTACGTCGAACAAGTTCAAAAGTCTTAATGGATTAAGATTTTAGGTCATTTTTATATTAACTTTATTTAATCTAGTCCATTTTGGTTCGAAATAAATGTAACTCATCCAATAAGTGCAAGAGCCTCAATTTATTAATATTTTAGGTCATTTTAGTTTCCAATACATTTAGGGTTTAAGATTAAGGGTTTACGGTTTAGGGTTTAGGGCTTAGGGTTTAGGGTTTAAGGTTTAGGATTTAGGGTTAAAACACATTTGAATCTCAAGCATTTACAAAATAATCTTATGGTTAAAACTATAATTGAGAATTCATTTTAAAGGCGGCTAAGCGATTAAAATACATTACGAATAGAGATTGAGAAAGAACTTAAATAAATTCATTTGAATAACCAAAAAATTAGATCATATACTACAAATTTTCATCAAGGTTCACTCATATCTAACACAAATTTTTTAGCTACTTATGAAAATAAACCAGAACTAAAGAATAAAGAGTAATTAAAAGTGTTCTCATGAGAGATTCTTGATGAAGTAGCTTTGTTGATGTTCAATAGGTTAATAGTTACTCTTTATTTTTTTTTTAATGTTTATGAAAAGTATTATTTAAGATTTTATTGATTATATTAAAATAAATCCATCAAATAAATACCTTTAATTAAGTAGTGATTCTCTACATGTCATGTGAGTGAAATATATTTATTTGATTTATGAAAATTTTTCTGCCTTTGAAACATTCGAACAATTGCGCCACTTTCAATTTGTTTTAAAAAATATTCAGAGTTTGACGAAATATATTATTTAAGTACTTTGGTTGTTTGTCACTAGTTTTATTTCTCATAATGCAAAATATTAAACGTGTCTATTTTATAAATTAGATTATTTATATCTTGAAAAAGATTATTGACGCGAGTTGTCTGTAATTCTTTTTCTATAAATGAATGCAATGTCAGTTAAGGTGGTTGAAACTAATTTTTAATGAGAGTTGAATGATGTGATTATGATTAAGTATCATAAAAGATTGTTGGAAGAGTTTAGAATTAAATTTAAGTCACAAATTTATCGTGTTAGAAATTTTTAGAGATATATTTATATTTAAGAGAGTAGATTAATTAAAAGATGGAGGACAATAACTCCCCTTTCCTTTAAATATGAGAACCCGCGACTTCCACCATTACCCATTCATCTCATGCTCTGATAGTCTTAGATTAAGGAACTCATTCCTTATCCTTATCTAAAAACAGTAGACCCTCTGCATAAGACGGAAGAATGATTTTTGTTGATTTTGGTTATTATTGAGGTATATATATGTGAAATTAGTATTGTGTATTATAATCGAGAAAATAAAATAAACCCCCAAAATTTTTGAATTAGCCGAACCCTATGCACTAAAAATGAGAAATTAATTTTAGTATATATTTGAATTATGTGATAAGTTTATTTCAGTAAATGAGTTTGAGCTCATTTAGAAACTTTATTAAAATGGGGTGAGTTGTTAAAGTTATGTAAATTTCAATTTTTACTTATTTGGCGTGATCAAATTTTTACTTATTTACTAAAATGTAATCAAATTAAAAATTTGAAGTTGGTTATGGTTTGTTGTTAAAAACAGATTACTATGTTGCTGTAGTAAAAATAGATATGGTATATTTTTTTGGAAAAATCTTATTTAAACAAAAAAGTCATGCCTAAATTTTGGTAGAAAAAAATATAGAGAAAATTATACGTTCAAGACTGTTTGAAAAGTTTATGACTCTATGGGTTAAAGTGGTTCAAAACTTGATCGCGTTATTTTTTATTTATCCAAAATAATCCATGCTTTTTAAAATGTTGCCAAAAAGAAAGAATTAGAGTTTTCAATTTTTATTAATTTTTTAGAGAATCTAGATGATAGAAAATGTCTTAGTTTATTTTAATTCATAGTATAAGTTGAATTGCGTGTGGTTATTGTCAATTTTCATAGTATTCAACTTGTTATTGTCATCATTTTCGATTGGTTATCGTCAAAATGTTACGGTGTGGAAATCATCTTTTAAGGTGAGTGTAACTCCCTAACGTCTAAATAAGGATTTAAAGAAAAATATAGCTAAGTTTTTAAGGTAAATTTAATTTGTGAAATTTAAAAAATTAAAACTTAATTAAAATGAAAAATCTTTGATTTGAAGTACAAATTAATCCATCTTTAAATACTCAATGTCTAAATTCAATGTACTACAAATATACATATACATAAGCAATTTAGCATCAAGTAAAATAACTAAACTTTAAATCTAAGACTCTAACTATGACATGATTTTGCGACTTCACTTCACATTATAATGCTCAGGAGCAATGTAGATATACTATTTAGGTCTTAAATACTAAATACATGGAAACATCACCTCCATCAACATAGTGAATTATAAAAGTCAATAACATAGAACAAGAAAAACAATTTAAAGATGTTCTCAACCATACTTAGTGTGTTATGTATAGAATAGTCCTTTGATCAAAAAATTCTAAACTCAAATGTCACATAATAAAATTAAACTCGTAATTCAAATACTAAGATGAATCATATATGTATCCAAATATAAATTTGTATAATAATAGTAAAAATCTTTTGAAAATCCGTATACTAAATCACTCAAACGTGAGTCACCTGAGTGATACTGGTCCATAGTAAAGTAGGTTAGACGTTATGACCACAAAAGTATCCTATTTACTCTTCCATTACTTATTCTCATGTTTTTGAAAGAATTCAATCCACTCATCATAAAATATTTGTTTCTCCTTTATTGAAGAAATCTATCCAAATATGTATATGATTAATCAAAATACCTTTACTTATTCAATTAATCTTATGACTTAGTATATATATATATATATATATATATATAAACTTATATTTACACACATATGTTATATGTGTGGATTATAAAAATAAGATCACTCGTGAAAGAATTTGGAGTAATTAATAACGGTTATGAGTTCCTAATTCAGGTAGAAGACATTAGGTAGCTGAAACCAAACCAAAACAATCAATATAACACTTAAAATATCGTTTCAAACTGAGCTAAATTTACTCATGGAATAAGAGATAGAAAGGAACTAATTCCCTATTGACAAATTCGCTCAACGAATTTAAATTGCCTTAACAAATTTGACATGATACAAAATTATATATTTTTTTCTTCTCGAAATTTAGCATAATGATTTTCCATTCCAACTCTAAAATCCCTCTTTAATCGTCAATCAAATTAATCAAAAGTTATAAGAAACTCACATCAACGTATATCTAAAGCACCACACTCAAATTCAAAACATTCAAGACACAATTCAAAATCACCACAACATGCATTTCATCAAACCAACTTTGCCATAACACTTTCAACAAACAGATACCATGTCATCAAACCAACTTTGACATAGCACTTTCAACAAAAACATAACATGCCAGACCTGAAATTGAAATTTAAGAATGGAAATAGAAATTTATATACTTAATCATTCTCAAAATGAAGATAAAACCCTAAAGATATTTTAGTTGGGGTTCTATGCTATGTTAGAAACTTTTTGAACGAGATGAGACATTCTTCAATGTAATCTTTATCTCTACCCCATTGTATTAAACCCTAATATTCTTTGCTTCAAAGTTCTCTTATGTTTACCTCTTTTCTTCCTTCAAATTCTTCTTCTTTTATCTTTTTCTCACAACTCGCAAAAACAAGAAGGAATGATAATTATTATGTTGTTTTTATTTCTCATTATGCTTAGGTGAAAGATTAGGTTAAATATAATCTTGTGAGTAAATAGGAGAAATGGAGTATGATGTGGTCTATTTCAAGATGGGAAAAGAGTAGGATGCATGTGTTTCCATTGGGCTTAAGGATGTAAAAATGAGGTGTGGGAGTGGATTGGAGGTCGGGAAATATAAGAAGGAGTGAGGGAATCACTACGCCAAAAATTGCCTTTTACAGCGCCCCTTTTACAGCGCTTGCTATACACAAGCGCTGTTGAAAATATATTTTAAAAATAACGGATCCTTTTACAGCGCTTTGACTGACAAGCGCTGTAAAAGAAGCGCTGTTGTATGTATTATAATGTTTGCGCATAACGCTATAAGGCTTTTACAGCGCTTGTCAAAAAAGCGCTGTAAAATGAAGCGCTTTCGCGTATTATTTTACAGCGCTTTTCCCACAAGCGCTGTAAAATGCATGCGCTTTCAATTTTTTGAACTACCTATTACAGCGCTTTTTCTACAAGCGCTGTAAAATACATGCGCTTTCATTGAATTTAACTACCTATTACAGCGCTTTTTTCACAAGCGCTGTAAAATGCATAATTCAAATAATTATATACGTTGGAAACCCTCATATCATATCCTCTAGATCTTTCAAAACCCTAATATCCTCTACGTACTGTGCAGCCATCTACGTTGTCTCAGGTATTTTTTAATTTGTTTTTGTCAAAAAATCTCTTCAATTGTTTTAAATCTCTTCTACACATGATCTGTTATGCATGTTTTAAATCTCTTCAATTGTTCATGAGAAAAAACATGATCTGTTATGTTTTGAAATTGTCAAAAACAACATTATCTGTTATCATGATCCAAAACAACATTATTTCTCATGAACCATTGAATAATTCATATTATATATACCACATGATCTGTTATGTTTTGAAATTGTCAAAAATTGGCAAAAACTCATATCACATGATATGTTCTGTTTTGAAACGTGTTGATATGTTTTGTATTGAAAGCTTATTAGTTTATTAGTTTATTAGTTCAGTATTGAAAGCTTATTAGTTTTGTAACTGCATTTATATAGGTGGTATAATATGGATAGGAAATGGATGTCAGCCAATCGATTGTCAAAAGAGTATGAAATTGGAGTGAAGGAATTTGTTGAGTTTGCAGTGAAGAATGCAAAAGATCCAAATAGAGTAGTTTGTCCTTGTTTAAAATGTTGTTTTGGAAAACGTGTTAGAGAAGATGAATTAGAAGGACATCTAGTATGTAATGGAATTGATCAAAGCTACACATGTTGGATAAGACATGGTGAGAAAAAAAAAGGAAACATTAATTTTGAGAATAGTTCGACATATGCTTCAACTGACTTCGATACAAATACATATGAGCCGGACCGAGTTGATGAGATCGCAAAAGCAGTTGAAGAAGATCTTCGAGATTGTCCTAAAATGTTTGAAAGTTTGTTGAGTGATGCAGAGAAAGAATTATATAATGGTTGTACTAAATTCACAAGACTGTCAGCGATATTAAAGTTGTACAACTTAAAAGCGAGTAATGGATGGTCTGATAAAAGCTTTACAGAATTATTAACACTCATAAAAGGTATGTTGCCAGATGATAATGAACTTCCCAGTCGAACCTACGAGGCTAAACGAATTTTGTGTTCTATTGGCATGAGTTACGAAAGGATTCATGCGTGTCCTAATGATTGCATTTTATTTCGAAATGAATATGAACTACTTAAGGCGTGTCCGAAATGCAATGTCTCTCGATATAAGAAGAAAGAATCTACTCCAGCAAAAGTCGTGTGGTATTTTCCTATAATACCAAGATTTAGGCGCATGTATCGCAGTGAAGAAGATTCAAAACACTTGACATGGCATGCAGATGAAAGAATTAAAGATGGAAAGTTTCGACACCCTGCAGATTCCCCACAATGGGCAAAAATTGATCACGACTATCCTGAATTCGGGATGGAGTCAAGAAATCTAAGACTTGCACTTTCTACTGATGGAATGAATCCACATGGTCTTCAAAGCATCTCACACAGCACGTGGCCTGTGATTTTGGTAATATATAACCTACCTCCATGGTTATGTATGAAGCGTAAGTTTATGATGTTGTCTCTGTTAATTTCTGGACCCAAACAACCGGGGAATGATATCGACGTATACTTGAATCCTCTAATCGAAGATTTAAAACGTATGTGGGAGACAGGTGTGGAAGTTTATGATGGGTATAAGAAAGAATGTTTCAATTTGAGGGCTATGTTGTTCGGCACAATTAATGATTTTCCAGCATATGGTAATTTATCAGGATATAGCATTAAAGGTCAGTGTGCATGTCCTATATGTGAAGAGAGTACAAATTGGATGCGATTGAAACATTGTAAGAAGAATGTGTTTCTTGGACATCGTAGATTTTTACCTTATAGTCATCAGTATCGTTGGTGGAGAAATGCATTTAATGGAAAATCAGAGGAAGGTAAAGCTCCTTCAGCACCGACTGGATATCAAATACTCGAAAAAGTACAAGGTTTGACCAATAAATTTGGCAAACCTTTTGCGGGAGAGTTGGTCAAAACTGGGTGGAAGAAAAGGTCAATTTTCTTTGAATTGCCATATTGGAAGTCATTGTATATAAGACATTTCCTTGATGTGATGCATATTGAAAAAAATGTATTTGATAGTGTTATTGGTACGTTACTCAATGTCCCAGGAAAGTCTAAAGATGGCATCAACGCAAGATTGGACTTGGTCGATATGGGAATAAGAAATGAATTGGCTCCAGTAAAGAAAGGAAATCGCACATATCTACCTCCAGCCGCTCATACTCTATCTAGAAAGGAAAAAATTGTTTTATGTAAATTTCTACACGAAGTTAAAGTTCCAGAAGGATACTCTTCGAACATTAAAAGTTTGGTTTGTATGAAAGACCTCAAGTTAAAAGGTTTGAAGACCCATGATTGTCATATTCTAATGGAGCATTTGCTACCAATAGGTATACGTTCCATTTTACCTGAAAAAGTTCGACTAGCCTTGACTAGATTATGTTTCTTCTTCAGGGAAATTTGTAGTAAAGTGATCGACCCTCAGAAATTACCGACATTGCAGAGGGAAATTGTTGTTACTTTGTGTGAGCTTGAAATGTATTTCCCACCATCGTTTTTTGATATAATGGTTCACCTTACTGTTCATCTGGTTAAGGAGACACAACTTTGTGGGCCAGCTTATATGAGATGGATGTATCCGATTGAACGATATATGAAAATATTAAAAGGGTACGTAAAAAGTAGAAGTCGACCAGAAGGTTGTATTGATGAACGATACATTGTGGAAGAGGCTGCTGAATTTTGTACTGAATATCTGTCCAATGTTGAATCCATAGGGCTTCCCATGTCTCGTCATTCGGGAAGAATATCAGGAGAAGGGATAATTGGAAGGAGACTACTGACTATATCAAGGACAGAATGGGAGCAGGCACAATTGTATGTTCTGCACAATGATGATGAGGTTCAACCGTATGTTACAATACACATGGATCAGTTAGCTCGTTTGAACATGAATAGGAATCAAAATTGGATAACTCGAGAGCACAATCGAAGTTTTATAACATGGTTAAAAAATCACATAAAGTCAAAATTTGATATAGACCCCGGATCAATTTCACAGAGGTTGAGGTGGCTAGCAAATGGTCCGAGCTTACATGTCTTTTCTTACACTGGTTATGTTATTAACGGCTACACATTTTATACCAAAGAACAAGATGATCAGACCACTATGCAAAACAGTGGAGTCACTCTCGTAGCTGAAGCGATGCATGTCTCCAGTGCAAAAGACAAAAACCCAATATATGCAAATCTATCATATTTTGGGGTTATCGAGCGCATATGGGAGTTAGACTACACAATATTTCGTGTTCCCATATTTGGTTGCAAGTGGGTCGATAATAATAATGGCGTTCGGATTGATGAGTCAGGATTCTTGCTTGTGGATTTTAATAGGGTGGGATACAAAGACGAGCCTTTTATTTTAGCGTCGCAAGCTCAACAAGTGTTTTATGTCGCCGATCCTTCTGATGATAAACGGTTTGTTGTCCTATCGACCAATAAAATAAGTGATGATAACAACAATGATGAAGATGTTGGTAATGATCTTTTATTTGCAACATCACAACAACCACATGAAATTGATTCAACTGATGATGGTTTATATCTTAGAGATGATCATGATGAGGGAATTTGGATTAATCCATCGTTTCGTATTGTAAATGGACAAACAGATTCGAATCCCACCAGGAAAAGAAGAAGGGCATCTTAATGTACATGTTTAATTGTTGTAATCTGAAGTATTGTAACCTGAATTATTGAAATGTACATGTTTAATTGTTGTAATCTGAAGTATTGTAATCTGAATTATGGGTGGGAGGATAATACTTTCTCACCAAATTTTCGTTAATGTAATTTAGGTGACTTAATTGAAATATTAGCATACAAATTCAAATGAATGAATATTAATAACCATTTTTACTTATAAATAGTAAGAGAGTGTATAAAATTGAGAAAATGGTGGTAAAATGAAGAAAATAGTAAGAAGGCTGATTCCTCCCATGTTAGAACAATTTCAGCGTTCAAATTAGACTCTAATTAATTCAAATTCAAATTGAAAGGGTGGAGAGTCATGGAACGTTTTACAGCCCTTATAAGGAGACGTTTTACAGCGCTCTCCTAACAAAGCGCTGTAAAAGGCCCTATAAAAAATAAAATAAAGAGAACTTTTACAGCGCTTATGTGAACAAGCGCTGTAAAAGGCCCTTTAAAAAATAAAATAAAGAGACCTTCTACAACGCTTATGTGAACAAGCGCTGTAAAAGGCTCATGTAATTTACAAACGCTTACATTTACGAAGTTCACTTAATTCAGATTCGAACCGAGGCCCTCCAAGTGTACAAGGGTTTAAAAGGCACTAAGTAAAATAAAATAAAGAGACATTTTACAGCGCTTGTTCACACAAGCGCTGTAAAAGGTCTATTTATTTTATTTTATATTAGCCTTTTAAAGGCTTGTCACACTTGGGTTCGAATCTGAATTAAGTGAACTTCGTATATGTAAGCGTTTGTAAATTACAAAAGCCTTTTACAGCGCTTGTGTGGACAAGCACTGTAAAAGGATCATGTGATTTACAAACGCTTAGAAATACGAAGTTCACTTAATTCAGATTCGAACCCAAGTGTGACAAGCCTTTAAAAAGCACTAAGTAAAATAAAATAAATAGACCTTTTACAGCGCTTGTTCACATAAGCGCTGTAAAATGTCTCTTTATTTTATTTTACTTAGTGCTTAATATTCATCAGATAGCTAACATGACTTTCTCTAACAGGATTTTCTTCAAACACCTTGTACGCATCATGGGAATCCCCAAAAATACATTGTTAACATAAACATCAGACCCATTATTAACAAAAACATCAGACACATTGTTAACAAAAAACATCAGACCCATTGTTAACAAACCCAATTTTCGCTTTGATGAACCTGAAGATCAAGTTACGATTTAAGAATGAAAGGGAATGTAAAGAGATAAAAAGGGTTTTGAGGTGGAGATTGAAAGAGTAAGCTTTGATGTTTGCGAAGAAGATGCATAAAAGGACTTTGAGGTGGAGTTTGGTGAAGAGGAAGAGAGCTTGGTGGGTTTTGCAGAGCTTGTTTAAAAAATAACATAGCAAAACAAAAAAGTAACATAATAAGGCCTTTTATAGCGCTTGTTGACAAAAGCGCTGTAAAAGGCCTTTTAAAAATTTAAATAAGGATGTCTTTTACAGCGCTTCTTTGAGGAAGCGCTGTAAAAGGATTTTTTAAAAGACAATGAGGTCGTTTACAGCGCTTGTGGATAAAAGCGCTGTAAAAGAGCCTTTTAAAAATTTTAATAAGGATGTCTTTTACAACGCTTCTTTGAGGAAGCGCTGTAAAAGGCTTTAACAAACAAGCGCTGTAAGGACGCTTTTTAGAGCGCTTTTTTAACAAGCGCTGTAAAAGGATTAGGCCTTTTAGAGCGCTCTTTGTAAAAGCGCTGTAAAAGGGTTATATATATATTAACCTCTTCAGTTTCCTCTTCTTTACGTAAACTACACTATCATTGAAACCTTCATCGTTCTTCTCTTCTTTTGCAAACCCTATAATCCCGTCCATTACAAACTGTTTTTCCACGATCCTCTCCTTCATTTCGAACCTTATTTCCGTCCAAGATCATTTCGAACCTGATATTTTCATTGAAATACGTAACCCTCATTACGTATTTCTTCAAAACGTTTTTCTGTGAACCTTATTGCTTAACAAATTTCTGTGTTCGCTCTTTTCTTTGCATTTCATCTTTCTTCCAACCATTATTCAGGTATTGTTGTTATTTATTTTTTGTAATGATTAAAATGCATGTTGAGCTTGTTTAAAATATATATACTGATACATGTTGAGGTTGTTTAGAATAATGCATGATGCATGTTGAGCTTGTTGATGTTATATTAAACTGCATGTTGAACTTGTTGTAGTTAAATGGATACAAACAAAGAAATAGAATGTCAAAATGAAGAAGTTGGCACCTCTAAGGATTATGAAAATGAAGTCAAACGTGGTGCAACTATAATGCAAAAGGTGATCAAAGCAAGGAGCAATGGCACGAAGTTTGAGGTTATACTATACTATACTCTGTTTGCTGTGTATTTGTTTAGCTTTTTTTAATAGCATGTACTTACTATATGAGTTTATTAGGTTGGCTGGAATGAAAGTGGTCAGCCAATTGACCCCAACAGCGCAATGTTTGTAAGTTACATTGGGGCTGTTGTTCGACAAAATATTCCTGTAACCATTGACGATTGGAGAGATAAGGCGTTGAAGGATGCCAAAGATATCATATGGAATGATATCCAAGTAAATTTTTTGATTCAATCTTTGTCATTTATAAATATTTTCATTGAAATACTTTACTTATAATTTTTTTCATTGCAGACAACTTTTGTCCTTGATGAAGGACGAAAGAATTACGTTTTGAGAGTTGCGGGAAAAATCCATCGGGGATTTAGATCGCATCTCTCAAATTTCTATATAAAAGATAGAGAAGGAAACACAAGTGCTGAACCTCCAAAGATATATCAACATTATATATCAAATGATGAATGGAAAGCATTTGTTTCCAAACGTACTGACCCCGCATTTGTCGTAAGTGATTAATTTATTTGCATTTGTGTGTTTTATTATTCATATTCGTAGCGTATTTTAAATTTTAACATAATTGCTATTTTTTTATATAGAATATTAGTAAGGCAAATCGCGAGAGGGCAAGCAACCCGACGCACCCATACAGAAGATCACGTATGGGATATGCACGGCTAGACCAAACCCTTGTAAGTCAATTTAACATCAATGGTTGAAGGAATTTGTATTATAACCTATAGTTTCTAATTAATATTTTTTTTAACAAATAGCGACAAGAGACCCAATCCAATCAACCATTGGATCGTCATATCTTGTGGAAGGAAGCTCGGGTAAATAAAGATGGAGTGGTTGATAACGAAAATGTTCAAAAAGTAATAGAACTTTGTGTAAGTATATTATGACTTTAATATTGTATTTATCACTTAAATACTTTTTAATATTGTATTTTAAAAATGCTAATGAACTTAATGTTACATGTAATTTAGGAGACGATCGAACAAAGTTCTGAACATGAAGAGGGCAACAAGGCTACTTGCAGGGATACTCTGGGCAAAGTTTTTAATGTTCCTGAATATTCTGGTCGTGTTAGGGGGAAGGGATTTGGCGTAACTCCGAGAAGCTTTTTCCCTCAAGAGAAGCGCCAAAAACCTTCCAACGAGGAAGTATTGGAGAAGCTCAGAATCCTATCTGAGCAAGTGGGACTCTTGGTGAATAAGAATAAAGACAAGCAACTTCCGGATCAGCTCCAAGGTGAAATAAAAATGGAGAGTGAAAGCGGGAGTTGCAACGTCGGTTTGAAAAATATTCCCGAGGTAATTAATTACTTACTTGCTTATGTAATTACTTATGCATTAAACAATATTATATATTAGTTGTACTTATGTTTTAACTATTGATTTAGGGTGTCCATTCATGTTTCCTATACTTGTCATCGCCCACTCATCGGAAGGTGGGAAAAGGTAAATTGTACAATACTTTGGGAGAAGTATTGCACAATACTCCGATTCCTGTGGGCCATGTCAAAGTATCGCCTACTGTTGCCTTTGAACCAACTGCACCGTTGCCGATACCGGACAACAACATTGATATGCAGACTTTGGGCGAAGCTGTTGGTAGTTACGTGGCATGGCCCACGAACCTTGTTGCCCTCGTTAAAAGCCCTCCCAGAAACGAATCTGTTACGTCTCCCGAAAAGGTTTGTCACATTTATTGGATAATTGTCAATTTTTTAAGATTCAATAAACTAACATTTAACCTCATTTTTGTAGGTCCAAATAAATAAACCTCCCGCACATCCAAAAAAAGGCAGCAAACCTCAAAAATTGGAGGTTACTAGAGCTGCCAAATTACAAAGGCCGGAGGCCAATAAAACTCCCAATAAAGCTGCCAAACTTGCAGCAAGAAAAAAACTGGATCGTGGGAAATCCGTCGCTGCTGCTCCTACAATAAGTCAGCCACCCCTTGGTAAATACGGGGCGTATCTTGACAAGCAAGTAAAAAACAAGTTATGCAGCAGCGACGATTCGCGCATGATACACATGAATAAAGATATATTCGGAGATGAGTATGAGGAATTGTTCGACAAGGAGCACGTATATGAACTTCTCGAACATAAGGAGCTCAGTGCTACTGTGATGTGCTTGTACATAAGGTAAAAAATACTTTTAATTGCATTTATTGGTAATTACTTAAATGTATTGGTAATTAATCTTCTTTAAAATTTTAATTGAAGGTTTTTGCATGAGAAGTTCGTGTGCATGCGGAAATTGTCAAATAAATACTCATTCTTGTCTCCGCATAAGCTGTCCATGTGGAAACACGATCAAGAAAATGTAAATAAATACATTACGAATATGTTTTTAGGAAATAAAGAAAAGGAAAAATTGTTCTTCGCACCATATAATTCAGGGTATGTAATTTTATCTTTTTAATTGATGAGAATTTAATTTATTAGTTGTGTATAAACAAAATTGCTTAACAAATTTTTTGTTGTTGTAGGGCACATTGGGTGCTATTTGCAATCAATGCGGTCTCTGAAGTTATATACTATTTGGATCCCGTGCATGGCGATTACAACAAACACTCCGAAATAAAGACTATGTTCGACACGTAAGTAATATTCATTTATTTTTGTTACACATATATATAAATAAGTGTTTGTTCATGCTAAAATAATCACATTTATCCATTTATATAGTGCCTTAAAAGTTTATCGATCTCAAAGAGGTGCGATAGTGTCGAAGCAAAAGTCTAATAATATTACATGGATCCCAATAAAGTGCCCTCGTCAAACAAACAACATCGATTGTGGGTACTATGTATTGAGATTCATGAAGGAGATTGTTGACAAGAATAAAACTATTATCCCAAAAACGGTACGATATTTTGATTATATGATTTTCATATATAAAGTATCTATATATTTGATACTAACTTAATATAATATGTTCAATTTTTATATTGCAGTACTTTGAAAATTCCAGTCCATAATATTCTGAGCAAGATCTGATGGAATTAAAGGAGGAATGGTGTGAGTATGTGATTGAAATGAAAATTATTTGATTTTCTGGGAAATAGCATGCTGCTGTGCAAGGGATCTGAATATTATATGGTGCATAGTTATTATATGTATATGATCATAGGACAGTATATAAACATGCATATGAATATGTTGTAAATTAGGTTCAATGTATATTTAGTTACTTATGTTGTAAATTACTGTGTTATAGGGTATATGTATCATGTTTTGTTTTAACAGATTCTGGTTCTGGTTCTGGTTCTGTTTCTGGTTCTGGTTGTGTTACAGGGTACATGCATATGAATATGTTATACATTACTGATTATGGTTGTGTTGTGTGAACGTACTGGTTCAAACTAATTTTGGATAAAAAGATAAAAGACAACGCTTTATAAAAAAAATGCCATAAAAGGCTAAAAGGCGCTTTTAAAATATATATATATATATATATATATATAAAAAATAAAAAATAAATAACACCTATTACAGCGCTTTTTCCACAAAGCGCTGTAAAAGGCATACCAAAATATGAATTATGGGTATTCCTTTTACAGCGCTTGTTATAAAAAGCGCTGTAAAAGGCATACCAAAATATGAATTATGGGTATGCCTTTTACAGCGCTTGTTATAAAAAGCGCTGTAAAAGGTGCCCCAAATATATGAATTATGGGTATGCCTTTTACAGCGCTTGTTATAAAAAGCGCTGTAAAAGGTGCCCCAAATATATGAATTATGGGTATGCCTTTTACAACGCTTGTTATAAAAAGCGCTGTAAAAGGTGCCCCAAATATATGAATTATGGGTATGCCTTTTACAGCGCTTGTTATAAAAAGCGCTGTAAAAGGTGCATAATAAGCGCGCGTTATAAAAGGTGCCTTTTACAGCGCTTTTTATAAGCGCTGTTGTATCTTTTACAGCGCTCGATTCCACAGCGCTTTTTCAAAAGCGCTGTAGAAGGCTTAAAAAAAGCGCTGTAAAAGGCTATTTTTGGCGTAGTGAATGAGCATAAGTGCGTAGTAGTAGTGAGAATTGAAAACAGTAGTAGTTAATATCTTAATATCTTAATTCTAAATATCTTAGTTCTACACTGTCGAAATCAAACTAAATCAACAGTAGTAGTTAAGATTTACATTATAATTTTTAATAAAATATTATATGGGAATAGTATTACTACTAAATTTTGAAAAAAAAATACAAATGAGAGTAATGGTAAAATGTTGAAAGTAGCAATACTTGATAAAAAAAATTTGGGTTGTCACTAGAATTAGAAGTGTGGGACGAATTAGGATGGATTAGAAGTGTGGGACGAATTAGGAGGTAATTAAGGTCTCAAGGACTTAGTTATGATTGAGTCACAAGATTGGAATAATGATTTTATTATAAGCAAGATTTTAGCTATGCTTATTGAGATAACGATACTTGTTAATGAAGATAACATAAGTATGGACTCTTCCAATTTTCTAGTATCACATATAGGTTGTACTTGTTATTGATGTTGTCGAATTATTTTTACACGACTTAATGTATGAACTTGTTGTTGTTGATGTTTTGATTGAAATTGTGTTATTGACGTATTGATGTGCGTTCATAACTACTATAAACATGTGTTTGCGCTTTGTGTTATGAATATTTTTGTGATAAATGCCATGATTATGCTATGTGTACTATGTGATGAGAATTATTAATCTTTGAATGAGATTTTAAAAGTGTAGAATGAAAAGAACAAAAGAACTTGAGTATGAATTGTGTTTTTAAAAACTTTTGGCGACTATTCACAAAGTAAAGAAGAAAATACACGTGTATGAAAACAAAGCAGAAAGAGACACAATAACTTATCTTGTTTCACCACCAACACGGTTGCTACGTCCAGTACCTTCAACTTGAATGATTAATCCACTAAATTGTTACTAGATCAGACTTACACTTGAACACCTACCACTACAAAAAATTTGAAACATTGCGACACATGCCTTGCGACGGTTTTTAGAAAACCGCCTCCGTTCATACACTGCGGCGGTTCCTGCGGCCAATATACTGCTTATTTAATGGCTTTGGCTGCTTGTGTTTGATATCTTAGTTTAGTGAAAATATTGTGTTACTTGAGTCTTATTTTCTCTGTTTTTATGTTGCCCAGTGCTGTCAATCATGTTTTTGGGCCACTCTTAAGGGTCTAAACTTATTTTCTCTGTTTTTACGTTCCATGGGTTATCCATCTTTGTCATCTCTTAACTCAAGGTACTTGTCTTCACACATTCCAAGTCCAAGTAATGCTTCAGTAAGTTTCATGATCGGTTCATCCAGTCATCATCAGCATCCACTCTGTTATAGTGAGTCAGCCGCAAGCTTCTCATCGTTTGTGTCTGCCAACTCCCTTCCGGAATGTTGAGGGATGCACGTCCTATATAGAGTACCAATAGGGTTTCCGTCCATTGTATTGATAACATAATATCAGGATAATCTGTGAAGTTTTGCATTGTATCTTTGCAGATTGATTTGACAAAGAAACTTTCCAAAAAAGACTAATCTTATATTGTTTTGGCGAGTTTGTTTGAAACAGTTGGAAATGATAGCGTTTCAGAAACTGTACTGAATCATTGCAAGTAATAATTGAAATGTTAATACCGAGTGTCAAACTCAAGGATTCCGTTTTACTATCGAAATATTTAATCTCCAAAATTAAACAAAAAGATTCCAAGTTAATTGAAATAATATTTAAAATTAATAACAATAATAAAAATGATCCTTTATAATAAGAAAAATGTCAGGGATGAGTTTCACTTCAAATCCAACCTTGGTGTCTAATTTGATCTTAGTTACTAAATTGCTTTATTGAGTTATTACTGAATTCTCTTTATTATTCTTGCTCTAATGTCTTAGTGACAGAACCTTTAATTCGAAAGTAACCCCTAATTCCTTAGTGGATTTAACATTAGAATTAAGAATTATCGTACATGAATTCTCTTCTTAAACTATTGCCTCTGCAACTAATTTAATTGGTTTCACGACCTTCATCTATCTCTAGACTACAAATTCATGATTTTCAAAATACGAATCGTAAAGTCCACTTCTGTTTCAAAATATGAATCGTAGAACAATTTAATGTTGATCAAGCAATAAAAAACATTAAGGGTTTCATCTTGTTACACTCATCCCTAACAAATAGGGTTTAGTTACTCATGATAGAGATAGAAAAGATAGAGATTATAGAAGAATTACAAGTAAGATTCATGAATGATTCCTGATAAAACTGCTCTAATGGTGTTAGAAACGAATGTCTTTGATTTTCTCTGCTAGGGCAGAAGTCTCCCAACATCTCATTAGTATAAAACATCCCTATAAATAAACGTATTTAGTCCAGTAAGGGCAAAAGTCTTACATGATTAATATTTTAGGCTATTTGGTCTTTACTTTATTTATTCTAGTTCATTTTGGTTCTAAATCATTGTAGGTCTTCCAATAAGTGGTAAAGTTTTAACGGATTATTATTTTAGGTCATTTTGGTAATAACTTGGTTTAATGTAGTTCATTTTGGTTCTAAATCATTGTAATTCCTCCAATAAGTGCAAAAGTCTTGATGAATTAATATTTTAAGTCATTTTATTCTTCAAAACATTTAGGTTTAGGGTTTACAAGTTAGGGTTAGGGTATAGGGTTTAGTGATTAGGGTTAATGGATTATTATTTTATGTTATTTTGCTATCAACAAGGTTTAATCTAATCCACTTTGTTTCTAAATCATTTTAGTTCGTCCAGTTAGTGCAAACTTCAGAATATATTCATATTTTAGAACATTTTGGTTTTTACTAGGTTTAATCTACTCTATTTCGGTTCTAAATTAATGTAGTTCATCCAATAAGTGCAAAAGTACTAATAGATTAATATTTTACGTCATTTAGGTCTTTACTAAGTTTTTTCTAATCCATTTTAGTTTTAAATCATTGTGGTTATCCAATATGTGCAAAAGTCTTAATTGATTAATATTTTAGTTCATTTTGGTCATTACTAGGTTTATTCTTGTTCATTTTGGTTTTAAATTAATATAGATCATTCAATAAGTGGAAAATTCAAAATGGATTAATATTAGAAGTCACTTTGGTCTTTACTATGTTTATTCTTGTTAATCTTTGTTCTAAATTATTGTAGTTCGTCCAATAAGAGAAAACGTCTTAATGGATTAAAATTTTAGGAAATTACAAGGTTTATTCTAGTTCATTAATGGATTAAAGTCTTAATGGATTAAGATTTTAGGTCATTTTGGTTTTAACTTTTGGTTAAGCTAGTTCATTTTGGTTCTAAATCATTGTAATTCATCCAATAAGTGAAGAAGTCTTAATGGATTAATACTTTAGGTCATTTTATTCTTTAATACATTTAAGGTTTAGGGTTAATGGTTTACGGTTTATAGTTTAGGGTTTAAGGTTTAGGATTTAGCATTTACAGTTTAGGGTTTAGGGTTAATGGATTAATATTTTAGGTCATTTTGGTATAAACTAGGTTTAATCTAGTTCATTTTGGTTGTAAATCATTATAGTTCGTCCAATAAGTTCAAAAGTTTTACTAGGTTCAAAATATTTTAGGTCATATTGGTTTTTACTTGGTTTAACCTAGTCCATTTTGGTTCTAAATTAATGTAGTTCGTCCAACAAATACAAAAGTGTTGGTAGATTAATATTTTAGGTCATTTTGGTTATTACTAATTTTATTCTCGTCCATTATATTTCTAAATCATTGTAGTTCATCTTATAAGTGCAAAATTCTTAATGGATTCATGTTTTAGGTTATTTTTGTTATTACTAGGTTTATTCTTTTCCATTTTCGTTCTAAATAGATTTTGTTCATCCAATAAGTGCAAAAGTCTTAATGGATTAATATTTGAAGTCAGTTTCATCTTTACTACATTTTAGGTTGAGTGTTAAGTGGTTAGGGTTTATGGTTTCCGGTTTTGGGTTAAGGGTTTAGGAATTAGGGTTTAGGGTTTAATGTTAATGGATCATTATATTAGATCGTTTCAGAATTAAATAGGTTTAATCTAGTCCATTTTGTTTATAAATCATTTTATTCATTCAATAAGTGCAAAAGTCTTAATGGATTCATATTTTAGGATATTTTAGTTTTTACCAGGTTTAATCTAGTCTATTTTAGTTCTAAATTGAAGTAGTTCGTCCAATAAGTGCAAAAGTCTTAATGGATTAATATTTTTCGTCATTTTGGTGTTTACTAAGTTTATTCTAATTCATTTTGGTTCGAAATTATTATAGTTCATCCAATATGCGCAAAAGTCCTAATAGCTTAATATTTTTGATCATTTTGGTCATTACTAGGTTTATTCTAGTACATTTTGGTTTAAATTAATGTAGTTCATCCAATAAGTGCAAATGTTTAAATAAATTAATAGTTTAGGTCATTTTGGTCTTTACTTAGTTTATTTTAGTCCGTTTTGGTTCTAAATCATTGTAGATCATCCATTAAGAGCAAAAGTTTTAATGGATTGAGATTTTAGGTCATTACAAGGTTTAGTATAGTCCATTTTATATCTAAATAAATATTGTTAGTCCAATAAGTGTAAAAGTCTTAATTGTTTAATCTTTTAGGTCATTTATTTCTTCACTAGGTTTATTCTAATTCATTTTGGTTCTAAATCATTGTAGTATATCCAATAAGTGCAAAAGTCTCAATGGATTAATATTTTAGGTCATTTTAGTTTCCAATACATTTAGGGTTTAAGGTTAAGGATTTACGGTTTAGGGTTTATGATTTAGGGCTTAAGGTTTAGGGTTTAAGGTTTAGCATTTAGGGTTAAAACACATTTAAATCTCAAGCATTTACAAAATAATTTTATGGTTAAAACTATAATTGAGAATTCATTTTTAAGGCGGCTAAGCGATTAAAATACATTATAAATAGAGATTGAGAAAGAACTTAAATAAATTCATTTGAATAACCAAAAAATAAAATTATATACTATACATATTCATCAAGGTTTACTCATCCCTAACAAAAAATTTTTAGCTACTTATGAAAATAAACCAGAACTAAAGAATAAAGAGTAATTAAAAGTGTTCTCTTGAGAGATTCTTGATGAAGTAGCTTTGTTGATGTTCAATAGGTTAATTGTTACTCTTAATTTTTTTTTTAATGTTTATGAAAAGTATTATTTAAGATTTTATTGATTATATTAAAATAAATCCATCAAATAAATACCTTTGATTAATTAGTGATTCTCTACGTGTCATGTAAGTGAAATATATTTATTTTATTTATGAAATTTTTTCAAATTTCATGATTGAAAAATTTTCTCCCTTTGAAAAATTCGAACAATTGCGCCACTTTCAATTTGTTTTAAAAAATATTCAGAGTTTGACGACATATATTATTTCAGTACTTTGGTTGTTTGTCACTAGTTTTATTTCTCATAATCATTTTTCATAGTGCAAAATATTAAATGTGTCTATTTTATAAATTAGATTATTTATATCTTGAAAAAGATTATTGACGCGAGTTGTCTGTAATTCTTCTTCTATTAAAGAATGCAATATCAATTAAGGTGGTTGAAACTAATTTTTATTGAGAGTTGAATGATGTGATTATGATTAAGTATCATAAAAGATAGTTGGTAGAGTTTAGAATTAAATTTATGTCACTAATTTATCGTGTTAGAAATTTTTAGAGATTTATTTATAATTGAGAGAGTAGATTATTTAAAAGATGGAGGACAATAACTCCCCTCTCCTTTAAATATGAGAACCCCCCGACTTCCCCCAATTACCCATTCATCTCATTGTTTTTCTCATATTCTTCTTTCTCTCTAAAAACACAAAATCCTAACTTTTCGTCTCAATTTTTAAGCTTCCAAAAAACTTCAAACCCAAAAAGCTCGAACTACAAAATTGCTCTGATACTCTTGTGTCATCTATTAGAGCCCTTACCTTCAGTAGACTCTTTGCATAAGACGGAAGAATGATTTTTGTTGATTTTGGTTATTATCACTACTAGAAATCAGCTTTTTACATGCGGAATTTCCTACGGATTTAAGCTAAAAATCCACAAAAACACAAGTTACCTGCGAAATTGCTGGACGTAAAACTTTTGTGGATAATTGTTACCTGAAGATTTCTGAATCCCCAGGTACACTACCTGCAGATTTATCCGCAGGAAAAGTGAATAAATTTCGCAATAATCATTGAATAAAGTTAACACATTTTCATACGACATTTCTTATAGAAATATATGTGGTATTATTCTTTCAAATTTTTGTCGCGTGAAATTCCGCAGGTATTTATCCACATACACCAAAATACCGTTCGCATGAAAATCCGCAGGTAATTTCGCAATAAAATTATTTTTGAAAAAAAAATCCACAGAATATTGCTGAAATTTCCACTGTAAATTAATTTTTCTGATTTTTTATTTATATAAAAATTTCAACTAAAAATATATAAAAACATTATTATAAATATATTTTTTAAATATTTAATATTAGTCTTTAATTGAAATACTATTGCAATACTCTCAAATAAAACTTATATTATGTTAACAAATCAAAACTAAATATTAATTAAAGAATGCTCCAAGTATCGTGATACTTCTAAACAAGCTTTATATCATGTTGCAAATCATAACTAAGTATTAATTAAAGCATGATTAAAAAAAACCTAAGTATAATCAAATATATGATACAACCAAATTAACAAAATAAAAACAAATACTTTTCGATCACTACCAATATCATCATCCCCATTATCTTCATTAACTTGGACGAAAAGAAGATCCAAAAATTCCTAAATGTTGCATGAGAAAGGTGAAATTTTTGTTGGTCTCGACCATCTCTTTTTCTTGTCATTGCAATTGTTGCTTGATCAACAACTTTTCTTTTTCTTGTTCCCGTCTTTGCTAAAATAATTCAAGGGTTGAATATGGTTTTGATCGCAATAAAATTGGAATTGTAATTACAGTATCACCAGTTCTCTTGTCAACCTCTATTTGCTTCAAAAGAAATTGGACAAGCTGTTGTGTCACAATGAAGATATTAATATCAGAAACTTTCTCATGTAGCCATATATATCAAAAGCAGCAAAATCCTCAATCTAAATGTTGTTCTTAAGTTAATCAATCTCATTGAACCTAGATTTCTATTTTAGAATAAAGCCAAATATACGACAAGACACCACAACCCAAAATAGTTTCACCACCACTATCATATATGTAACGTATAAAAATTGGTTAAATTCTGTTAGGAGACAATCAGACATTCATGCATACTAATATATGGATTTAAGAAGACAACTGTTTAAATTAGTTTACCCCAGGTTTGTATTTGGAAGATCTGGAAGCCAATTTATTGAAAAGCTGCATTAATTGAACAGGGCTATCCTTCTCATATCGCAAAACATATAGCACGACCAAACGTAGTCGGTCCATATCTGATATGCTTTCATTGTTTAGTAGATTAGTCACTTCCTCCAAAAGAGTGCACATAGAGACAAAAGTTATTACTTACAACCAAAACTTACTTTAACTTTATCATTTTTAAACTGTTACCAGTCCATATAACAACAATTAGCAGGAATAAATAGAATTGCATTTTTATGTGAGGAATGAGGATAAAAATAAGATTGCTTCACATAACAAATAGTTTATAGTGAAGTGAAACTAACTGTGGATATTATTAAAGAATTGTTTATTCTTATACTTTGTTGTAGTTCCTTGTCCTAAATTCTTAAATTGTTGAAAATTCAAATGCGAGTAAGAAGTTCAACATTAAAAGGAAAGGGCAAAGTGAGAACAGAGTGACTACAATAACTCATATAACCCATGAAAGTACTAATTTCATAGTGAACAATATAGAGCTTATGAAGACAGAACAAACTTTCTACAAGGATACCATATTTTTTCAATTTAATATCAGCACCAAAGTGAAAATATCAATGTATATTAGTGTCATGTGCACATGAAAAATAAGTCACAGTAAACATTGCACAGTTGAAACTGTAAAACCCGTAATTTTAAATCCTAAGTTATACAATTTTAGGGTATTTTGTGTTAAATTGCTTAGGCTTTTAACCCAGTTTTCGGTATTTAGTGAGTTAAAGGCCGAAAATATATTTTTGGAAATTGGATAAAATTATTATCGGGAAATAATTTACTTCCGTTACAAAGGATTTAATACCAGGCAATTTTGTTATAAATATATCTGGTTGCAGAAAAATTTATCTATCAATTGAGTTGCGACGAGGATAGATATTTTTGACAAAAAGTGGATTGGAGAGGTTATGGGTGAAATGGTAATTTTAATAAATATCTAGATATTTGTTAAGTTATAAGTTATATATATTTATATATATTTATATATATATATATATATATGTTTGTGTGGAGGGAAAAAGAAAAGAAAATTAGAAAAGAAAGAAAAGGAAATAGAGAGGAAAGGAAAAAGAAAAGAAAACAATTAACGGAGGAAACTACATTTCTTCCCCCTGCCTCGGGAGCCTTCTTCCTCCTACCTCCATCTTTGTTGCTTCTTTTGCTTCAATAAAAGGAATCAAGGCTTGGTGGGTGAGAAAGCAAAGATTCCTCAACTTCACTATTCTTCTTTGATTCAAAAACGAAGAAAAACGGTATTAGGGATTTCAAAACCGTCAAACACAAACCTTCCCGTTTCATCGAGATCTAAGCCTCCTTTCCAGAAGTGTAGAAGGGAAGGTTGCTCACCTACGTGCTACGGTGCTAGTGGACCAACTTCGGAAGCGGTTTTGCGAGCAGAAAATTTACCAGATTTACTCGTGGTACCGTAATCGCACGTTAAAGCTAACGTGAAGGTAAGGGCTCCTTCCAAACTTTTAGTTTGCATTTAGGGCCTTATCTGTGGTTGCGCGGAAAAGAATTTTGTTAGGGTTGGAGTATTGATTTGGGAAAAATGTATCCAAGGCTTTATGGGTAAAATCATAGAGTTAGGTTTTGGTGGTATTGATGAATGTTTCATGGAAAATGAATTCACCTCATTTATGTATGATTTTGAGTAAATGAAATTTGTTGTGTTTGAGTGATGGATTGTGTTGATTTGTGTCGTCGTATTTGACGTGTTCATAATTGATGATTATAGAATTTGAGAAGTGTTTTGTGTGGAAAAATGATTTGATGTGTATTGGTGTGAATTATGGATTGAATGTGAAAGTATGTATGAGTTGTTTTGTGTGGAATTTGTAAACCATTAAGTTAAACGAGAATTAAGAATGGGGAATCTCTTAATATTTCTGTTTACTTAATGTGTGTTTTGGAAAATCGTTTAAGTTAAATGAGTATTAAGAATGGGGAATCTCTTAATGTCTTGTTTACTTAATGTTTGTTTTGGAAAATCGTTTAAGTTAAAAGAGTATTAAGAATGGGGAATCTCTTAATATTTCTGTTTGCTTAATGTTTGTTGTGAAAATCATTAAGTTAAATGAGTATTAAGAATGGGGAATCTCTTAATATCTGCATTTACTTAATGTTGTTGTGAAAATGATTTTGTGGAGAAATGAATTGTCGAGTCAAGGTGATGTCATGTGATTTGTTGGTTTATCTTGTTTTTGTTGGGATTGTCACGCAAAGGTGATGCCATGTGATTTGTTGGTTCATCTTGTCTGTGTTGGGATTGTCACGCAAAGGTGATGCCATGTGATTTGTTGGTTCATCTTGTCTGTGTTGGGATTGTCGAGTCAAGGTGATGCCATGTGATTTGTTGGTTCATCTTGTCCGTGTTGGGAATGACAAGTCACGGTGATGCCATGTAATTTGTTGGTTCATCTTGTCTGTGTGGGTATTGTGTTGTAACTGTTAAGCGTTTTGTTTTGAAATTATGTGTAAGTGTGTTTTAATCAAACTTATGATTGTGATGATATCACTAAGAGTTATGTTTTGGAATTGTGTGATAGCATGTTTGATTGCAAAACTATTTCGAAGCTCATAATGTCATGGTGATTGTACTGAAATTGCTAAGTGTTATGTGTTAGAGTTGCGTATGAATGTGATTGAGTTAGTTTAGGTATTTTTGGAAGAACAAGCAGGGAAATTGATTTCCGCAATTGATTTGATGAGTTACAGGGACTTCTCGAATTTGACAAAATCGATTTACCCAATCGATTTTGTAATATGTCTCTCAAAATCCTTAAGAAATCGATTTAGCAAATCGATTGGAGTCTTCACAGGGGCTCAGTTTTTCATTCAATCGATTTCCCCAATCGATTGATTTAAGCCCAGAGTTCAGTTTTCACTAAAAAATTTCAGGAAATCGATTTGCCCATTCGATTGGCTCAGTGGAAAATCTTATTTTGAGTTAGATAATTGATTGCTCAATTGATTTATCAATGTTTTGGTCAGTTATGTATTACTTGATGGATTGAGAACTTTATTTTGATTTCATTTACATTTGGCAAGCATTATATGAACTTTTAGCATATGGAAAATCCTTTTAAGGTGCCTGCTTAGTTGAGAGGATATTTTGTGCATTTAAAAGCTTAAATGTTATGTGTTAACTGTTAATTTCAGTTGGTGACCCTTTACAACTATTGTGGAAATCTGGGCTTTGCCCTCAGATGAGAGCCAGGACAACCCTACCGGTTCGTACCCTACGGATGGGAATGTAGATGGGAATGCTTGACTGAAGCTATGTTAGGAGGATCCTACATGGTGCGTGGTGATTACTCAGGGTGTATAGCTTTTTGGTAGAATGATCAGATTAGGTTGACATAGAGGGAACATATGTCTCTCTTTTGATTTGTGTTTATTTTTAAACTGGAAAATTGTGCCGCATTTTGATATGCAAATATTTTGGATTCATAATTCGAGAAACTTTCTCCGCTGCTTGTAAATTTTAATGACTTAATTATTTATCCAAATGTATTACCTCATTTATTTCTCTGCTTTATTTTAATTTCTTTTGAAAAAAAAATACACTCTCGCTTTGAAAAATGGGGTGTTACAGAAACTATATATGGGGTAGCACAACGACAATTAATTACTATGGCTGACTTTCTAAACGGAGTAGCATTTCCTCAACAACACACATAAATGAATGAAATTCTTTTTCCACAAAAACACTCATCAATATATCCAAAACCGAACTCCAAAATTTCACCCATAAAAGCATTTAATTCATTTTCCCCAAGTCTACACTTTAAACCCGACACATTTATTTGCCACCCAATCACAAATAAGTCCCTAAATACAAACTAAAATTTTGGAAGGATCTCTTACCTTAACATTAGCTTTAACGAGCGATTACGGTACCGCGATTAATTTCGGTAAAATCTCCACTCGCGACGTCGCTTCCAAAGTTAGTTCACTAGCACCGTAGCGTGGAGGTGAATAACTTTCCATTCTATCACTTCTTGAAGCGAGGCTTAGATATAGAAGAAAAGTGAATATTTGTGTTTGAGTGGTTTTGGTTTTTCGTGAAATAGAGAGAAGAAGAAGAGGTTCTCGCAAAGGATGGGAGGAAATGGTTTTCTTTCAGTTTTCGTTTCTTTCTTTCTCCTTCCTTTCTATTTCCTTTCTTCCTTTATATATATAACAAATATCTAAAAATATCTAGATATTTCATAAAATTACCATTTCACCCATCACTTCCCAAACCACTTTTTGTTAAAAATATCAACTCTCGTCGCAACTCAATTGACATATATAATTCTTAGCAACCTGATATATTTTTAACAAAATTTCCCGGTATTAAATTCTTCGTAACAAATAAATTATTCTTCGACAAAAGATTCACTGTAATTAATCTAATTTATTTATCGACAAATAATTTTAATCGGGGCATCAAAAGATATTTTTGGGCATTACACTCACAAAATATCAATAACTTGGCTAAAAAGCCTCATAGTTCAATACAAAAATAAACTAAAATACATAAATTAGAATTTAAAACTATAGGTCTTACAAGGATTTCCATCAAATTTGTCGATCCTTGATGGGAAGAATTGAGAGAGGTTGTCTGCCTCTATGAGATAGTTGCTGGAAGCTCAAGAAGTGTTTGAGATTGTTCAAGATGGTTATGAATAACTTGGTGCAAATCCAACGGAAAGACATTAAAGAACTTTCAATGATTGCAAGACATTGTTTTTCATCCAGCAAATTATAGATTCAAACAACTTTGAGAGGATTTTGAAGGCATCTAATCAAAGGAGGCATGGGAGATCTTGGTCTAGTACTTCACAGATTGGGAAAAGGCCAAGAAAGTGAAGCTCCAAATGGTAAGAAGAAAATACAAACTATTGTAGATGGAAGAAGGTGAAGTTGTTGCTATTACTTCAATCGTGTGCATGTTGTTGTTAATCAGACGAGAACAAAACGTGAATCGTTAATTAAGTGGTGGTTATTGAAAATATCCTTAGAACATTAACACAAAGGCATGATCATATTGTGGTGGCTATTTAAGAATCAAAGGATCTTGATAAGATAAAGGTGGAGGATTTGCAAGGCTCTTTTGAAGCTCGTGAATTGAGAGTAAGAGAAAGGTGTGCAACATACTCAACATCTCAAGTACAGGTCCTACAGCCCAAAGTGCAGGCCCTGCAGGCCGAAGCCAATGTCAAGTGCAGCAAACTCAACATTATGTTCTAATGAAGGGGCTAGAAATTCAAGAAATTAGAACATAAGTGATAATAGTGACAAGAATTCGAATAGCAAGAAGAAATTCAACAAGAAAGGGAGGATGATGAAACTCAGATGGAAGGTGAGGACCCAGGTTCAAATGATGTGTTATTAATGGCTACAACAAAATAAGATGATGACTGCCCAAAGTAGTGCTATCTTGACACAAGTTGCCCTGATCATATGACTGACCATGAAGACTTGATTGTGAGCATCAATAAGAAGGTAAAAAGAGATATCAGACTTGTAGATAATAGAAAAATGAGAGCTGAAAGAGTACGCAAGAGCTTGATGGCATCACTGTCCAAAAAAGAACCTTCACGATTGATATTCAGATCATTGAGAACAAGTGCCTAGGTGCTAAAATCAGGAATGAAGAATGGTTGTGGTATTAGAGGTTTGGACATTTGAATTTCAGAAGTCTTCAAGTGTTGCAGCGTAAGAAAATGGGGTTAGGAATTCCATAAATTCAAAGATCAAAGAAGATATGTGAGGAGTGTTGTCAAGCCCACAAGCATAGGAAGTCATTCAAATCAGAATTACCAACTAGGATGGAGGTAATCTTTTATGATGTTTGTGGTCCTTTTGAAGAAGTGTCAATAGTAGGTAATCACTACTTTGTGTGATTCAGTGATGATTTTACAAAAAAAACTTGGATCTGTCTAATCAATAAGAAGAGTTAAGTGATGG
>JBBPBT010001161.1:1424-88482 GCA_037974875.1 Cicer bijugum | reverse complement strand
AACAAGTGCCTAGGTGCTAAAATCAGGAATGAAGAATGGTTGTGGTATTAGAGGTTTGGACATTTGAATTTCAGAAGTCTTCAAGTGTTGCAGCGTAAGAAAATGGGGTTAGGAATTCCATAAATTCAAAGATCAAAGAAGATATGTGAGGAGTGTTGTCAAGCCCACAAGCATAGGAAGTCATTCAAATCAGAATTACCAACTAGGATGGAGGTAATCTTTTATGATGTTTGTGGTCCTTTTGAAGAAGTGTCAATAGTAGGTAATCACTACTTTGTGTGATTCAGTGATGATTTTACAAAAAAAACTTGGATCTGTCTAATCAATAAGAAGAGTTAAGTGATGGCTGTATTTAGAGGATTCAAGCTAATGGCAGAAAAACAAAGTGGTTGCAATCTTAAAGTGATTAGGACAGATGGAGGTGGTGAGTATCAATCCCATGAATTCTATGACAAAAAGGGAATGATTCATGAAGTGACTACACAATATACACCACAACATAATGGAGCTGAAGAAATGAGGAACATAACCATTCTTAATATGGTAAGAAACATGTTGAAAGGGAGAAAAATGTCTGACAAATTCTGGGGAGAAGCAGTTTCAACAACAATATACATTTTGAATAGGTGTCCAACCAAGATACTGGGCACTAGGAAACCTGAAGAAGCTTGGATGGGAAGAAATCTATTCGTGAATCATCTGAGAGTGTTTGGCTCATTGGGCTTCAGGCATGTGCTAGCTATAAATAGGAGGAAGCTTGATGACAAGGTTGAACAAAAGGTTCTACTGGGTTATGATGCAACTGGAGTTTACAAGTTGTATGAATCAAACAAGAACAAGGTGGTGATAATCAGTGACATATTGGTGGATGAATCAAGAGGATGGGACTGGAAAATGAGTGAAGCCATTTCGAGTAGCGCAGCCAACGCAAACATACCAGCCAGCTCCATCAGTCCAACCAACAATGCATAAGTAGTGGAACCTGATGAAGGCCAGCCTGCATGAACAACTAGACAACCAATTCTTGAGTTTGTGAGAAGGTTTGAAAGATCTAGGAAGCCTTTAGTCAGATTGCAACCATATGAAGTAACATTTGACTCAGTCATCAATGCAGATGAAGAATTAATTCATTTTATTTTGTTGGCTGAATTAGAACTAATAAGTGATGAAGAGGGATTGAGTAATCCTATATGGACATTACCAATGGAGGAAGAGCTCAAAGCAATAGAAAAGAACCAAACCTGGGAGATAATGATCATTATAGTAAATAACAGATCAATTGATATGAAATGGGTATACAAACTAAAATTGAAGTCTAATGGAGAGATCGTTAGGTACATGGCCAAATTGTAGCACAACGTTTCTTGCAGAAACATGGACTAGACTATGATGAGGTGTTTGCTCCAGTAACTAGAATTGAAACAGTGATTATGGTAGCCTCAATGGCCAGTTGCAAAGGTAGGTCTATGCGTCACTTAGATGTCAAATCAACATTCCTCAGTGGCTCACTAAAGAAGAAGTGTATGTAAAGCAACCACTAGGATATGTGAAAATAGGCAAAGGAAACAATGTGTACAAGCTAAAGAAAGCTTTATATGGCCTGAAGCAAACCCCTAGGGCTTGGAACAAGAGGATTGACATATTTATCATAAAGCAGCAGTTTGAAAAGTGTGTGAGTGATTATGTAGTGTATATGAAAAAGGTAGCAGCAACACCTACATTATTGATATGCCTTTATATGGAGGATTTGCTAGTGACTATCAGTGATGAAGGACTAATTCAGAAGTTCAAGATCAGAATGGAGAATAAGTTTGAGATGTCTAATCTAGGCATGCTATCGTATTTCCTTGGCATTGAGTTTGAAACTAGGAAAATTGAAACTCTTGTATATTAGACAATCGAACTCTGTCTTACATGGTAAAGCTGTAATATATAAAATAAAAATAAAAAATATTATTAATAAAGATTAAGAGTTTCGTAGAATATGAAAATATGAGAATGAACTTACCACCAACATCGACTACAGTAAGAAATAAGAACACGAAAAGGAACATGGTATAAAAAACTTTGAGAGTTTTAGCCATTTTTTTCTCTACCTTTGCATGCAACAAATACAAAATTGTTTACGCAACAAATACAAAATTGTTTGATTACTTTATATTGCAAAAAACTTCATGCTATGTTTATTTCAATTGAATAGTTTATAGTACAATGAATGATGATGTTTGTCTCTTTAACTCGTCTAATAGATCACTTGACCTTAGAGTATATCTTTAATTTTTTATTTCTCATTTATCCTTTCATATTAGAATGATGTTCAAAACCAACATCATGCTTTAATTCAATAGCTATTAGAATATATATATATATATATATATTCAATTAAAAAACATTTCTATATTAACATTGTATTTTTTAAAACTATTATAAAGGGATGTCGTACCTTAATTAAAGAAACTTACTAGAAATGTTTTAACTTCGCAACAGGGTAAAACCGTTTTCATTGTAAACTTGAAAAATCGTTCTTTAAGAGGTAGCTACAAGAACGGTTTTTACAAAGTATTGTTGTTTCAAAAGAAAACCGTTGCGTAAGTTAAATGCATTGTTGTAAGTTATAAGCTTCCCTGATCTATTTTTTGATTTAAGTCTCAAACATACAGTGCACATGAAATATTTGCTTTATCTAATATTTTGAATTAAGAAACATTTCAGGCAAACATGAAGACACAACACACATGGAACACTAGCTTGCAACTCAAGGAATCAACCAAAGTTGGAGGATGCACTTGAGGAAGATACAATTTGTATAGTGGTATTAGGTGTCTAAGTATCAAGTTAAGTAAACAAATCAATAGAGTCTCACACAAGTCATTGCCAATGAACTTTTATCATTCATTCATGTATTATGAAACTCAAACTCTGCAACAATCGACTGAACAATCGATTGAATGGTTCATCAATCAAATGACACATAAACTGTTAAAAATAACTGAGGTCTGTAACAGGATCACTCGATTGTCAACTCGATTGCACAATGGATTGACAATTCGATTGACGCTGAAGTTCAAGTTACAGAGAGCACTCAGTTTGTGCCCACTCGATTGACCACTCGATTGTCCACTCGACTGGCAACTCGATTGTCTAAAGTATCTGAGTCACTTTGACCACGATACTCGATTGACATATCGATTGATGCTATTTTTCAAGTTACAGTGAGCATCCAGTTTGGTCAACTCGATTGCTCACTTGATTGAAAGAAATTATAGCATCAGGTCTGAATCAATTTGATCACGACACTCGATTGACCAATCGAGTGATGCTATTTATCAAGTCACAGTGAGCACCCAGTTTTGGACAACTCAATTGCTCACTCGATTGAAAGGAAATTATAGCATCAGGTCTGATTCAGAAATTGAATCAATCGATTGTCCAATCAAGCGAAGCTTATATATTTCAAGTTTCCAGAAACACAGAAAATACGACACTCGATGCAGCAATCAATTATATCCTAATAAATTCGATTGGGCAATCGACTGTCCTGGTGTTTTCCTTGAATATATATAAGATGTTTCAAATCATTTTTAACATAACTCTTGCATAAAACTTTACACAATTTTCTTCAGAATCTCTTGCTCTCAATTTTGCATATCTCTGAAAACACTTTGAAAGAAAAGTTTCATTACACACAAAAAATATTCATTGGCAAATCAAGTTTTTTGTGTGATGCTAGAGTGATTGAACACATTTCTTGATACTTCTCTTCTTTGTTCATGTAAAAGAAAATTCTTTGTAATTGATGTTGTAACAAATCCAGTTGGGAAACTGGTGGCTATCCTTGTTGGTGTGGTATCATCAAGAGGAAGTCTACTTTGATCTTGTGTGAGGTTGGGGATAAACTACAAGGATCAAAAGGGTGACAAGATAGGAGTGAAGGGAGTTAGATTGATAGGTCGTGTAGAAGACTGAAAATCTGTAAAAGTACTCGAATTCATTCTATAGTGAAAGGCTGAAATCACTTTGTGATTTTGGGACTGGATGTAGGTCGTTGGATTAACGGCTGAACCAGGATATATCGCGGTGCAATCTTTCCTATCCCTTCTCTTTAATTTTCAGCATTGTTTACCTGCTTATTCTTGTATGCTTCTTGATAATTTTGTATGTGATTTTAAACTTCCGCTGTGTGTGAGTTGTATGAATGATTGCATGATTAATATGGGAATTATGTCGAACTTGTTGGATTTGATCTTAATTCTCTTGTTGTTAATAAAAAAGAAGTCATATTTTTCCAACAATTGTTTGGTTCCTTATGGACAGAAAACCGTTCTCGTAGATTACGTCATTGGTTTTGTAATATGAAGCAACAGTTTTATGCGTTGCAGTAAGACAAAAATGTTGTAGTGTTACTAAATAAATGTGGTATTATTGATAATGATCATAGAGTTACAAATAAAGCTTGTCTACAACTAAAATTAGAATAAAACATAAGTATATAAATGACTTGGTAAAAATAGAGTTTATATAACAAAATTGACAATAGAATGATTTGTGAGACTCTTTTAATATATTATAAATAGATATATATAAAAATTATTTTATTTAAAATTAGAATGGATAGCAATTATATATTGTTGAAATACGTTAATGCTCATTAACTTAATTTAACTAAAGCTACAGTAAATGGTAAAAAAAAACTCCAGTAAATAAAACTTCATTGAACCTACGTGAAGGGTGGCCAAAAAATAAGTTGAATGAAAGAATTCCCCAAGAAGAATGTGTAAATCGAATTTACTGGTATAAATTAAAAGCCTATACATTAATATTAGACCAAATGCCCATCTATGATGTCCAATCTTCGGTTATTAGAACGAGTTAAGAGATAATATTGATTCCGATAGTTAATTCAAATCTTGGCTTCAACTTTCCTCACACTTATTAAAATAATAACTGGGTTTGTACAAGATAACAGTTTAAAACCATGATTTAGGTTAAATATAGCTTTTAATTATGTTTAGTGTCGCACAATTTTGGTTATAGGTTATGTTTGATAAGACCAAATCGTTGGCTTATAGAATATACAAGTGTGTATAAATATAACAGACCTGTTTAGTAACAATTTTATCTTATGAACTTATAATTTATGAACATTTTAGGAATTCACAACCAATCAACCACTTTTTTTATTGATGTAATTGGATATGGTTATTACAATATAGTATTACAATTATAATATTTTACTAAAATTATTTTTTTGAAATACAATAATTTATAATATTTTTATGAAATATTTTATTTTTTACAACTATTATAAAGCGTTGTCGTATGTAACACCCCAATTTTTAACAGCGCGAGTGTATTTTTTTTAAAAAATCAAATTCATAATAACAAAGAAATAAATAAGGAAATACATTTGGATAAATATTTAAGTCGTAACATAACGACAAATAAGTCAACAAAGTTTACAAGTAGTAGAATATATTTTGAAATACGAATTCAAAGTATTTACACATCAAAAAGTGGTACATGGAACCCATCATAATAAAATGTCAAGCTGACAATATTGATATAGGTACAGTTATCCAATATAAATTAAATACAACCCAGGGTTTAGTGTTTACTGGTTAGGGGTTTAGGATTTAGGGGTTTAGGTTTAGGTTTATAAATCCTTTTAGTTCAACCAATAAGTCGAAATTTTAATAGATTCATATTTTAGGACATTTTGGTTCGCAATTAATGTATTTCGTCCAATAAGTGCAAAGTCTTAATAAATTAATTTTTTAGTTAATTTTGGTATTTACTAGGTTTATTCTAGTTCTTATTGGTTCTAAATCATTATAGATTGTCCAATAAGTGCAAAAGTCTGAATGGATTAAGATTTTAGGTCACTTTGATTTTAACTTGGTTTAATCTAGTCCATTGTGGTTCTAATTCACTATAATTCATCCAATCAGTGCAAAAGTCTTAGTGGCTTACTATTTTAAGTCATTTTAGTCTTTACTACATTTAGGGTTTAATGTTAATGGTTTATGGTTTAGGGGTTAGAGGATAGGGTTTAGCGTTTCGGGTTTAGGGTTTCACGTTAATGGATTCATTTTTTAGGTCATTTTGGTTTTTACTCAGTTTAATCTAGTTCATTTTAGCTCTAAATTAATGTAGTTCGTCCAATAAGTGCAAAAGTCTTAATGATATAATATTTTAGGTAATTTTGATCTTTAATAAGTTTCATCTATTCCACTTAGGTTTTAAATAAATGTAGTTCACCCAATAAGTGCAGAAGTCTGATTGGATTAATATTTTAGGTTATTAAATAAATGTAGTTCATCCAATAAGTGCAACAGTCTTAATGGATTAAGATCTTAGGTCATTTTGGTATTAACTTCATTGAATCTAGTCTATTTTGGTACTAAATCATTATAATTCATCCCAAAAGTGCAAAAGTCATAATCGGTTAAGCTTTTAAGTTCTTTTGGTGTCTATAAGGTTTAATCTAGTCCATTTTTCTGTTAAATCATTGTAATTCGTCCATTAAGTGCAAAAGTGTTAATGGATAAATATTTTAGATTATTCTCACCTTTACGATATTTTGGATTTAGGGCTTAGAGTTTTGGATTCGGGTTTATGACTAGGTTTTACGGTGTGGGGTTTAGGGTTTAGGATTTAGGGATTAGAGTTTAGGGATTAGGGTTCATGGATTAATCTAGTCCATTTTGGTTCGAATAACTAGGTTTATAACTAGGTTTAATCTTGTCTATTTTCGTTCGAAATCATTGTAGATTGTCCAAAAAGTAAAAAATTCTTAATGGATTCATATTTCATGTTATTTTGGTTCTAAATCATTGTAGTTTAGACAATAAGTGAAAAAGTCTTAATGGATTTATATTTTAGGTCATTTTGGTCTTTAGTATGTCTATTCAAGTACATTTTGGCTCTAAACAAATGTAGTTCGTCCAATAATTGCAAAAGTATTAATATATTAAGATTTTAAGTCATTTTGGCATTAACTAGGTTTAACCTAGTCCATTTTGGTTTATAATAATTGTAGGTTGTCCAATAAGTGTAAAAGACTTAATGGATTAAGATTTTAGGTCATTTTGGTATTAACTTGGATTAATTTAGTCCATTTTGGTTCTAAATCATTGTAATTCGTCCAATAAGCAAAAAAGTCTTATCGTATTAATATTTTTGGTCATTTACTCTTTACTAAGTTTTGGTCTTTACTAGGTTTATTCTAGTCCATTTTGGTTATAAATCATTGTAGTTCGTCCAATAAGTGCAAAAGTCTTAATAGATTAATATTTTAGGACATTTTGGTATTAACAAGATTTAATGTAGTCCATTTCGGTTCTAAATCATTGTAATTCGTCCAATAAATGCAAAAGTCTTAACGTATTAATGGATTATGGTTCATACAAGGTTTAATCTAGTCCATTTTGGTCCAAAATTAATATAGTTCATCCAATAAATGCAAAAGACTTAATAAATTAGTATTTTAGGTCAATTTGGTATTTACTAAGTTTATCCGATGCCATTTTGGTTCTAAATCATTGTTGTTCACCCCATAAGTGCAAAAGTCTTAATGGATTCATATTTTAGGTCATTTTGTTTGTTAATTAGGTTTAGGTTAGGGTTTAGGATTTGGGGTTTAAGGTTTAGGGTTTAGGCTTAATGGATAAATATACTAGTTCATTTTGGTATTAACAAGGTTTAATCTTGTCCATTTTGTATCTAAATCATTGTAGATTGTCCAATAAGTTAAAAACTCTTCATGGATTCATATTTTAGGTCATTTTGTTCTATTTCTAGGCATATTCTAGTTTATTTTGGTTCTTAATCATTGTAGTTCGTTCAATAAGTGCAACATTCTTAATGGATTAAGATTTTAAGTCATTTTGGTATTGACTTGGTTAAATCTAGTCCATTTTGGTTCTAAATCATTGTAATTCGTCCAATATGTTCAAAATTATTAACGGATTAATATTTTAGGTCATTTTAGTCATTAAGACATTTAGGGTTTAGGGTTAACAGTTTATGGTTTAAGGGTTAGGGTTTAAGGTTAAGGGTTTAGGGTTTATAGTTTAGGGTTTAGGGTTTACGGATTAAAATTCTAGGAATTTTTTTTAATAACTACGTTTAATCTAGTCCATTTGGGTTCTAAATCATTGTAGTTCTCCCAATAAGTAAAAAAAGTCTTAATGGATTCATATGTTAGGTCATATTGATTTTTAGTAGGTCTAACCTACTAAATCAATGTAGTTCATCAAATAAGTGTAGAAGTCTTAATGTTTTTATATTTTAGGCCATTTTGGTATTTACTATGTTTATTCAAGTACATTTTGATTCTAAATCTACATAGTTCGTCCTATAAGTGCAAAAGTATTAATATTTTTAGGACATTTTGCTTTTAAATAATTGTAGTTCATCAAATAAGGGCAAAAGTCTTGATGGATTAAGATATTACGTCATTTTTGTATTAACTTGGTTTAATTTAGTCAATTTTGGTTCTAAATAATTGAAATTTGTCCAATATGTGCAAAAGTCTCCATTGATTAATAACTTGGTTTAATCTTGTCTATTTTGGTTTAAATTATTTAAGTTCATCCTATAAGTTCAAAAGTCTTAATGGATTAATATTTTATGTCATTACAAGGTTTTTCTAGTACATTATGGTTATAAATAAATTTATTTAGTCCAGTAAGGGCAAAAGTCTTACAGGATTAATATTTTAGGCTATTTGGTCTTTACTTTATTTATTCTAGTTCATTTTGGTTCTAAATCATTGTAGGTCTTCCAATAAGTGCTAAAGTTTTAACATATTATTATTTTAGGTCATTTTGGTATTAACTTGGTTTAATGTAGTTCATTTTGGTTCTAAATCATTGTAATTCCTCCAATAAGTGCAAAAGTCTTGATGAATTAATATTTTAAGTCATCTTATTTCCAAACATTTAGGTTTTGGGTTTACAAGTTAGGGTTAGGGTATAGGGTTTAGGGATTAGGGTTAATGGATTATTATTTTACGTTATTTTGCTATCAACAAGGTTTAATCTAATCCATTTTGTTTCTAAATCATTTTAGTTCGTCCAGTTAGTGCAAATGTCAGAATATATTCATATTTTAGAACATTTTGGTTTTTACTAGGTTTAATCTACTCTATTTCGGTTCTAAATTATTGTAGTTCATCCAATAAGTGCAAAAGTACTAATAGATTAATATTTTACGTCATTTTGGTCTTTACTAAGTTTTTTCTAATCCATTTTAGTTTTAAATCATTGTGGTTATCCTATATGTGCAAAAGTCTTAATGGATTAATATTTTAGTTCATTTTGGTCATTACTAGGTTTATTCTTGTTCATTTTGGTTTTAAATTAATATAGATCATTCAATAAGTGCAAAATTCAAAATGGATTAATATTTGAAGTCACTTTGGTCTTTACTATGTTTATTCTAGTTAATCTTTGTTCTAAATTATTGTAGTTCGTCCAATAAGAGAAAACGTCTTAATGGATTAAAATTTTATGAAATTACAAGGTTTATTCTAGTTCATTAATGGATTAAAGTCTTAATGGATTAAGATTTTAGGTCATTTTGGTTTTAACTTTGGTTAAGCTAGTAAATTTTGGTGCTAAATCATTGTAATTCGTCCAATAAGTGAAGAAGTCTTAATGGATTAATACTTTAGGTCATTTTATTCTTTAATACATTTAAGGTTTAGGGTTAATGGTTTACGGTTTATAGTTTAGGGTTTAAGGTTTATGATTTAGCATTTACGGTTTAGGGTTTAGGGTTAATGGATTAATACTTTAGGTCATTTTGGTATAAATTTGGTTTAATCTAGTTCATTTTGGTTGCAAATCATTATAGTTCGTCCAATAAGTTCAAAAGTTTTACTAGGTTCAAAATATTTTAGGTCATATTGGTTTTTACTTGGTTTAACCTAGTCCATTTTGGTTCTAAATTAATGTAGTTCGTCCAACAAATACAAAAGTGTTGGTAGATTAATATTTTAGGTCATTTTGGTTATTACTAAGTTTATTCTCATCCATTTTATTTCTAAATCATTGTAGTTCATCTAATAAGAGCAAAAGTCTTAATGGATTCATATTTTAGGTTATTTTTGTTATTACTAGGTTTATTCTATTCCATTTTGGTTCTAAATAGATTTTGTTCATCCAATAAGTGCAAAAGTCTTAATGGATTAATAATTTAGGTCAGTTTCATCTTTACTACATTTTGGGTTGAGTGTTAAGTGGTTAGGGTTTATGGTTTCCGATTTTGGATTAAGGGTTTAGGAATTAGGGTTTAGGGTTTAATGTTAATGGATCATTATATTAGATCGTTTCAGAATTAAATAGGTTTAATCTAGTCCATTTTGTTTATAAATCATTTTATTCATTCAATAAATGCAAAAGTCTTAATGGATTCAAATTTTAGGACATTTTAGTTTTTATCAGGTTTAATCTAGTCTATTTTAGTTCTAAATTGAAGTAGTTCGTCCAATAAGTGCAAAAGTCTTAATGGATTAATATTTTACGTCATTTTGGTGTTTACTAAGTTTATTCAAATTCATTTCGGTTTGCAATCATTATAGTTCATCCAATATGCGCAAAAGTCTTAATAGCTTAATATTTTTGATCATTTTGGTCATTACTAGGTATATTCTAGTACATTTTGGTTTAAATAAATGTAGTTCATCCAATTAGTGCAAATGTTTAAATAAATTAATAGTTTAGGTCATTTTGGTCATTACTTAGTTTATTTTAGTCCGTTTTGGTTCTAAATCATTGTAGATCATCCATTAAGAGCAAAAGTTTTAATGGATTAAGATTTTAGGTCATTACAAGGTTTATTATAGTCCATTTTATATCTAAATAAATATTGTTAGTCCAATAAGTGTAAAAGTCTTAATTGTTTAATCTTTTAGGTCATTTTTTTCTTCACTAGGTTTACTCAAATTCATTTTGGTTCTAAATCATTGTAGTACGTCAAATAAGTGTAAAAGTCTCAATGGATTAATATTTTAGGTCATTTTAGTTTCCAATACATTTAGGGTTTAACGTTAAGGATTTACGGTTTAGGGTTTAGGGCTTAAGGTTTAGGGTTTAAGGTTTAGGATTTAGGGTTAAAACACATTTGAATCTCAAGCATTTACAATATAATTTTATGGTTAAAACTATAATTGAGAATTCATTTTTAAGGTGGCTAAGCGATTAAAATACATTACGAATAGAGATTGAGAAAGAACTTAAATAAATTCATTTGAATAACCAAAAAATTAAATTATATCCTACAGATTTTCATCAAGGTTTACTCATCCCTAACACAAATTTTTTAGCTACTTAGGAAATTAATTAGAACTAAAGAATAAAGAGTAATTAAAAGTGTTCTCATGAGAGATTCTTGATGAAGTAGCTTTGTTGATGTTCAATAGGTTAATTGTTACTCTTAATTTTTTTTTAATGTTTATGAAAAGTATTATTTAAGATTTTATTGATTATATTAAAATAAATCCATCAAATAAATACCTTTAATTAATTTGTGATTCTCTACGTGTCATTTAAGTGAAATATATTTATTTTATTTATGAAATATTTTCAAATTTCATGACTGAAAATTTTTCTACCTTTGAAACATTCGAACAATTGCGCCACTTTCAATTTGTTTTAAAAAATATTCAGAGTTTGACGAAATATATTATTTAAGTACTTTGGTTGTTTGTCACTAGTTTTATTTCTCATAATCATTTTTCATAGTGCAAAATATTAAATGTGTCTATTTTATAAATTAGATTATTTATATCTTGAAAAAGATTATTGACGCAGTTGTCTGTAATTCTTCTTCTATAAACGAATGCAATGTCAGTTAAGGTGGTTGAAACTAATTTTTAATGAGAGTTGAATGATGTGATTATGATTAAGTATCATAAAAGATAGTTGGGAGAGTTTTGAATTAAATTTAAGTCACTAATTTATCGTGTTAGAATTTTTTAGAGATTTATTTATAATTGAGAGAGTAGATTATTTAAAAGATGGAGGACAATAACTCCCCTCTCCTTTAAATATGAGAACCCCGCGACTTCCCCCCATTACCCATTCTTCTCATTGTTTTTCTCATATTCTTCTTTCTCTCTAAAAACACAAAATCCTAACTTTTCGTCTCAATTTTTAATCTTCCAAAAAACTTCAAACCCAAAATGCTTGAACTACAAAAGTGCTCTGATACTCTTGGGGCATCTATTAGATTAAGGAACTCATATTTCCTTATCCTTATCTAAAAACAGTAGACCCTCTGCATAAGACAGAAGAATGATTTTTGTTGATTTTTGTTATTAACACTACTAGAAATCAGCTTTTTACCTGCGGAATTTCCTACGATTTATGCTAAAAATCTGGAGAAACACACGTTACCTGCAAAATTACTGGACGTAAAACCTTCGTGGATAATTATTTCCTGAGGATTTCTGAATCCCCAGGTACACTACCAGCGGATTTATCCGTAGGAAAAGTGAATAAATTTCGCAACAATCTTTAAATAAAGTTAAGGCATTTTCATCCGACATTTTATATAGAAATATATGTGGTATTATTCTTTCAAATTTTTGTCGCGTGAAATTCCGCAGGTGTTTATCCATATACACCAAAATACCATTCGCACGAAAATCCGCAGGTAATTTGGCATTAAAATTATTTTTGAAAAAAAAATCCACAGAATATTGCTGAAATTTCCACTGTAAATTAATTTTTCTGATTTTTTATTTATATAAAAATTTCAACTAAAAATATATAAAAACATTATTATAAATATATTTTTTAAATATTTAATATTAGTCTTTAATTGAAATACTATTGCAATACTCTCAAATAAAACTTATATTATGTTAACAAATCAAAACTAAATATTAATTAAAGAATGGTCCAAGTATTGTGATACTTCTAAACAAGCTTTATATCATGTTGCAAATCATAACTAAGTATTAATTAAAGCATGATTAAAAAAAACCTAAGTATAAACAAATATATGATACAACCAAATTAACAAAATAAAAACAAATACTACTCGATCACTACCAATATCATCATTCCCATTATCTTCATTAACTTGGACAAAAAGAAGATCCAAAAATTCCTAAATGTTGCATGAGAAAGGTGAAATTTTTGTTGGTCTCGACCATCTCTTTTTCTTGTCATTGCAATTGTTGCTTGATCAACAACTTTTCTTTTTCTTGTTCCTGTCTTTGCTAAAATAATTCAAGGGTTGAATATGGTTTTGATCGCAATAAAATTCGAATTGTAATTACAGTATCACCGGTTCTCTTGTCAACCTCTGTCTGCTTCAAAAGAAATTGGACAAGCTGTTGTGTCACAATGAAGATGTTAATATCAGAAACTTTCTTATGTAGCCATATATATCAAAAGCAGCAAAATCCTCAATCTAAATGTTGTTCTTAAGTTAATCAATCTCATTGAACCTAGATTTCTATTTTAGAATAAAGCCAAATATATGACAAGACACCACAACCCAAAATAGTTTCACCACCACTATCATATATGTAACGTATAAAAATTGGTTAACTTCTGTTAGGAGACAATCAGACATTCATGCATACAAATATATGGATTTAAGAAGACAACAGTTTAAATAAGTTTACCCCAGGTTTGAAATTGGCAGATCTGGAAGCCAGTTTATTGAAAAGCTGCATTAATTGAACATGGCTATCCTTCTCATATCGCAAAACATATAGCACGACCAAACATAGTCGTTCCATATCTAATATGCTTTCATTGTTTAGTAGATTTGTCACTTCCTGCAAAAGAGTGCACATAGAGACAAAAGTTATTACTTACAACCAAAACTTACTTTAACTTTATCATTTTTAAACTGTTACCAGTCTATATAACAATAATTAGCAGGAATAAATAGAATTGCATTTTTATGTGAGGAATGAGGATAAAAATAAGATTGCTTCACATAACGAATAGTTTATTGTTTTTAACAAGGATTAATAGTTAAGTGAAACTATCTGTGGATATTATTAAAGAATTGTTTATTCTTATACTTTGTTGTACTTCCTTGTCCTAAATTCTTATATTGTTGGAAATTCAAATGCGAGTAAGAAGTTCAACATTAAAAGAAAAGGGTAAAATGAGAACAGAGTGCTACGATAACTCATATAACCCATGAAAGTACTAATTTCATAGTGAACAATATAGAGCTTATAAAGACAGAACAAAATTACTACAAGGATACCATATTTTTTCAATTTAATATCAACACCAATGTGAAAATATCACTGTATATTAGTTTTCTATTTTCCCAGAACTACCCCCAAGAAATGCTACAAGTGTCATGTGCACACGAAAAATAAGTCACAATAAACATTGCACAGTTGAAACTATATATGGGGTAGCACAACGACAATTAATTAATATGGCTGACTTTCTAAACGGAGTAGCATTTCCTCAACAACACACATAAATGAATGAAATTCTTTTTCCACAAAAACACTCATCAATATATCCAAAACCCAACTCCAAAATTTCACCCTTAAAAGCATTTAATTCATTTTCCCCAAGTCTACACTTTAAACCTGACACATTTATTTTCCACCCAACCACAAATAAGTCCCTAAATACAAACTAAAAGTTTGGAAGGATCTCTTACCTTAACGTTAGCTTTAACGAGCAATTATGGTACCGCGATTAATTTCGGTAAAATCTCCACTCGCGATGTCGCTTCCAAAGTTAGTTCACAAGCACCGTAGCCTGGAGGTGAACAACTTTCCATTCTATCACTTCTTGAAGCAAGGCTTAGATATAGAAGAAAAGTGAATATTTGTGTTTGAGTGGTTTTGGTTTTTCGTGAAATAGAGAGAAGAAGAAATTCTCGCAAAGGATGGGAGGAAATGGTTTTCTTTCAGTTTTCGTTTCTTTCTTTTTCCTTCCTTTCTATTTCCTTTCTTCCTTTATATATATAACAAATATCTAAAAATATCTAAAAATATCTAGATATTTCATAAAATTAACATTTCACCCATCACTTCCCAAACCACTTTTTGTTAAAAATATCAACTCTCGTCGCAACTCAATTGACATATATAATTCTTAGCAACCCGATATATTTTTAACAAAATTTCCCGGTATTCAAGAGTACGCAAGAGCTTGATGGCACCACTGTTCAAAACAGAACCTTTACGGTTGATATTCAAATCGTTGAGAACAAGTGCCTAGGTGCTAAAATCAGGAATGAAGAATGGTTGTGGCATTAGAGGTTTGGACATTTGAATTTCAGAAGTCTTCAAGTGTTGCAGCGTAACAAAATGGGGTAAGGAATTCCATAAATTCAAAGATCAAAGAAAATATGTGAGGAGTGTTGTCTAGCCCACAAGCATAGGAAGTCATTGAAAACAGAATTACCAACTAGGATGGAGGTAATCTTTTCTGATGTTTGTGGTCCTTTTGAAGAAGTGTCAATAGGAGGTAATAACTACTTTGTGTGATTCAGTGATGACTTTACAAAAAAAACATGGATCTGCCTAATCAATAAGAAGAGTTAAGTGATGGCTGTATTTAGAGGATTCAAGCTAATGGAAGAAAAACAAAGTGGTTGCAATCTTAAAGTGATTACGACAGATGGAGGTGGTGAGTATCAATCCCATGAATTCTATGACAAAAGGGGAATGATTCATGAAGTGACTACACAATATACACCACAACATAATGGAGCTGAAGAAACGAGGAACATAACCATTCTTAATATGGTAAGAAACATGTTGAAAGGGAGAAAAATGTATGACAAATTCTGGGGAGAAGCAGTTTCAACAACAATATACATTTTGAACTGGTGTCCAACCAAGATACTGGGCACTAGGAAACCTGAAGAAGCTTGGATGGGAAGAAAGGTATTCGTGAATCATCTGAGAGTGTTTGGCTCATTGGGCTTCAGGCATATGCTAGCTATAAATAGGAGGAAGCTTGATGACAAGGTTGAACAAATGGTTCTACTGGGTTATGATGCAACTGGAGCTTACTAGTTGTATGAATCAAACAAGAACAAGGTGGTGATAATCAGTGACATATTGGTGGATGAATCAGGAGGATGGGACTGGAAAATGAGTGAAGCCATCTCGAGTAGTGCAGTCAACCCATACATACCAGCCAGCTCCATCAGTCCAACCAACAATGCATAAGTAGTGGAACCTGATGAAGGACAGCCTGCAAGAACAACTAGACAACCAATTCTTGAGTTTGTGAGAAGGTTTGAAAGATCTAGGAAGCCTTTAGTCAGATTGCAACCATATGAAGTAACATTTGACTCAGTCATCAATGCAGATGAAGAATTAATTCATTTTATTTTGTTGGATGAATTAGAACTAATAAGTGATGAAGAGGGATTGAGTAATCCTATATGGACATTACCAATGGAGGAAGAGCTCAAAGCAATAGAAAAGAACCAAACCTGGGAGATAATGACCGTTATAGTAAATAACAGATCAATTGATATGAAATGGGTATATAAACTAAAAATGAAGTCTAATGGAGAGATCGTTAGGTACATGGCCAAACTTGTAGCACAATGTTTCTTGCAGAAACATGGACTAGACTATGATGAGGTGTTTTCTCCAATAACTAGAATTGAAACAGTGATTATGGTAGCCTCAATGGCCAGTTGCAAAGGTGGGTCTATGCATCACTTAGATGTCAAATCAACATTCCTCAGTGGCTCACTAAAGAAGAAGTGTATGTAAAGCAACCACTAGGATATGTGAAAATAGGCAAAGGAAACAATGTGTACAAGCTAAAGAAAGCTTTATATGGCCTGAAGCAAACCCCTAGGGCTTGGAACAAGAGGATTGACATATTTATCATAAAGCAGCAGTTTGAAAAGTGTGTGAGTGATTATGTAATGTATATGAAAAAGGTAGCAGCAACACCTACATTATTGATATGCTTTTATATGGAGGATTTGCTAGTGACTATCAATGATGAAGGACTAATTCAGAAGTTCAAGATCATAATGGGGAATAAGTTTGAGATGTCTGATCTAGGCTTGCTATCATATTTCCTTGGCATTGAGTTTGAAACTAGGAAAATTGAATTTTTATGCATTAAAATGTAAGATTGCAGAGATTTAAAATGTTTGAGATGTCTGATCTAAGAATGCAAATGATGTATTGAAGAGATTTAAAATGTTAGATTGCAATGGAACTAGTACCCCAGTAGAAGCAGGGTTGGTATTGTCCAAGGAGGGCAATAAGGAGATGATTGACTTTTGAATCTTCAAGCAAATTGTAGGATCTTTGAGGTAATTGTGTATCACAAGGCCATATATTGCATATAGTATTGGGCTAATTAGTAGATACATGGAGAAACCTAGGACATCACACTCCATGGCAGCAAAAAGGATTTTGAGATACGTCAAGGAAACCATTGAGCTTAGCCTATTGTATTCCACAAATTCGAATGGAGATGAAGCTGAACTTGTTGGTTTTATTGATGCGGATTGGTGTGGAGATAAGGATGATAGAAAGAGTACCATGAGCTTTGTGTTCATGATCAATAACTCACCAATCTCATGGTGTTCGTAGAAGCAAAGTATAGTAGCCTTGTCCACATGTGAAGCTTAATATGTGGCTGCATCAATGAGAGCTTACACCAAGCTATATGGCTGGCTGAATTAATGACATAATTGGGACTGAGAATTAATGAAGCAGTGAAGTTGAATATAGACAATCAATCAACAAATGATCTAGCAAGACATCCAAGTGTTCATGGAGCACATAGAAACAAGGTTTCATTTCCTAAGAGATCAAGTGATGAAAGGCAAGATAAAGCTAGAGCATTGCAGTACCAATGATCAAAAGGCTAACATCCTAACTAAAAGCTTGAAGAGAGTGAAGTTCCAAGAGATGAGGAACAATCTTGGTTTAACATCAATTGAATCACTTTGAATTAGGGGGTATGTTAAATGTAATTAAAGTGATTTGTGGTTAGTTAGGGATGTTAGAATACATTTAGAAGTAGTTAAGAAAGTTAGAATTTTGTTTTGACAGTTTGTGCTTAAACTGATATAAATTTGTAAAACAGATAACATTCTCCAGAAGCAGTCAAACATCCATTTTCAGAACATTATGTTTTCTTCTCTCTTCTTCTGAATTTTAATTCTTCTCAATTATACAACTTGTTCTAACAATACGGTGTAAGAGGGAAATGAAATGTGTTGGATTTTATTGTTTTTCAAGTTTTTATTTATATATTTATTTCTTGTTTTGTAACGAGTGACTTGGAAATGGATTAATGCAATATAAAATCAATCACATGCATTTCATTCATTTTGTTTTAAAATTTAAGTTTGATATAGTTAATAGAGTTTGAATGACTAATTTTAATTGGTCGTGGTAACATACCTATAATTTTTTAAAGACACCGATCAGTGTGTCATTTAGAAAAAAAGTTACAAATTTTAGGTGAAATATAAATGTAAGTTTTCATTTACACATTTTTTATTTGTCAACATACTAAGTAATTGGTGTATTTTTTATTTGTCAACATACTAAATAATAGCAATAATTTTATAACTTTGAAATCTAAAATATAAAACAAGTGAAAACACTAAATCTTGAATAATACAAATAATTATTAAATAAAGTAGCTCATTCAAAATATACTATTGAAGGCCAAGGATCACTACTCATACCACAAAATCAACGATAGTAAAAAAAACTCTTAAAATAAAGTGAAGTACAAGTCTCTAGTACTTCTGTTCCACAAGAAAAACTCCATTGATTGCTTGTCATGATCGTGTTGAATATAACCTGCATACAAATATATTATAGAGGAGACATAAGGAAAATGTGAGTTTATCTTTCATTATATAAAATGAATAAAATTATACATAGATTAACAAACCTTCATGAATCGTATATAGATGGATGAACTTTCAATACTAAAACATGTATTTTTTGAAATTCATTTGGAGCCAAAAATAATTTAGGATAACATGGATTGTGAGGTTATGCTATATGTCATATGCATAGTGCAACACCCCTCTAGATTGTATTTATTCATAGTGTGCACTCTCACTAACACTAGTTGTATGACGACATCCTCAAGATAACAATTAAAACTGTAAATTCAATAAATCACTCTCCTCTCATAAAATCTATGGTATCAAACACTTAGTCTATATATATGTATACAAAATAAAATTTATTACGCTTGTAAATTTATTAAAAAATTGAAAGTTGAAGCTTTAAACATAATAGAGATATCAAATATAAGAGAAACAACATTAATGACGATGAGCAAATATAAACAATTAAAGGTTGTATGATAACAGATAAATATTTTTTTTTACCTTAACCGTTAATATTCGGAAACGCAATTACCCATAAAGCAAAATACACGTTTAGCATTGGGATTCTTGTATATTAGACAATCGAAGTCTGTCTTACATGGTAAAGCTGTAATATATAAAATAAAATAAAAAAAATATTATTAATAAAGATTAAGAGTTTCGTAGAATATGAAAATATTAGAATGAACTTACCACCAACATTGACTACAGTAAGAAATAAGAACACAAAAAGGAACATGGTATAAAAAACTTTGAGAGTTTTAGCCATTTTTTTCTCTATCTTTGCAGGCAACAAATACAAAATTGTTTATGCAACAAATACAAAATTGTTTGATTACTTTATATTGCAAAAAACTTAATGCTATGTTTATTTCAATTGAATAGTATATAGTACAATGAACGATCATGTTTGTCTCTTCAACTCAACTAATAGATCACTTGACCTTAGAGTATATCTTTAATTTTTTATTTCTCATTTATCCTTTCATATTAGAATGATGTTCAAAACCAACATCATGCTTTAATTCAATAGCTATTAGAATATATATATTCAATTAAAAAACATTTCTATATTAACATATTCATTAAATGTCTCTTAAGCCAAATATGATATACAATCGAATTAAAATTGATTTTATTATAGATTATTTGAATTTGATATGATATAATCTTTCTCTACCGCCATTGAGGACACTTATCAATTTTATTACAAATAAATCGACTTTATAAGACCGTTAGATATTATATTTAAATTGACCACATTAATTTGAACTACAACCTTAACGCAACGGGCCTATTTTCATATGAGCCTAACTTTAGTGGGAGAAAAAAAAACTGCTTCAATATAAAAATAACAGAATGAAAATCATGGAAAGGCATATTCATAAATAGTCACAAGTTTGAGGAAAATATACTTGAATTAGTCGATTAGTTTTAAATGACAACTTAATTATAATCAATCAAAGTAATGGATTGTTGGAACTACACTTTAAAATCTTAGTTTTACTCTATTAATACAAATTACACAAATCATAATAAACTTACATCAACCAAAATAAACCAATTGCACTCGTTGGAACCTTTTAGGAATTCACAACCAACCAACCACTTTTTCTATTGATGTAATTAGATATGGTTATTACAATATAGTATTACAATTATAATATTTTACTAAAATTATTTTTTTGAAATACAATAATTTATAATATTTTTATGAAATATTGTATTTTTTACAACTATTATAAAGCGATGTCGTACCTTAATTAAAGAAAATTACTAGAAATGTTTTAACTTCACAACAGGGTAAAACCGTTTTCATTGTAAACTTGAAAAATTGTTCTTTAAGTCCAATAATTATAGTTCTTTTTGAGAGTTTTAGCCATTTTTTTCTCTACCTTTGCAGGCAACAAATACAAAATTGTTTGATTACTTTATATTGCAAAAAACTTAATGCTATGTTTATTTCAATTGAATAGTATATAGTACAATGAACGATCATGTTTGTCTCTTCAACTTAACTAATAGATCACTTGACCTTAGAGTATATCTTTAATTTTTTATTTCTCATTTATCCTTTCATATTAGAATGATGTTCAAAACCAACATCATGCTTTAATTCAATAGCTATTAGAATATATATATTCAATTAAAAAACATTTCTATATTAACATATTTATTAAATGTCTCTTAAGCCAAATATGATATACAATCGAATTAAAATTGATTTTATTATAGATTATTTGAATTTGATATGATATAATCTTTCTCTACCGCCATTGAGGACACTTATCAATTTTATTACAAATAAATCGACTTTATAAGACCGTTAGATATTATATTTAAATTGACCACATTAATTTGAACTACAACCTTAACGCAACGGGCCTATTTTCATATGAGCCTAACTTTAGTGGGAGAAAAAAAAACTGCTTCAATATAAAAATAACAGAATGAAAATCATGGAAAGGCATATTCATAAATAGTCACAAGTTTGAGGAAAATATACTTGAATTAGTCGATTAGTTTTAAATGACAACTTAATTATAATCAATCAAAGTAATGGATTGTTGGAACTGCACTTTAAAATCTTAGTTTTACTCTATTAATACAAATTACACAAATCATAATAAACTTACATCAACCAAAATAAACCAATTGCACTCGTTGGAACCTTTTAGGAATTCACAACCAACCAACCACTTTTTCTATTGATGTAATTAGATATGGTTATTACAATATAGTATTACAATTATAATATTTTACTAAAATTATTTTTTTGAAATACAATAATTTATAATATTTTTATGAAATATTGTATTTTTTACAACTATTATAAAGCGATGTTGTACCTTAATTAAAGAAAATTACTAGAAATGTTTTAACTTCACAACAGGGTAAAACCGTTTTCATTGTAAACTTGAAAAATTGTTCTTTAAGAGGTAGCTACAAGAACGGTTTTTACAAAGTATTGTTGTTTTAAAAGAAAGTCGTTGCGTAAGTTAAATGCATTGTTTGGTTCCTTATGGACAGAAAATCATTCTCGTAGTTTACGTCATTGGTTTTGTAATATGAAGCAACAGTTTTATGCGTTGCAGTAAGACAAAAATGTTGTAGTGTTACTAAATAAATGTGGTATTATTGATAATGATCATAGAGTTACAAATAAAGCTTGTCTACAATTAAAATTAGAATATAACATAAGTATATAAATGACTTGGTAAAAATAGAGTTTATATAACAAAATTGACAATAGAATGATTTGTGAGACTCTTTTAATATATTATAAATAGATAAATATAAAAATTATTTTATTTAAAATTTGAATGGATAGCAATTATATATTGTTCAAATACGTTAATGCTCATTAACTTAATTTAATTAAAGCTACAGTAAATGGTAAAAAAAAACTCCAGTAAATAAAACTTCATTGTACCTACGTGAAGGGTGGCCATAAAATAAGTTGAATGAAAGAATTCCCCAAGAAGAATGTGTAAATCGAATTTACTGGTATAAATTAAAAGCCTACACATTAATATTAGACCAAATGCCCATCTATGATGTCCAATTTTCGGTTATTAGATCGAGTTAAGAGATAATATTGATTCCGATAGTTAATTCAAATCTTGGCTTCAACTTTCCTCACACTTATTAAAATAATAACTGGGTTTGTACAAGATAACTGTTTAAAACCATGATTTAGGTTAAATATAGCTTTTAATTATGTTTAGTGTCGCACAATTTTGGTTATAGGTTATGTTTGATAAGACCAAATCGTTGGCTTATAGAATATACAAGTGTGTATAAATAAAACAGATATGTTTAGTAACAATTTTATCTTAAGAACTTATAATTTATGAACATTTTAGGAATTCACAACCAATCAACCACTTTTTTATTGATGTAATTGGATATGGTTATTACAATATAGTATTACAATTATAATATTTTACTAAAAATATTTTTTTGAAATACAATAATTTATAATATTTTCATGAAATATTTTATTTTTTACAACTATTATAAAGCGTTGTCGTATGTAACACCCCGATTTTAACAGCGCGAGTGTATTTTTTTAAAAAAACAAATTCATAATAACAAAGAAATAAATAAGGAAATACATTTGGATAAATATTTAAGTCGTAACACAACGACAAATAAGTCAACAAAATTTATAAGCAGCAGAATATATTTTGAAATACGAATCTAAAGTATTTACACATTCAAAAAGTGGTACATGGACCCCGTCATAATAAAATGTCAAGTTGGCAATATTGATATAGGTACAGTCATCCAAAATAAAATAAATACAACTCAGGGTTTAGGGTTTACTAGTTAGGGATTTAGGATTTAGGGGTTTAGGTTTAGGTTTATAAATCCTTTTAGTTCAACCAATAAGAAGAAATTTTAATAGATTCATATTTTAGGACATTTTGGTTTTTACAAGAATTAATCTACTCTATTTTGGTTCGCAATTAATGTATTTCGTTCAATAAGTGCAAAGTCTTAATGAATTAATTTTTTAGTTAATTTTGATCTTTACTAGGTTTATTCTAGTTCTTTTTGGTTCTAAATAATTATAGTTCGTCCAATAAGTGCAAAAGTCTGAATGGATTAAGATTTTAGGTTACTTTGGTATTAACTTGGTTTAATCTAGTCCATTGTGGTTCTAAATCACTGTAATTCATCCAATTAGTGCAAAAGTCTTAGTGGCTTACTATTTTAAGTCATTTTAGTCTTTACTACGTTTAGGGGTTAATGTTAATGGATTATGGTTTAGGGGTTAGTGGTTAGAGGATAGATAGGGTTTAGCGTTTCGGGTTTAGGGTTTCACGTTAATGGATTCATTTTTTAGGTCATTTTGGTTTTTACTCGGTTTAATCTAGTACATTTTAGCTCTAAATTAATGTAGTTCGTCCAATAAGTGCAAAAGTCTTAATGAAATTAAAATTTAGTTAATTTTGATCTTTAATAAGTTTCATCTTTTCCACTTAGGTTTTAAATAAATGTAGTTCACCCAATAAGTGCAGAATTCTGATTGGATTAATATTTCAGGTTATTAAATAAATGTAGTTCATCCAATAAGTGCTACAGTCTTAATGGATTAAGATCTTAGGTCATTTTGGTATTAGCTTCGTTGAATCTAGTCTATTTTGGTACTAAATCATTGTAATTCGTCCAAAAAGTGCAAAAGTCATAATGGCTTACGCTTTTAAGTTCTTTTGGTATCTATTAGGTTTAATCTAGTCCATTTTTCTGTTAAATCATTGTAATTCGTCCATTAAGTGCAAAAGTGTTAATGGATAAATATTTTAGATCATTCTAACCTTTACGATATTTTGGATTTAGGGTTTAGAGTTTAGGATTCAGGTTTATGATTTAGGGTTTACGGTGTGGGGTTTAGGATTTAAGGGTTAGAGTTTAGGGATTAGGGTTCATAGATTAACCTAGTCCATTTTGGTTCGAATAACTAGGTTTAATCTAGTCTATTTTCGTTCGAAATCAATGTAGATTGTCCAAAAAGTAAAAAATTCTTAATGGATTCATATTTCATGTTATTTTGGTTCTAAACAAATGTAGTTCATCCAATAATTGCAAAAGTATTAATATATTAAGATTTTAAGTCATTTTGGCATTAACTAGGTTTAACCTAGTCCATTTTGGTTTATAATAATTGTAGGTTGTCCAATAAGTGTAAAAGACTTAATGGATTAAGATTTTAGGTCATTTTGGTATTAACTTGGATTAATTTAGTCAATTTTGGTTCTAAATCATTGCAATTCGTCCATTAAGCAAAAAAGTCTTATCGTATTAATATTTTTTGTCATTTACTCTTTACTAAGTTTTGGTCTTTACTAGGTTTATTCTAGTCCATTTTGGTTATAAATCATTGTAGTTCGTCCAATAAGTGCAAAAGTCTTAATAGATTAAGATTTTAGGACATTTTGGTATTAACTAGATTTAATGTAGTCCATTTCGGTTCTAAATCATTGTAATTCGTCCAATAAATGCAAAAGTCTTAACGTATTAATGGATTATGGTTCGTACAAGGTTAAATCTAGTCCATTTTGGTCCAAAATTAAGGTAGTTCATCCAATAAATGCAAAAGACATAATAAATTAGTATTTTAGGTCATTTTGCTATTTACTAAGTTTAAACGATTCCATTTTAGTTCTAAATCATTGTAGTTCACCCCATAAGTGCAAAAGTCTTAATGGATTCATATTTTAGGTCATTTTGTTGGTTAATTAGGTTTAGGGTTAGGGTTTAGGGTTTGGGATTTAAAGTTTAGGGTTTAGGGTTAATGGATAAATATATTAGTTCATTTTGGTATTAACAAGGTTTAATCTTGTCCATTTTGTATCTAAATCATTGTAGATTATCCAATAAGTTAAAAACTCTTCATGGATTCATCTTTTAGGTCATTTTGTTCTATTTCTAGGCATATTCTAGTTTATTTTGGTTCTTAATCATTGTAGTTCGTACAATAAGTGCAACATTCTTAATGGATTAGGATTTTAAGTCATTTATGTATTGACTTGGTTAAATCTAGTCCATTTTGGTTCTAAATCATTGTAATTCGTCCAATATGTTCAAAATTATTAACGGATTAATATTTTAGGTTATTTTAGTCATTAAGACATTTAGGGTTTAGGGTTAACAATTTATGGTTTAAGGGTTAGAGTTTATGGTTAAAGGTTTAGGGTTTATAGTTTAGGGTTAAGTGTTTATGGATTAAAATTCTAGGAATTTTTTTTATTAACTACGTTTAATCTAGTCCATTTGGGTTCTAAATCATTGTAGTTCTACCAATAAGTAAAAAAAAAAGTCATAATGGATTCATATTTTAGGTCATATTGATTTTTAGTAGGTTTAACCTACTAAATCAATGTAGTTCATCAAATAAGTGTAGAAGTCTTAATGTTTTTATATTTTAGGCCATTTTGGTCTTTACTATGTTTATTCAAGTACATTTTGATTCTAAATCAACATAGTTCGTCCTAAAAGTGCAAAAGTATTAATATTTTTAGGACATTTTGCTTTTAAATAATTGTAGTTCATCAAAAAAGGGCAAAAGTCTTGATGTATTAAGATATTACGTCATTTTGGTATTAACTAGGTTTAATTTAGTCAATTTCTGTTCTAAATAATTGAAATTCGTCCAATAGATGCAAAAGTCTGCATTGATTAATATTTTAGGTTATTTTGGTCTTTACTTTGTTTAGATTTTAGGGTTTAAGGGTTTGGGGTTAGGGTTTAGTGTTAATGGATTAATATTTTAGGTCATTTTGGTACTAACTTGGTTTAAACTAGTCTATTTTGGTTCTAAATTATTTAATTTCATCCTATAAGTTCAAAAGTCTTAATTGATTAATATTTTATGTCATTACAAGGTTTTTCTAGTACATTTTGGTTATAAATAAACGTATTTAGTCCAGTAAGGGCAAAAGTCTTACAGGATTAATATTTTAGGGTATTTGGTCTTTAATTTATTTATTCTAGTTCATTTTGGTTCTAAATCGTTGTAGGTCTTCCAATAAGTGCTAAAGTTTTAACGGATTATTATTTTAGGTCATTTTGGTATTAACATGGTTTAATGTAGTTCATTTTGGTTCTAAATCATTATAATTCCTCCAATAAGTGCAAAAGTCTTGATGGATTAATATTTTAAGTCATTTTATTCTTCAAAAAATTTAGGTTTGGGGTTTACAAGTTAGGGTATAGGGTTTAGGGATTATGGTTAATGGATTATTATTTTAAGTTATTTTGCTAACAACAAGGTTTAATCTAATCCATTTTGTTTCTAAATCATTTTAGTTCGTCCAGTTAGTGCAAACGTCAGAATATATTCATATTTTAGAACATTTTGGTTTTTATTACGTTTAATCTACTCTATTTCGGTTCTAAATTAATGTAGTTCATCCAATAAGGGCAAAAGTACTAATTGATTAATATTTTGCGTCACTTTGGTCTTTACTAAGTTTTTTCTAATCCATTTTAGTTTTAAATCATTGTGGTTATCCAATATGTGCAAAAGTCTTAATGGATTAATATTTTAGTTCATTTTGGTCATTACTAGGTTTATTCTTGTTCATTTTGGTTTTAAATTAATATAGATCATTCAATAAGTGCAAAATTCAAAATGGATTAATATTTGAAGTCACTTTGGTCATTACTATGTTTATTCTAGTTAATCTTTGTTCTAAATTATTGTAGTTCCTCCAATAAGAGAAAACGTCTTAATGGATTAAAATTTTAGGAAATTACAAGGTTTATTCTAGTTCATTAATGGATTAAAGTCTTAATGGATTAAGATTTTAGGTCATTTTGGTTTTAACTTTGGTTAAGCTAGTCCATTTTGGTTCTAAATCATTGTAATTCGTCCAATAAGTGAAGAAGTCTTAATGTATTAATACTTTAGGTCATTTTATTCTTTAATACATTTAAGGTTTAGGGTTAATGGTTTACAGTTTATAGTTTAGGGTTTAAGGTTTAGGATTTAGCATTTACGGTTTAGGGTTTAGGGTTAATGGATTAATATTTTAGGTCATTTTGGTATAAACTAGGTTTAATCTAGTTCATTTTGGTTGCAAATCATTATAGTTCGTCCAATAAGTTCAAAAGTTTTACTAGGTTTAAAATATTTTAGGTCATATTGGTTTTTACTATGTTTATTCTAGTCCATTTTGGTTCTAAATTAATGTAGTTCGTCCAACAAATACAAAAGTGTTGGTAGATTAATATTTTAGGTCATTTTGGTTATTACTAAGTTTATTCTCGTCCATTTTATTTGTAAATCATTGTAGTTCATCTAATAAGTGCAAAAGTCTTAATGGATTCATGTTTTAGGTAATTTTTGTTATTACTAGGTTTATTCTATTCCATTTTGGTTCTAAATAGATTTTGTTTATCCAATAAGTGCAAAAGTCTTAATGGATTAATATTTTAAGTCAATTTCATCTTTACTACATTTTGGGTTGAGTGTTAAGTGGTTAGGGTTTATGGTTTCCGGTTTTGGGTTAAGGGTTTAGGAATTAGGGTTTAGGGTTTAATGTTAATGGATCATTATATTAGATCGTTTCAGAATTAAATAGGTTTAATCTAGTCCATTTAGTTTATATATCATTTTATTCATTCAATAAGTGCAAAAGTCTTAATGGATTCATATTTTAGGACATTTTAGTTTTTATCAGGTTTAATCTAGTCTATTTTAGTTCTAAATTGAAGTAGTTCGTCCAATAAGTGCAAAAGTCTTATGGGTTAATATTTTAAGTCATTTTGGTGTTTACTAAGTTTATTCTTATTCATTTTGGTTCGAAATCATTATAGTTCATCCAATATGCGCCAAAGTCTTAATAGCTTAATATTTTTGATCATTTTGGTTGTTACTAGGTTTATTCTAGTACATTTTGGTTTAAAAAAATGTAGTTCATCCAATAAGTGCAAATGTTTAAATAAATTAATAGTTTAGGTCATTTTGGTCTTTACTTAGTTTATTTTAGTCCGTTTTGGTTCTAAATCGTTGTAGATCATCCATTAAGAGCAAAAGTTTTAATGGATTAAGATTTTAGGTCATTACAAGGTTTATTATAGTCCATATTATATCTAAATAAATATTGTTAGTCCATTAAGTGTAAAAGTCTTAATTGTTTAATCTTTTAGGCCATTTTTTTCTTCACTAGGTTTATTCTAATTCATTTTGGTTCTAAATCATTGTAGTACGTCCAATAAGTGTAAAAGTCTCAATGGATTAATATTTTAGGTCATTTTAGTTTCCAATACATTTAGGGTTTAAGGTTAAGGATTTACGGTTTAGGGTTTAGGGTTTAGGGCTTAAGGTTTAGGGTTTAAGGTTTAGGATTTAGGGTTAAAACACATTTGGATCTCAAGCATTTACAATATAATTTTATGGTTAAAACTATAATTGAGAATTCATTTTTAAGGCGGCTAAGCGATTAAAATACATTACGAATAGAGATTGAGAAAGAACTTAAATAAATTCATTTGAATAACCAAAAAATTAAATTATATACTATAGATTTTCATCAAGGTTTACTCATCCCTAACACAAATTTTTTATCTACTTAGGAAAATAAATCAGAACTAAAGAATAAAGAGTAATTAAAAGTGTTCTCATGAGAGATTCTTGATGAAGTAGCTTTGTTGATGTTCAATAGGTTAATTGTTACTCTTAATTTTTTTTTAATATTTATGAAAAGTATTATTTAAGATTTTATTTATTATATTAAAATAAATCCATCAAATAAATACCTTTAATTAATTAGTGATTCTCTATGTGTCATGTAAGCGAAATATATTTATTTTATTTATGAAATTTTTTCAAATTTCATGACTAAAATTTTTTCTTCCTTTGAAACATTCGAACAATTGCGCCACTTTCAATTTGTTTTAAAAAATATTCAGAGTTTGTCGAAATATATTATTTAAGTACTTTGGTTGTTTGTCACTAGTTTTATTTGTCATAATCATTTTTCATAGTGCAAAATATTAAATATGTCTATTTTATAAATTAGATTATTTATATCTTGAAAAAGATTATTGACGCGAGTTGTCTGTAATTCTTCTTCTATAAACGAATGCAATGTCAATTAAGGTGGTTGAAACTAATTTTTATTGAGAGTTGAATGATGTGATTATGATTAAGTATCATAAAAGATAGTTGGGAGAGTTTAGAATTAAATTTAAGTCACTAATTTATCGTGTTAGAAATTTTTAGAGATTTATTTATAATTGAGAGAGTAGATTATTTAAAAGATGGAGGACAATAACTCCCCTCTCCTTTAAATATGAGAACCCCGCGACTTCCCCCCATTACACATTCATCTCATTGTTTTTCTCGTATTCTTCTTTCTCTCTAAAAACACAACATCCTAACTTTTCGTCTCAATTTTTAAGCTTCAAAAAAACTTCAAACCCAAAAAGCTTGAACTACAAAATTGCTCTGATACTCTTCGGGCATCTATTAGATTAAGGAACTCATATTTCCTTATTCTTATCTAAAAACAGTAGACTCACTGCATAAGACGGAAGAATGATTTTTGTTGATTTTGGTTATTATCACTGTTAGAAATCAGCTTTTTACCTTCGGAATTTCCTACGGATTTAAGCTAAAAATCCGCAGAAACACACGTAACCTGCGAAATTACTAGACGTAAAACCTTCGTGGATAATTATTACATGAGGATTTCTGAATCCCAAGTAGGGGTGGGAATAGGCCAGGCCAGGCCAGGATTTGAAAGGCCTGAGCATGGCCTAAGATTTATTTTTTCGGTCTAAACCTGGCCTACGGCCTATCATAGGCATTTTTTTCGGCCTAAGCCTGGCCTTTATAATAGTTTGGCCTGGCCTGGAAGCCTTTTTAAAAGCCTTTTTAAACGAATCCATTATTACTTCTTAAACAAATAAGGAACAACTACTAAGTGATTGACTAATTGAACGGTTACCGAATATAAAACCACTACCAAATATAGAACTACTACCGAATATGGAACGACTACAGAATATGGAATGATTAGTAAGTGATTGCCTAATTGATATAATTTAAAATAGAAAATAGTATTATTAATATAATAATAAAAAATAATATTATTAATATAATAATAAAAAATAATATTAATAAATAATAAATATATACAGGTCGGCCTGTTAGGCCTAACAAGCGTTTTTATAAGTCTGAGCCTGACCTATTTAAATAAATAGGCTTTAAAAACAGCATGAGCCTAGCCTTTTTATTAAATAGGCTAGGTCAGGCCAGGCCATAAGTAGGCCAGGCCATAGGCCCCTACGGAAGGCCTAGCCTATTCCCATCCCTAATCCCAAGGTACACTACCTGCGGATTTATCCGCAGGAAAAGTGAATAAATTTCGCAACAATCATTGAATAAAGCTAAGGCATTTTCATACGACATTTCATACAGAAATATATGTGGTATTATTCTTTCAAACTTTTGTCGCATGAAATTCCGCAGGTATTTATCCACATACACCAAAATACCGTTCACATGAAAATCCGCAGGTAATTTCGCATTAAAATTATTTTTGAAAAAAAAATCCACAGAATATTGCTGAAATTTCCAGTGTAAATTAATTTTTCTGATTTTTTATTTATATAAAAATTTCAACTAAAAATATATAAAAACATTATTATAAATATATTTTTTAAATATTTAATATTAGTCTTTAATTGAAATACTATTGCAATACTCTCAAATAAAACTTATATTATGTTAACAAATCAAAACTAAATATTAATTTAAGAATGGTCGAAGTATTGTGATACTTCTAAACAAGCTTTATACCATGTTGCAAATCATAACTAAGTATTAATTAAAGCATGATTAAAAAAAACCTAAGTATAATCAAATATATGATACAACCAAATTAACAAAATAAAAACAAATTCTATTCGATCACTACCAATATCATCATCCCCATTATCTTCATTAACTTGGACGAAAAGAAGATCCAAAAATTCCTAAATGTTGCATGAGAAAGGTGAAATTTTTGTTGCTCTCGACCATCTCTTTTCCCTGTCATTGCAATTGTTGCTTGATCAACAACTTTTCTTTTTCTTGTTCCCGTCTTTGCTAAAATAATTCAAGGGTTGAATATGGTTTTGATCGCAATAAAATTGGAATTGTAATTACAGTATCACCAATTCTCTTGTCAACCTCTGTCTGCTTCAAAAGAAATTGGACAAGCTGTTGTGTCATAATGAAGATATTTATATCAGAAACTTTCTCATGTAGCCATATATATCAAAAGCAGCAAAATCCTCAATCTAAATGTTGTTCTTAAGTTAATCAATCTCATTGAACCTAGATTTCTATTTTAGAATAAAGCCAAATATACGACAAGACACCACAACCCAAAATAGTTTCACCACCACTATCATATATGTAACGTATAAAAATTGGTTAACTTCTGTTAGGAGACAATCAGACATTCATGCATACAAATATATGGATTTAAGAAGACAACAGTTTAAATTAGTTTACCCCAGGTTTGTATTTGGCAGATCTGGAAGCCAGTTTATTGAAAAGCTGCATTAATTGAACATGGCTATCCTTCTCATATCGCAAAACATATAGCACGACCAAACATAGTCGTTCCATATCTAATATGCTTTCATTGTTTAGTAGATTTGTCACTTCCTGCAAAAGAGTGCACATAGAGACAAAAGTTATTACTTACAACCAAAACTTACTTTAACTTTATCATTTTTAAACTGTTACCAGTCCATATAACAATAATTAGCAGGAATAAATAGAATTGCATTTTTATGTGAGGAATGAGGATAAAAATAAGATTGCTTCACATAACAAATAGTTTATTGTTTTTAACAAGGATTAATAGTTAAGTGAAACTATATGTGGATATTATTAAAGAATTGTTTATTCTTATACTTTGTTGTAGTTCCTTGTCCTAAATTCTTATATTGTTGGAAATTCCAATGCGAGTAAGAAGTTCAACATTAAAATAAAAGGGCAAAGTGAGAACAGAGTGCTACGTTAACTCATATAACCCATGAAAGTACTAATTTCATAGTGAACAATATAGAGCTTATAAAGACAGAACAAAATTACTACAAGGATACCATAATTTTTCAATTTAATATCAACACCAATGTGAAAATATCACTGTATATTAGTTTTCTATTTTCCTAGAACTACCCCCAAGAAATGCTACAAGTGTCATGTGCACACGAAAAATAAGTCACAGTAAACATTGCACAGTTGAAACTATATATGGGGTAGCACAACGGAGTAGCATTTCCTCAACAACACACATAAATGAATGAAATTCTTTTTCCACAAAAACACTCATCAATATATCCAAAACCAAACTCCAAAATTTCACCCATAAAAGCAATTAATTCATTTTCCCTAAGTCTACACCTTAAACCTGACACATTTGTTTTCCACCCAACCACAAATAAGTCCCTAAATACAAACTAAAAGTTTGGAAGGATCTCTTACCTTAACGAGCGATTACGGTACTGCGATTAATTTCGGTAAAATCAACATTCCTCAGTGGCTCACTAAAGAAGAAGTGTATGTAAAGCAACCACTAGGATATGTGAAAATAGGCATAGGAAACAATGTGTACAAGCTAAAGAAAGCTTTATATGGCCTGAAGCAAACCCCTAGGGCTAGGAACAAGAGGATTGACATATTTATCATAAAGCAGCAGTTTGAAAAGGGTGTGAGTTATTATGTAGTGTATATGAAAAAGGTAGCAGCAACACCTACATTATTGATATGCCTTTATATGGAGGATTTGCTAGTGACTATCAGTGATGAAGGACCAATTCAGAAGTTCAAGATCAGAATGGAGAATAAGTTTGAGATGTCTGATCTAGGCATGCTATCATATTTCCTTGGCATTGAGTTTGAAACTAGGAAAATAGAATTTTTATGCATTAAAATGTTAGATTGCAGAGATTTAAAATGTTTGAGATGTCTTATCTAAGTATGCAAATGATGTATTGAAGAGATTTAAAATGTTAGATTGCAATGGAACTAGTACCCCAGTAGAAGCAGGGCTGGTATTGTCCAAGGAGGGCAATAAGGAGATGATTGACTTTAGAATCTTCAAGCAAAATGTAGGATCTTTGAGGTAATTGTGTATCACAAGGCATTTCATAGTGAACAATATAGAGCTTATGAAGACAGAACAAAATTACTACAAGGATACCATATTTTTTCAATTTAATTTCAACACCAATGTGAAAATATCACTGTATATTAGTTTTCTATTTTCCAGAACTACCCCCAAGAAATGCTACAAGTGTCATGTGCACACGAAAAATAAGTCACAGTAAACATTGCACAGTTGAAACTATATATGGGGTAGCACAACGACAATTAATTAATATGGCTGACTTTCTAAACGGAGTAGCATTTCCTCAACAACACACATAAATGAATGAAATTCTTTTTCCACAAAACCACTCATCAATATATCCAAAACCAAACTCCAAAATTTCACCCATAAAAGCATTTAATTCATTTTCCCCAAGTCTACACTTTAAACCGGACACATTTGTTTTCCACCCAACCACAAATAAGTCCCTAAATACAAACTAAAAGTTTGGAAGGATCTCTTACCTTAACGTTAGCTTTAACGAGCGATTACGGTACCGCAATTAATTTCGGTAAAATCTCCACTCGCAATGTTGCTTCCAAAGTTAGTTCACAAGCACCGTAGTGTGGAGGTGAACAACTTTCCATTCTATCACTTCTTGAAGCGAGGCTTAAATATAGAAGAAAAGTGAATATTTGTGTTTGAGTGGTTTTGGTTTTTCGTGAAATAGAGAGAAGAAGAAGTTCTCGCAAAGGATGGGAGGAAATGGTTTTCTTTCAGTTTTCATTTCATTCTTTTTCCTTCCTTTCTATTTCCTTTCTTCCTTTATATATATAACAAATATCTAAAAATATCTAGATATTTCATAAAATTACCATTTCACCCATCACTTCCCAAACCACTTTTTGTTAAAAATATCAACTCTCGTCGCAACTCAATTGACATATATAATTCTTAGCAACCCGATGTGTTTTTAACAAAATTTCCCGGTATGCAAGAGTACCCAAGAGCTTGATGGCACCACTGTCCAAAACAGAACCTTCACGATTGATATTTAGATCATTGAGAACAATTGCCTAGGTGCTAAAATCAGGAATGAAGAATGGTTGTGGCATTAGAGGTTTGGACATTTGAATTTCAGAAGTCTTCAAGTGTTGCAGCGTAAGAAAATGGGGTTAGGAATTCCATAAATTCAAAGATCAAAGAAGATATGTGAGGAGTGTTGTCAAGCCCAAAAGCATAGGAAGTCATTCAAATAAGTATTACCAACTAGGATGGAGGTAGTCTTTTCTGATGTTTGTGGTCCTTTTGAAGAAGTGTCAATAGGAGGTAATCACTACTTTGTGTGATTCAGTGATGATTTTACAAAAAAAACATGGATCTGTCTAATCAATAAGAAGAGTTAAGTGATGGCTGTATTTAGAGGATTCAAGCTAATGGCAGAAAAACAAAGTGGTTGCAATCTTAAAGTGATTAGGACAGATGGAGATGGTGAGTATCAATCCCATGAATTCTATGACAAAAAGGGAATGATTCATGAAGTGACTACACAATATACACCACAACATAATGGAGCTGAAGAAACGAGGAACATAACCATTCTTAATATGGTAAGAAACATATTGAAAGGGAGAAAAATGTCTGACAAATTCTGGAGAGAAGCAGTTTCAACAACAATATACATTTTGAATAGGTGTCCAACAAAGATACTGGGCACTAGGAAACCTGAAGAAGCTTGGATGGGAAGAAAGCTATTCGTGAATCATCTGAGAGTGTTTGGCTCATTGGGCTTCAGTCATGTGATAGCTATAAATAGGAGGAAGCTTGATGACAAGGTTGAACAAATGGTTCTACTAGGTTATGATGCAACTAGAGCTTACAAGTTGTATGAATCAAACAAGAACAAGGTGGTGATAATCAGTGACATATTGGTGGATGAATCAGGAGGATGGGACTGGAAAATGAGTGAAGCCATCTCGAGTAGTGTAGTCAACCCATACATACCAGCCAGCTCCATCAGTCCAACCAACAATGCATAAGTAGTGGAACCTGATGAAGGACAGCCTGCAAGAACAACTAGACAACCAATTCTTGAGTTTGTGAGAAGGTTTGAAAGATCTAGGAAGCCTTTAGTCAGATTGCAACCATATGAAGTAACATTTGACTCAGTCATCAATGCAGATGAAGAATTAATTCATTTTATTTTGTTGGATGAATTAGAACTAATAAGTGATGAAGAGGGATTGAGTAATCCTATATGGACATTACCAATGGAGGAAGAGCTCAAAGCAATAGAAAAGAACCAAACCTGGGAGATAATGATCGTTATAGTAAATAACAGATCAATTGATATGAAATGGGTATATAAACTAAAAATGAAGTCTAATGGAGAGATCGTTAGGTACATGGCCAAACTTGTAGCACAATGTTTCTTGCAGAAACATGGACTAGACTATGATGAGGTGTTTTCTCCAATAACTAGAATTGAAACAGTGATTATGGTAGCCTCAATGGCCAGTTGCAAAGGTGGGTCTATGCATCACTTAGATGTCAAATCAACATTCCTCAGTGGCTCACTAAAGAAGAAGTGTATGTAAAGCAACCACTAGGATATGTGAAAATAGGCAAAGGAAACAATGTGTACAAGCTAAAGAAAGCTTTATATGGCCTGAAGCAAACCCCTAGGGCTTGGAACAAGAGGATTGACATATTTATCATAAAGCAGCAGTTTGAAAAGTGTGTGAGTGATTATGTAATGTATATGAAAAAGGTAGCAGCAACACCTACATTATTGATATGCTTTTATATGGAGGATTTGCTAGTGACTATCAATGATGAAGGACTAATTCAGAAGTTCAAGATCATAATGGGGAATAAGTTTGAGATGTCTGATCTAGGCATGCTATCATATTTCCTTGGCATTGAGTTTGAAACTAGGAAAATTGAATTTTTATGCATTAAAATGTAAGATTGCAGAGATTTAAAATGTTTGAGATGTCTGATCTAAGAATGCAAATGATGTATTGAAGAGATTTAAAATGTTAGATTGCAATGGAACTAGTACCCCAATAGAAGCAGGGTTGGTATTGTCCAAGGAGGGCAATAAGGAGATGATTGACTTTTGAATCTTCAAGCAAATTGTAGGATCTTTGAGGTAATTGTGTATCACAAGGCCATATATTGCATATAGTATTGGGCTAATTAGTAGATACATGGAGAAACCTAGGACATCACACTCCATGGCAGCAAAAAGGATTTTGAGATACGTCAAGGAAACCATTGAGCTTAGCCTATTGTATTCCACAAATTCGAATGGAGATGAAGCTGAACTTGTTGGTTTTATTGATGCGGATTGGTGTGGAGATAAGGATGATAGAAAGAGTACCATGAGCTTTGTGTTCATGATCAATAACTCACCAATCTCATGGTGTTCGTAGAAGCAAAGTATAGTAGCCTTGTCCACATGTGAAGCTTAATATGTGGCTGCATCAATGAGAGCTTACACCAAGCTATATGGCTGGCTGAATTAATGACATAATTGGGACTGAGAATTAATGAAGCAGTGAAGTTGAATATAGACAATCAATCAACAAATGATCTAGCAAGACATCCAAGTGTTCATGGAGCACATAGAAACAAGGTTTCATTTCCTAAGAGATCAAGTGATGAAAGGCAAGATAAAGCTAGAGCATTGCAGTACCAATGATCAAAAGGCTAACATCCTAACTAAAAGCTTGAAGAGAGTGAAGTTCCAAGAGATGAGGAACAATCTTGGTTTAACATCAATTGAATCACTTTGAATTAGGGGGTATGTTAAATGTAATTAAAGTGATTTGTGGTTAGTTAGGGATGTTAGAATACATTTAGAAGTAGTTAAGAAAGTTAGAATTTTGTTTTGACAGTTTGTGCTTAAACTGATATAAATTTGTAAAACAGATAACATTCTCCAGAAGCAGTCAAACATCCATTTTCAGAACATTATGTTTTCTTCTCTCTTCTTCTGAATTTTAATTCTTCTCAATTATACAACTTGTTCTAACAATACGGTGTAAGAGGGAAATGAAATGTGTTGGATTTTATTGTTTTTCAAGTTTTTATTTATATATTTATTTCTTGTTTTGTAACGAGTGACTTGGAAATGGATTAATGCAATATAAAATCAATCACATGCATTTCATTCATTTTGTTTTAAAATTTAAGTTTGATATAGTTAATAGAGTTTGAATGACTAATTTTAATTGGTCGTGGTAACATACCTATAATTTTTTAAAGACACCGATCAGTGTGTCATTTAGAAAAAAAGTTACAAATTTTAGGTGAAATATAAATGTAAGTTTTCATTTACACATTTTTTATTTGTCAACATACTAAGTAATTGGTGTATTTTTTATTTGTCAACATACTAAATAATAGCAATAATTTTATAACTTTGAAATCTAAAATATAAAACAAGTGAAAACACTAAATCTTGAATAATACAAATAATTATTAAATAAAGTAGCTCATTCAAAATATACTATTGAAGGCCAAGGATCACTACTCATACCACAAAATCAACGATAGTAAAAAAAACTCTTAAAATAAAGTGAAGTACAAGTCTCTAGTACTTCTGTTCCACAAGAAAAACTCCATTGATTGCTTGTCATGATCGTGTTGAATATAACCTGCATACAAATATATTATAGAGGAGACATAAGGAAAATGTGAGTTTATCTTTCATTATATAAAATGAATAAAATTATACATAGATTAACAAACCTTCATGAATCGTATATAGATGGATGAACTTTCAATACTAAAACATGTATTTTTTGAAATTCATTTGGAGCCAAAAATAATTTAGGATAACATGGATTGTGAGGTTATGCTATATGTCATATGCATAGTGCAACACCCCTCTAGATTGTATTTATTCATAGTGTGCACTCTCACTAACACTAGTTGTATGACGACATCCTCAAGATAACAATTAAAACTGTAAATTCAATAAATTACTCTCCTCTCATAAAATCTATGGTATCAAACACTTAGTCTATATATATATATACAAAATAAAATTTATTACGCTTGTAAATTTATTAAAAAATTGAAAGTTGAAGCTTTAAACATAATAGAGAAATCAAATATAAGAGAAACACATTAATGACGATGAGCAAATATAAACAATTAAAGGTTGTATGATAACAGATAAATATTTTTTTTTACCTTAACCGTTAATATTCGGAAACGCAATTACCCATAAAGCAAAATACACGTTTACCATTGGGATTCTTGTATATTAGACAATCGAAGTCTGTCTTACATGGTAAAGCTGTAATATATAAAATAAAATAAAAAAAATATTATTAATAAAGATTAAGAGTTTCGTAGAATATGAAAATATTAGAATGAACTTACCACCAACATTGACTACAGTAAGAAATAAGAACACAAAAAGGAACATGGTATAAAAAACTTTGAGAGTTTTAGCCATTTTTTTCTCTATCTTTGCAGGCAACAAATACAAAATTGTTTATGCAACAAATACAAAATTGTTTGATTACTTTATATTGCAAAAAACTTAATGCTATGTTTATTTCAATTGAATAGTATATAGTACAATGAACGATCATGTTTGTCTCTTCAACTCAACTAATAGATCACTTGACCTTAGAGTATATCTTTAATTTTTTATTTCTCATTTATCCTTTCATATTAGAATGATGTTCAAAACCAACATCATGCTTTAATTCAATAGCTATTAGAATATATATATTCAATTAAAAAACATTTCTATATTAACATATTTATTAAATGTCTCTTAAGCCAAATATGATATACAATCGAATTAAAATTGATTTTATTATAGATTATTTGAATTTGACATGATATAATCTTTCTCTACCGCCATTGAGGACACTTATCAATTTTATTACAAATAAATCGACTTTATAAGACCATTAGATATTATATTTAAATTGACCACATTAATTTGAACTACAACCTTAACGCAACGGGCCTATTTTCATATGAGCCTAACTTTAGTGGGAGAAAAAAAAACTGCTTCAATATAAAAATAACAGAATGAAAATCATGGAAAGGCATATTCATAAATAGTCACAAGTTTGAGGAAAATATACTTGAATTAGTCGATTAGTTTTAAATGACAACTTAATTATAATCAATCAAAGTAATGGATTGTTGGAACTGCACTTTAAAATCTTAGTTTTACTCTATTAATACAAATTACACAAATCATAATAAACTTACATCAACCAAAATAAACCAATTGCACTCGTTGGAACCTTTTAGGAATTCACAACCAACCAACCACTTTTTCTATTGATGTAATTAGATATGGTTATTACAATATAGTATTACAATTATAATATTTTACTAAAATTATTTTTTTGAAATACAATAATTTATAATATTTTTATGAAATATTGTATTTTTTACAACTATTATAAAGCGATGCCGTACCTTAATTAAAGAAAATTACTAGAAATGTTTTAACTTTACAACAGGGTAAAACCGTTTTGATTGTAAACTTGAAAAATTGTTCTTTAAGAGGTAGCTACAAGAACGGTTTTTACAAAGTATTGTTGTTTCAAAAGAAAGTCGTTGCGTAAGTTAAATGCATTGTTTGGTTCCTTAAGGACAGAAAATCATTCTCGTAGTTTACGTCATTGGTTTTGTAATATGAAGCAACAGTTTTATGCGTTGCAGTAAGACAAAAATGTTGTAGTGTTACTAAATAAATGTGGTATTATTGATAATGATCATAGAGTTACAAATAAAGCTTGTCTACAATTAAAATTAGAATATAACATAAGTATATAAATGACTTGGTAAAAATAGAGTTTATATAACAAAATTGACAATAGAATGATTTGTGAGACTCTTTTAATATATTATAAATAGATAAATATAAAAATTATTTTATTTAAAATTTGAATGGATAGCAATTATATATTGTTCAAATACGTTAATGCTCATTAACTTAATTTAATTAAAGCTACAGTAAATGGTAAAAAAAAACTCCAGTAAATAAAACTTCATTGAACCTACGTGAAGGGTGGCCATAAAATAAGTTGAATGAAAGAATTCCCCAAGAAGAATGTGTAAATCGAATTTACTGGTATAAATTAAAAGCCTATACATTAATATTAGACCAAATGCCCATCTATGATGTCCAATTTTCGGTTATTAGAACGAGTTAAGAGATAATATTGATTCCGATAGTTAATTCAAATCTTGGCTTCAACTTTCCTCACACTTATTAAAATAATAACTGGGTTTGTACAAGATAACTGTTTAAAACCATGATTTAGGTTAAATATAGCTTTTAATTATGTTTAGTGTCGCACAATTTTGGTTATAGGTTATGTTTGATAAGACCAAATCGTTGGCTTATTTATTGGTGTATTTTTTATTTGTCAACATACTAAATAATAGCAATAATTTTATAACTTTGAAATCTAAAATATAAAACAAGTGAAAACACTAAATCTTGAATAATACAAATAATTATTAAATAAAGTAGCTCATTCAAAATATACTATTGAAGGCCAAGGATCACTACTCATACCACAAAATCAACGATAGTAAAAAAAACTCTTAAAATAAAGTGAAGTACAAGTCTCTAGTACTTCTGTTCCACAAGAAAAACTCCATTGATTGCTTGTCATGATCGTGTTGAATATAACCTGCATACAAATATATTATAGAGGAGACATAAGGAAGATGTGAGTTTATCTTTCATTATATAAAATGAATAAAATTATACATAGATTAACAAACCTTCATGAATCGTATATAGATGGATGAACTTTCAATACTAAAACATGTATTTTTTGATATTCATTTGGAGCCAAAAATAATTTAGGATAACATGGATTGTGAGGTTATGCTATATGTCATATGCATAGTGCAACAGCCCTCTAGATTGTATTTATTCATAGTGTGCACTCTCACTAACACTAGTTGTATGACGACATCCTGAAGATAACAATTAAAACTGTAAATTCAATAAATCACTCTCCTCTCATAAAATCTATGGTATCAAACACTTAGTCTATATATATATATACAAAATAAAATTTATTACGCTTGTAAATTTATTAAAAAATTGAAAGTTGAAGCTTTAAACATAATAGAGAAATCAAATATAAGAGAAACAACATTAATGACGATGAGCAAATATAAACAATTAAAGGTTGTATGATAACAGATAAATATTTTTTTTACCTTAACCGTTAATATTCGGAAACGCAATTACCCATAAAGCAAAATACACGTTTACCATTGGAATTCTCGTATATTAGACAATCGAAGTCTGTCTTACATGGTAAAGCTGTAATATATAAAATAAAATAAAAAAATATTATTAATAAAGATTAAGAGTTTCGTAGAATATGAAAATATTAGAATGAACTTACCACCAACATTGACTACAGTAAGAAATAAGAACACAAAAAGGAACATGGTATAAAAAACTTTGAGAGTTTTAGCCATTTTTTTCTCTACCTTTGCAGGCAACAAATACAAAATTGTTTATGCAACAAATACAAAATTGTTTGATTACTTTATATTGCAAAAAACTTAATGCTATGTTTATTTCAATTGAATAGTATATAGTACAATGAACGATCATGTTTGTCTCTTCAACTCAACTAATAGATCACTTGACCTTAGAGTATATCTTTAATTTTTTATTTCTCATTTATCCTTTCATATTAGAATGATGTTCAAAACCAACATCATGCTTTAATTCAATAGCTATTAGAATATATATATTCAATTAAAAAACATTTCTATATTAACATATTTATTAAATGTCTCTTAAGCCAAATATGATATACAATCGAATTAAAATTGATTTTATTATAGATTATTTGAATTTGATATGATATAATCTTTCTCTACCGCCATTGAGGACACTTATCAATTTTATTACAAATAAATCGACTTTATAAGACCGTTAGATATTATATTTAAATTGACCACATTAATTTGAACTACAACCTTAACGCAACGGGCCTATTTTCATATGAGCCTAACTTTAGTGGGAGAAAAAAAAACTGCTTCAATATAAAAATAACAGAATGAAAATCATGGAAAGGCATATTCATAAATAGTCACAAGTTTGAGGAAAATATACTTGAATTAGTCGATTAGTTTTAAATGACAACTTAATTATAATCAATCAAAGTAATGGATTGTTGGAACTGCACTTTAAAATCTTAGTTTTACTCTATTAATACAAATTACACAAATCATAATAAACTTACATCAACCAAAATAAACCAATTGCACTCGTTGGAACCTTTTAGGAATTCACAACCAACCAACCACTTTTTCTATTGATGTAATTAGATATGGTTATTACAATATAGTATTACAATTATAATATTTTACTAAAATTATTTTTTTGAAATACAATAATTTATAATATTTTTATGAAATATTGTATTTTTTACAACTATTATAAAGCGATGTTGTACCTTAATTAAAGAAAATTACTAGAAATGTTTTAACTTCACAACAGGGTAAAACCGTTTTCATTGTAAACTTGAAAAATTGTTCTTTAAGAGGTAGCTACAAGAACGGTTTTTACAAAGTATTGTTGTTTTAAAAGAAAGTCGTTGCGTAAGTTAAATGCATTGTTTGGTTCCTTATGGACAGAAAATCATTCTCGTAGTTTACGTCATTGGTTTTGTAATATGAAGCAACAGTTTTATGCGTTGCAGTAAGACAAAAATGTTGTAGTGTTACTAAATAAATGTGGTATTATTGATAATGATCATAGAGTTACAAATAAAGCTTGTCTACAATTAAAATTAGAATATAACATAAGTATATAAATGACTTGGTAAAAATAGAGTTTATATAACAAAATTGACAATAGAATGATTTGTGAGACTCTTTTAATATATTATAAATAGATAAATATAAAAATTATTTTATTTAAAATTTGAATGGATAGCAATTATATATTGTTCAAATACGTTAATGCTCATTAACTTAATTTAATTAAAGCTACAGTAAATGGTAAAAAAAAACTCCAGTAAATAAAACTTCATTGTACCTACGTGAAGGGTGGCCATAAAATAAGTTGAATGAAAGAATTCCCCAAGAAGAATGTGTAAATCGAATTTACTGGTATAAATTAAAAGCCTATACATTAATATTAGACCAAATGCCCATCTATGATGTCCAATTTTCGGTTATTAGAACGAGTTAAGAGATAATATTGATTCCGATAGTTAATTCAAATCTTGGCTTCAACTTTCCTCACACTTATTAAAATAATAACTGGGTTTGTACAAGATAACTGTTTAAAACCATGATTTAGGTTAAATATAGCTTTTAATTATGTTTAGTGTCGCACAATTTTGGTTATAGGTTATGTTTGATAAGACCAAATCGTTGGCTTATAGAATATACAAGTGTGTATAAATAAAACAGATCTGTTTAGTAACAATTTTATCTTAAGAACTTATAATTTATGAACATTTTAGGAATTCACAACCAATCAACCACTTTTTTATTGATGTAATTGGATATGGTTATTACAATATAGTATTACAATTATAACATTTTACTAAAAATATTTTTTTGAAATACAATAATTTATAATATTTTCATGAAATATTTTATTTTTTACAACTATTATAAAGCGTTGTTGTATGTAACACCCCGATTTTAACAGCGCGAGTGTATTTTTTTAAAAAAACAAATTCATAATAACAAAGAAATAAATAAGGAAATACATTTGGATAAATATTTAAGTCGTAACACAACGACAAATAAGTTAACAAAATTTATAAGCAGCAGAATATATTTTGAAATACGAATCTAAAGTATTTACACATTCAAAAAGTGGTACATGGACCCCGTCATAATAAAATGTCAAGTTGGCAATATTGATATAGGTACAGTCATCCAAAATAAAATAAATACAACTCAGGGTTTAGGGTTTACTAGTTAGGGATTTAGGATTTAGGGGTTTAGGTTTAGGTTTATAAATCCTTTTAGTTCAACCAATAAGAAGAAATTTTAATAGATTCATATTTTAGGACATTTTGGTTTTTACAAGAATTAATCTACTCTATTTTGGTTCGCAATTAATGTATTTCGTTCAATAAGTGCAAAGTCTTAATGAATTAATTTTTTAGTTAATTTTGATCTTTACTAGGTTTATTCTAGTTCTTTTTGGTTCTAAATAATTATAGTTCGTCCAATAAGTGCAAAAGTCTGAATGGATTAAGATTTTAGGTCACTTTGGTATTAACTTGGTTTAATCTAGTCCATTGTGGTTCTAAATCACTGTAATTCATCCAATTAGTGCAAAAGTCTTAGTGGCTTACTATTTTAAGTCATTTTAGTCTTTACTACGTTTAGGGGTTAATGTTAATGGATTATGGTTTAGGGGTTAGTGGTTAGAGGATAGATAGGGTTTAGCGTTTCGGGTTTAGGGTTTCACGTTAATGGATTCATTTTTTAGGTCATTTTGGTTTTTACTCGGTTTAATCTAGTACATTTTAGCTCTAAATTAATGTAGTTCGTCCAATAAGTGCAAAAGTCTTAATGAAATTAAAATTTAGTTAATTTTGATCTTTAATAAGTTTCATCTTTTCCACTTAGGTTTTAAATAAATGTAGTTCACCCAATAAGTGCAGAATTCTGATTGGATTAATATTTCAAGTTATTAAATAAATGTAGTTCATCCAATAAGTGCTACAGTCTTAATGGATTAAGATCTTAGGTCATTTTGGTATTAACTTCGTTGAATCTAGTCTATTTTGGTACTAAATCATTGTAATTCGTCCAAAAAGTGCAAAAGTCATAATGGCTTACGCTTTTAAGTTCTTTTGGTATCTATTAGGTTTAATCTAGTCCATTTTTCTGTTAAATCATTGTAATTCGTCCATTAAGTGCAAAAGTGTTAATGGATAAATATTTTAGATCATTCTAACCTTTACGATATTTTGGATTTAGGGTTTAGAGTTTAGGATTCAGGTTTATGATTTAGGGTTTACGGTGTGGGGTTTAGGATTTAAGGGTTAGAGTTTAGGGATTAGGGTTCATAGATTAACCTAGTCCATTTTGGTTCGAATAACTAGGTTTATAACTAGGTTTAATCTAGTCTATTTTCGTTCGAAATCAATGTAGATTGTCCAAAAAGTAAAAAATTCTTAATGGATTCATATTTCATGTTATTTTGGTTCTAAATCATTGTAGTTTGGACAATAAGTGAAAAAGTCTTAATGGATTTATATTTTAGGTCATTTTGGTCTTTAGTGTGTCTATTCAAGTACATTTTGGTTCTAAACAAATGTAGTTCATCCAATAATTGCAAAAGTATTAATATATTAAGATTTTAAGTCATTTTGGCATTAACTAGGTTTAACCTAGTCCATTTTGGTTTATAATAATTGTAGGTTGTCCAATAAGTGTAAAAGACTTAATGGATTAAGATTTTAGGTCATTTTGGTGTTAACTTGGATTAATTTAGTCAATTTTGGTTCTAAATCATTGCAATTCGTCCATTAAGCAAAAAAGTCTTATCGTATTAATATTTTTTGTCATTTACTCTTTACTAAGTTTTGGTCTTTACTAGGTTTATTCTAGTCCATTTTGGTTATAAATCATTGTAGTTCGTCCAATAAGTGCAAAAGTCTTAATAGATTAAGATTTTAGGACATTTTGGTATTAACTAGATTTGATGTAGTCCATTTCGGTTCTAAATCATTGTAATTCGTCCAATAAATGCAAAAGTCTTAACGTATTAATGGATTATGGTTCGTACAAGGTTTAATCTAGTCCATTTTGGTCCAAAATTAGTGTAGTTCATCCAATAAATGCAAAAGACATAATAAATTAGTATTTTAGGTCATTTTGCTATTTACTAAGTTTATCCGATTCCATTTTAGTTCTAAATCATTGTAGTTCACCCCATAAGTGCAAAAGTCTTAATGGATTCATATTTTAGGTCATTTTGTTGGTTAATTAGGTTTAGGGTTAGGGTTTAGGGTTTGGGATTTAAGGTTTAGGGTTTAGGGTTAATGGATAAATATATTAGTTCATTTTGGTATTAACAAGGTTTAATCTTGTCCATTTTGTATCTAAATCATTGTAGATTATCGAATAAGTTAAAAACTCTTCATGGATTAATCTTTTAGGTCATTTTGTTCTATTTCTAGGCATATTCTAGTTTATTTTGGTTCTTAATCATTGTAGTTCGTACAATAAGTGCAACATTCTTAATGGATTAGGATTTTAAGTCATTTATGTATTGACTTGGTTAAATCTAGTCCATTTTGGTTCTAAATCATTGTAATTCGTCCAATATGTTCAAAATTATTAACGGATTAATATTTTAGGTTATTTTAGTCATTAAGACATTTAGGGTTTAGGGTTAACAGTTTATGGTTTAAGGGTTAGGGTTTATGGTTAAGGGTTTAGGGTTTATAGTTTAGGGTTAAGGGTTTATGGATTAAAATTCTAGGAATTTTTTTTATTAACTACGTTTAATCTAGTCCATTTGGGTTCTAAATCATTGTAGTTCTACCAATAAGTAAAAAAAAAAAGTCTTAATGGATTCATATTTTAGGTCATATTGATTTTTAGTAGGTTTAACCTACTAAATCAATGTAGTTCATCAAATAAGTGTAGAAGTCTTAATGTTTTTATATTTTAGGCCATTTTGGTCTTTACTATGTTTATTCAAGTACATTTTGATTCTAAATCAACATAGTTCGTCCTAAAAGTGCAAAAGTATTAATATTTTTAGGACATTTTGCTTTTAAATAATTGTAGTTCATCAAAAAAGGGCAAAAGTCTTGATGTATTAAGATATTACGTCATTTTGGTATTAACTAGGTTTAATTTAGTCAATTTCGGTTCTAAATAATTGAAATTCGTCCAATAGATGCAAAAGTCTGCATTGATTAATATTTTAGGTTATTTTGGTCTTTACTTTGTTTAGATTTTAGGGTTTAAGGGTTTGGGGTTAGGGTTTAGTGTTAATGGATTAGTATTTTAGGTCATTTTGGTACTAACTTGGTTTAAACTAGTCTATTTTGGTTCTAAATTATTTAATTTCATCTTATAAGTTCAAAAGTCTTAATTGATTAATATTTTATGTCATTACAAGGTTTTTCTAGTACATTTTGGTTATAAATAAACGTATTTAGTCCAGTAAGGGCAAAAGTCTTACAGGATTAATATTTTAGGGTATTTGGTCTTTAATTTATTTATTCTAGTTCATTTTGGTTCTAAATCGTTGTAGGTCTTCCAATAAGTGCTAAAGTTTTAACGGATTATTATTTTAGGTCATTTTGGTATTAACATGGTTTAATGTAGTTCATTTTGGTTCTAAATCATTATAATTCCTCCAATAAGTGCAAAAGTCTTGATGGATTAATATTTTAAGTCATTTTATTCTTCAAAAAATTTAGGTTTGGGGTTTACAAGTTAGGGTTAGGGTATAGGGTTTAGGGATTATGGTTAATGGATTATTATTTTACGTTATTTTGCTAACAACAAGGTTTAATCTAATCCATTTTGTTTCTAAATCATTTTAGTTCGTCCAGTTAGTGCAAACGTCAGAATATATTCATATTTTAGAACATTTTGGTTTTTATTAGGTTTAATCTACTCTATTTCGGTTCTAAATTAATGTAGTTCATCCAATAAGGGCAAAAGTACTAATTGATTAATATTTTGCGTCACTTTGGTCTTTACTAAGTTTTTTCTAATCCATTTTAGTTTTAAATCATTGTGGTTATCCAATATGTGCAAAAGTCTTAATGGATTAATATTTTAGTTCATTTTGGTCATTACTAGGTTTATTCTTGTTCATTTTGGTTTTAAATTAATATAGATCATTCAATAAGTGCAAAATTCAAAATGGATTAATATTTGAAGTCACTTTGGTCATTACTATGTTTATTCTAGTTAATCTTTGTTCTAAATTATTGTAGTTCCTCCAATAAGAGAAAACGTCTTAATGGATTAAAATTTTAGGAAATTACAAGGTTTATTCTAGTTCATTAATGGATTAAAGTCTTAATGGATTAAGATTTTAGGTCATTTTGGTTTTAACTTTGGTTAAGCTAGTCCATTTTGGTTCTAAATCATTGTACTTCGTCCAATAAGTGAAGAAGTCTTAATGTATTAATACTTTAGGTCATTTTATTCTTTAATACATTTAAGGTTTAGGGTTAATGGTTTACAGTTTATAGTTTAGGGTTTAAGGTTTAGGATTTAGCATTTACGGTTTAGGGTTTAGGGTTAATGGATTAATATTTTAGGTCATTTTGGTATAAACTAGGTTTAATCTAGTTCATTTTGGTTGCAAATCATTATAGTTCGTCCAATAAGTTCAAAAGTTTTACTAGGTTCAAAATATTTTAGGTCATATTGGTTTTTACTATGTTTATTCTAGTCCATTTTGGTTCTAAATTAATGTAGTTCGTCCAACAAATACAAAAGTGTTGGTAGATTAATATTTTAGGTCATTTTGGTTATTACTAAGTTTATTCTCGTCCATTTTATTTGTAAATCATTGTAGTTCATCTAATAAGTGCAAAAGTCTTAATGGATTCATGTTTTAGGTAATTTTTGTTATTACTAGGTTTATTCTATTCCATTTTGGTTCTAAATAGATTTTGTTTATCCAATAAGTGCAAAAGTCTTAATGGATTAATATTTTAAGTCAATTTCATCTTTACTACATTTTGGGTTGAGTGTTAAGTGGTTAGGGTTTATGGTTTCCGGTTTTGGGTTAAGGGTTTAGGAATTAGGGTTTAGGGTTTAATGTTAATGGATCATTATATTAGATCGTTTCAGAATTAAATAGGTTTAATCTAGTCCATTTAGTTTATAAATCATTTTATTCATTCAATAAGTGCAAAAGTCTTAATGGATTCATATTTTAGGACATTTTAGTTTTTATCAGGTTTAATCTAGTCTATTTTAGTTCTAAATTGAAGTAGTTCGTCCAATAAGTGCAAAAGTCTTATGGGTTAATATTTTAAGTCATTTTGGTGTTTACTAAGTTTATTCTTATTCATTTTGGTTCGAAATCATTATAGTTCATCCAATATGCGCCAAAGTCTTAATAGCTTAATATTTTTGATCATTTTGGTTATTACTAGGTTTATTCTAGTACATTTTGGTTTAAAAAAATGTAGTTCATCCAATAAGTGCAAATGTTTAAATAAATTAATAGTTTAGGTCATTTTGGTCTTTACTTAGTTTATTTTAGTCCGTTTTGGTTCTAAATCGTTGTAGATCATCCATTAAGAGCAAAAGTTTTAATGGATTAAGATTTTAGGTCATTACAAGGTTTATTATAGTCCATATTATATCTAAATAAATATTGTTAGTCCATTAAGTGTAAAAGTCTTAATTGTTTAATCTTTTAGGCCATTTTTTTCTTCACTAGGTTTATTCTAATTCATTTTGGTTCTAAATCATTGTAGTACGTCCAATAAGTGTAAAAGTCTCAATGGATTAATATTTTAGGTCATTTTAGTTTCCAATACATTTAGGGTTTAAGGTTAAGGATTTACGGTTTAGGGTTTAGGGTTTAGGGCTTAAGGTTTAGGGTTTAAGGTTTAGGATTTAGGGTTAAAACACATTTGGATCTCAAGCATTTACAATATAATTTTATGGTTAAAACTATAATTGAGAATTCATTTTTAAGGCGGCTAAGCGATTAAAATACATTACGAATAGAGATTGAGAAAGAACTTAAATAAATTCATTTGAATAACCAAAAAATTAAATTATATACTATAGATTTTCATCAAGGTTTACTCATCCCTAACACAAATTTTTTATCTACTTAGGAAAATAAACCAGAACTAAAGAATAAAGAGTAATTAAAAGTGTTCTCATGAGAGATTCTTGATGAAGTAGCTTTGTTGATGTTCAATAGGTTAATTGTTACTCTTAATTTTTTTTTAATATTTATGAAAAGTATTATTTAAGATTTTATTTATTATATTAAAATAAATCCATCAAATAAATACCTTTAATTAATTAGTGATTCTCTATGTGTCATGTAAGCGAAATATATTTATTTTATTTATGAAATTTTTTCAAATTTCATGACTAAAATTTTTTCTTCCTTTGAAACATTCGAACAATTGCGCCACTTTCAATTTGTTTTAAAAAATATTCAGAGTTTGTCGAAATATATTATTTAAGTACTTTGGTTGTTTGTCACTAGTTTTATTTGTCATAATCATTTTTCATAGTGCAAAATATTAAATATGTCTATTTTATAAATTAGATTATTTATATCTTGAAAAAGATTATTGACGCGAGTTGTCTGTAATTCTTCTTCTATAAACGAATGCAATGTCAATTAAGGTGGTTGAAACTAATTTTTATTGAGAGTTGAATGATGTGATTATGATTAAGTATCATAAAAGATAGTTGGGAGAGTTTAGAATTAAATTTAAGTCACTAATTTATCGTGTTAGAAATTTTTAGAGATTTATTTATAATTGAGAGAGTAGATTATTTAAAAGATGGAGGACAATAACTCCCCTCTCCTTTAAATATGAGAACCCCGCGACTTCCCCCCATTACACATTCATCTCATTGTTTTTCTCGTATTCTTCTTTCTCTCTAAAAACACAACATCCTAACTTTTCGTCTCAATTTTTAAGCTTCAAAAAAACTTCAAACCCAAAAAGCTTGAACTACAAAATTGCTCTGATACTATTCGGGCATCTATTAGATTAAGGAACTCATATTTCCTTATTCTTATCTAAAAACAGTAGACTCACTGCATAAGACGGAAGAATGATTTTGTTGATTTTGGTTATTATCACTATTAGAAATCAGCTTTTTACCTTCGGAATTTCCTACGGATTTAAGCTAAAAATCCGCAGAAACACACGTAACCTGCGAAATTACTAGACGTAAAACCTTCGTGGATAATTATTACATGAGGATTTCTGAATCCCAAGTAGGGGTGGGAATAGGCCAGGCCAGGCCAGGATTTGAAAGGCCTGAGCATGGCCTAAGATTTATTTTTTTGGCCTAAACCTGGCCTACGGCCTATCATAGGCATTTTTTTCGGCCTAAGCCTGGCCTTTATAATAGTTTGGCCTGGCCTGGAAGCCTTTTTAAAAGCCTTTTTAAACGAATCCATTATTACTTCTTAAACAAATAAGGAACAACTACTAAGTGATTGACTAATTGAACGGTTACCGAATATAAAACCACTACCAAATATAGAACTACTACCGAATATGGAACGACTACAGAATATGGAATGATTAGTAAGTGATTGCCTAATTGATATAATTTAAAATAGAAAATAGTATTATTAATATAATAATAAAAAATAATATTATTAATATAATAATAAAAAATAATATTAATAAATAATAAATATATACAGGTCGGCCTGTTAGGCCTAACAAGCTTTTTTATAAGTCTGAGCCTGACCTATTTAAATAAATAGGCTTTAAAAACAGCATGAGCCTAGCCTTTTTATTAAATAGGCCAGGTCAGGCCAGGCCATAAGTAGGCCAGGTCACGAATAGCTTTCTTCCCATCCAAGCTTCTTCAGGTTTCCTAGTGCCCAGTATCTTTGTTGGACACCTATTCAAAATGTATATTGTTGTTGAAACTGCTTCTCTCCAGAATTTGTCAGACATTTTTCTCCCTTTCAATATGTTTCTTACCATATTAAGAATGGTTATGTTCCTCGTTTCTTCAGCTCCATTATGTTGTGGTGTATATTGTGTAGTCATTTCATGAATCATTCCCTTTTTTTCATAGAATTCATGGGATTGATACTCACCATCTCCATCTGTCCTAATCACTTTAAGATTGCAACCACTTTGTTTTTCTGCCATTAGCTTGAATCCTCTAAATACAGCCATCACTTAACTCTTCTTATTGATTAGACAGATCCATGTTTTTTTTGTAAAATCATCACTGAATCACACAAAGTAGTGATTACCTCCTATTGACACTTCTTCAAAAGGACCACAAACATCAGAAAAGACTACCTCCATCCTAGTTGGTAATACTTATTTGAATGACTTCCTATGCTTTTGGGCTTGACAACACTCCTCACATATCTTCTTTGATCTTTGAATTTATGGAATTCCTAACCCCATTTTCTTACGCTGCAACACTTGAAGACTTTTGAAATTCAAATGTCCAAACCTCTAATGCCACAACCATTCTTCATTCCTGATTTTAGCACCTAGGCAATTGTTCTCAATGATCTAAATATCAATCGTGAAGGTTCTGTTTTGGACAGTGGTGCCATCAAGCTCTTGGGTACTCTTGCATACCGGGAAATTTTGTTAAAACACATCGGGTTGCTAAGAATTATATATGTCAATTGAGTTGCGACGAGAGTTGATATTTTTAACAAAAAGTGGTTTGGGAAGTGATGGGTGAAATGGTAATTTTATGAAATATCTAGATATTTTTAGATATTTGTTATATATATAAAGGAAGAAAGGAAATAGAAAGGAAGGAAAAAGAATGAAATGAAAACTGAAAGAAAACCATTTCCTCCCATCCTTTGCGAGAACTTCTTCTTCTCTCTATTTCACGAAAAACCAAAACCACTCAAACACAAATATTCACTTTTCTTCTATATTTAAGCCTCGCTTCAAGAAGTGATAGAATGGAAAGTTGTTCACCTCCACGCTACGGTGCTTGTGAACTAACTTTGGAAGCAACATTGCGAGTGGAGATTTTACCGAAATTAATTGCGGTACCGTAATCGCTCGTTAAAGCTAACGTTAAGGTAAGAGATCCTTCCAAACTTTTAGTTTGTATTTAGGGACTTATTTGTGGTTGGGTGGAAAACAAATGTGTCCGGTTTAAAGTGTAGACTTGGGGAAAATGAATTAAATGCTTTTATGGGTGAAATTTTGGAGTTTGGTTTTGGATATATTGATGAGTGGTTTTGTGGAAAAAGAATTTCATTCATTTATGTGTGTTGTTGAGGTAATGCTACTCCGTTTAGAAAGTCAACCATATTAATTAATTGTCGTTGTGCTACCCCATATATAGTTTCAACTGTGCAATGTTTACTGTGACTTATTTTTCGTGTGCACATGACACTTGTAGCATTTCTTGGGGGTAGTTCTGGAAAATAGAAAACTAATATACAGTGATATTTTCACATTGGTGTTGAAATTAAATTGAAAAAATATGGTATCCTTGTAGTAATTTTGTTCTGTCTTCATAAGCTCTATATTGTTCACTATGAAATGCCTTGTGATACACAATTACCTCAAAGATCCTACATTTTGCTTGAAGATTCTAAAGTCAATCATCTCCTTATTGCCCTCCTTGGACAATACTAGCCCTGCTTCTACTGGGGTACTAGTTCCATTGCAATCTAACATTTTAAATCTCTTCAATACATCATTTGCATACTTAGATAAGACATCTCAAACATTTTAAATCTCTGCAATCTAACATTTTAATGCATAAAAATTCTATTTTCCTAGTTTCAAACTCAATGCCAAGGAAATATGATAGCATGCCTAGATCAGACATCTCAAACTTATTCTCCATTCTGATCTTGAACTTCCGAATTGGTCCTTCATCACTGATAGTCACTAGCAAATCCTCCATATAAAGGCATATCAATAATGTAGGTGTTGCTGCTACCTTTTTCATATACACTACATAATAACTCACACCCTTTTCAAACTGCTGCTTTATGATAAATATGTCAATCCTCTTGTTCCAAGCCCTAGGGGTTTGCTTCAGGCCATATAAAGCTTTCTTTAGCTTGTACACATTGTTTCCTATGCCTATTTTCACATATCCTAGTGGTTGCTTTACATACACTTCTTCTTTAGTGAGCCACTGAGGAATGTTGATTTTACCGAAATTAATCGCAGTACCGTAATCGCTCGTTAAAGCTAATGTTAAGGTAAGAGATCCTTCCAAACTTTTAGTTTGTATTTAGGGACTTATTTGTGGTTGGGTGGAAAACAAATGTGTCAGGTTTAAAGTGTAGACTTAGGGAAAATGAATTAATTGCTTTTATGGGTGAAATTTTGGAGTTTGGTTTTGGATATATTGATGAGTGTTTTTGTGGAAAAAGAATTTCATTCATTTATGTGTGTTGTTGAGGAAATGCTACTCCGTTGTGCTACCCCATATATAGTTTCAACTGTGCAATGTTTACTGTGACTTATTTTTCGTGTGCACATGACACTTGTAGCATTTCTTGGGGGTAGTTCTAGGAAAATAGAAAACTAATATACAATGATATTTTCACATTGGTGTTGATATTAAATTGAAAAATTATGGTATCCTTGTAGTAATTTTGTTCTGTCATTATAAGCTCTATATTGTTCACTATGAAATTAGTACTTTCATGGGTTATATGAGTTAACGTAGCACTCTGTTCTCACTTTGCCCTTTTATTTTAATGTTGAACTTCTTACTCGCATTTGAATTTCCAACAATATAAGAATTTAGGACAAGGAACTACAACAAAGTATAAGAATAAACAATTCTTTAATAATATCCACATATAGTTTCACTTAACTATTAATCCTTGTTAAAAACAATAAACTATTTGTTATGTGAAGCAATCTTATTTTTATCCTCATTCCTCACATAAAAATGCAATTCTATTTATTCCTGCTAATTATTGTTATATGGACTGGTAACAGTTTAAAAATGATAAAGTTAAAGTAAGTTTTGGTTGTAAGTAATAACTTTTGTCTCTATGTGCACTCTTTTGCAGGAAGTGACAAATCTACTAAACAATGAAAGCATATTAGATATGGAACGACTATGTTTGGTTAAAACACATTTGAATCTCAAGCATTTACAATATAATTTTATGGTTAAAACGATAATTGATAATTCATTTTTAAGGCGGCTAAGCGATTAAAATACGTTACGAATAGAGATTGAGAAAGAACTTAAATAAATTCATTTGAATAACCAAAAAATTAAATTATATACTATAGATTTTCATGAGAGATTAAACCAAATTTTTTAGCTACTTAGGAAAATAAACCAGAACTAAAGAATAAAGAGTAATTAAAAGTGTTCTCATGAGAGATTCTGGATGAAGTAGCTTTGTTGATGTTCAATAGGTTAATTGTTACTCTTAATTTTTTATTTTAATGTTTATGAAAAGTATTATTTAAGATTTTATTGATTATATTAAAATAAATCCATCAAATAAATACCTTTAATTAATTAGTGATTCTCTATGTGTCATGTAAGCGAAATATATTTATTTTATTTATGAAATTTTTTCAAATTTCATGACTAAAATTTTTTCTTCCTTTGAAACATTCGAGCAATTGCGCCACTTTCAATTTGTTTTAAAAAATATTCAGAGTTTGACGAAATATATTATAGTGCAAAATTTGTTTTAAAAAATATTCATGACTAAAATTTTTTCTTACTTTGGTTGTTTGTCACTAGTTTTATTTCTCATAATCATTTTTCTTAGTGCAAAATATTAAATGTGTCTATTTTACAAATTAGATTATTTATATCTTGAAAAAGATTATTGACGCGAGTTGTCTGTAATTCTTCTTCTATAAAAGAATGCAATGTCAGTTAAGGTGGTTGACACTAATTTTTAATGAGAGTTGAATGATGTGATTATGATTAAGTATCATAAAAGATAGTTGGGAGAGTTTAGAATTAAATTTAAGTCACTAATTTATCGTGTTAGAAATTTTTAGAGATTTATTTATAATTGAGAGAGTAGATTATTTAAAAGATGGAGAACAATAACTCCCCTCTCCTTTAAGTATGAGAACCCCGCGACTTCCCCCCATTACCCATTCATCTCATTGTTTTTCTTGTATTCTTCTTTCTCTCTAAAAACACAACATCCTAACTTTTCGTCTCAATTTTTAAGCTTCCACACTCTGCATAAGGCGGAAGAATGATTTTTGTTGATTTTGGTTATTATCACTACTAGAAATCAGCTTTTTACCTACGGAATTTCCTACTGATTTAAGCTAAAAATCCGCAGAAACACACGTAACCTGCGAAATTACTGGACGTAAAACCTTCGTGGATAATTATTACATGAGGATTTCTGAATCCCAAGGTACACTACCTGCGGATTAATCCGCTGAAAAAGTGAATAAATTTCGCAACAATCATTGAATAAAGTTAAGGCATTTTCATACGACATTTCATACAATAATATATGTGGTATTATTCTTTCAAATTTTTGTCGCGTGAAATTCCGCAGGTATTTATCCACAAACACCAAAATACCGTTCGCATGAAAATCCGCATGTAATTTCACATTAAAATTATTTTTGAAAAAAAATCCACATAATATTGCTGAAATTTCCACTGTAAATTAATTTTTCTGATTTTTTATTTATATAAAAATTTCAACTAAAAATATATAAAAACCTTATTATAAATATATTTTTTAAATATTTAATATTAGTCTTTAATTGAAATACTATTGCAATACTCTCAAATAAAACTTATATTATGTTAACAAATCAAAACTAAATATTAATTAAAGAATGATCGAAGTATTGTGATACTTCTAAACAAGCTTTATATCATGTTGCAAATCATAACTAAGTATTAATTAAAGCATGATTAAAAAAAACCTAAGTATAATCAAATATATGATACAACCAAATTAACAAAATAAAAACAAATACTATTCGATCACTACCAATATCATCATCCCCATTATCTTCCTTAACTTGGACGAAAAGAAGATCCAAAAATTCCTAAATGTTGCATGAGAAAGGTGAAATTTTTGTTGGTCTCGACCATCTCTTTTTGTTGTCATTGCAATTGTTGCTTGATCAACAACTTTTCTTTTTCTTGTTCCCGTCTTTGCTAAAATAATTCAAGGGTTGAATATGGTTTTGATCGCAATAAAATAAAATAGGAATTGTAATTATAGTATCACCAGTTCTCTTGTCAATCTCTGTCTGCTTCAAAAGAAATTGGACAAGCTGTTGTGTCACAATGAAGATATTTATATCAGAAACTTTCTCATGTAGCCATATATATCAAAAGCATCAAAATCCTCAATCTAAATGTTGTTCTTAAGTTAATCAATCTCATTGAACCTAGATTTCTATTTTAGAATAAAGCCAAATATACGACAAGACACCACAACCCAAAATAGTTTCACCACCACTATCATATATGTAACGTATAAAAATTGGTTAACTTATGTTAGGAGACAATCAGACATTCATGCATACAAATATATGGATTTAAGAAGACAACAGTTTAAATTAGTTTACCCCAGGTTTGTATTTGGCAGATCTGGAAGCCAGTTTATTGAAAAGCTGCATTAATTGAACATGGCTATCCTTCTCATATCGCAAAACATATAATTTTAGTTGGTCGTGGTAACATACCTATAATTTTTTAAAGACACCGATCAGTGTGTCATTTAGAAAAAAAGTTACAAATTTTAGGTGAAATGTAAATGTAAGTTTTTATTTACAAATTTTTTATTTGTCAACATACTAAGTAATTGGTGTATTTTTTTTTATTTAATGTAAAGTTTCTAATTAATCGGTGTATTTATTTTATTTCATAAACATCCCTTATTAATGCTATTAATTTATGTTGGAAGACAAAAAAGTCAAATTAAAAATATTCATGAATTAAAGGTATTTTAGAAACATGAACATAAAAAATTGACATCTTATATTCAATACCTACTTTTCTTAATATTCATAGAAAACAAAATGAAAAACTTATAAATAAGGACGGAGATAGTATTCTTAATATTTGTAGAAAAGAAAATGAATATTTATAATTAAGAATAGAGATAGTAATTAAAATTAAAATGTAAACACACACTAAGTTTTCAAGTTTCAAAAACATGTTATTTTTTATAAATAATAACAATAATTTTATATCTTTGAAATCTACAATATAAAACAAGTGAAAACACTAAATCTTGAATAATACAAACAATTATTAAATAAAGTAGCTCATTCAAAATATACTATTGAAGGCCAAGGATCACTACTCATACCACAAAATCAACAATAGTAAAAAAACTCTTAAAATAAAGTGAAGTACAAGTCTCTAGTACTTCTGTTCCACAAGAAAAACTCCATTGATTGCTTGTCATAATCGTGTTGAATATAACCTACATACAAATATATTATAGAGGAGACATAAGGAAGATGTGAGTTTATCTTTCATTATATAAAATGAATAAAATTATACATAGATTAACAAACCTTCATGAATCATATATAGATGGATGAACTTTCAATACTAAAACATGTATTATTTGAAATTCATTTGGAGCCAAAAATAATTTAGGATAGCATGGATTGTGAGGTTATGCTATATGTCATATGCATAGTGCAACACCCCTCTAGATTGTATTTATTCATAGTGTGCACTCTCACTAACACTATTTGTATGACGACATCCTCAAGATAACAATTAAAACTGTAAATTCAATAAATCACTCTCCTCTCATAAAATATATGGTATCAAACACTTAGTCTATATATACATATACAAAATAAAATTTATTACGTTTGTAAATTTATTAAAAAATTGAAAGTTGAAGCTTTAAACATAATAGAGAAATCAAATATAAGAGAAACAACATTAATGACGATGAGCAAATATAAATAATTAAAGGTTGTATGATAACAGATAAATATTTTTTTACTGTAACCGTTAATATTCGGAAACGCAATTACCAATAAAGCAAAATACACGTTTACCATTGGAATTCTTGTATATTAGACAATCGAAGTCTGTCTTACATGGTAAAGCTGTAATATATAAAATAAAAATAAAAAATATTATTAATAAAGATTAAGAGTTTCGTAAAATATGAAAATATGAGAATGAACATACCACCAACATCGACTACAGTAACAAATAAGAACACAAAGAGGAACATGGTTGATAGCGTTTCAGCAAGTGTACTGAATCGTTGCAAGTAATAATAAAACGGTAGTACCGAGTGTCGAACTCAAGGATTGCGTTTTACTATTGAATTATATTTGATTACTAAAATTGAACAAAAAGGTTCCCAAGTTGATTGAAATAATGTTTGAAATTAACAACAATAATAAAATTGATCTTTTATAATGAGAAAAATGTCAGGGATGAGTTTCTCTTCGAATCCAACCTTGGTGTCTAATTTGATCCTAGTTACTGAATTCCTTTATTGAATTATTACCGAATTCTCTTTATTATTCTTGCCCTAATGTCTTAGTGAAAGAACCTTTAATTCCAAAGTAACCCCTAATTCCTTAGTGGATTTAAGATTAGAATTTAGCATTACCGTATAGAAATTCTCTTGTAAATTATTGCTTTGCAACTAATTTAATTGGTTTGATGACCTGCATCTATCCCTAGACTACAAATTCATGAATTTCTCATCTCAAGCATTCGTAAAGTCCACTTCCGTTTCAAAATACAAATAGTAGAACATTTTAATGTTGATCAAGCAATAAAAAGCATTAAGTACATAGATGAGAAAAACAATTCAATAAACTCATTCATATAACTAGAAATCAAATCAGAAAAATAAGGATTTTATCTGGTTACACTCATCCCTAACAAATAGGGTTTAGTTACTCATGACAGAGATTCAAAAGATAAGGATTCAAGAAGAATTACAAGAATGATTCATTGACGATTCTTGATAAAACTGCTTCAATGGCGTTAGAAACGGCCGTCTTTGAGTTTCTATGCTAGGGCACAAGTCTCCCAACTTCACAAGAGTCAAAAAGATCCCTAAACAGTGAAAAATAGCGTTTTTATGATTGCTGATACGCGTCTCGCGCCCCAGGCGCGCGTTGACAGAACTGAAACACGAGAAATACGCTCCAGGCGCGCAGGGCGCGCTCCAGGCCAACAGCATCTATTGGCTGACGTATTTTGCATTTTGCTCATCTTTTGAGTCTGAATTGGGTCCCGGTGTCTTCATGAAAGTTGTAGATACGGATCTTAGCTTTCATTAGCACTTGGAGTGACACTAATTGGACGTCTAGAACCCCAGATATGGCTGAAATACTCCACATATGTCATGTTGATTTCTCACCAAAATTCAGCACTGCACTAAAACAAAGTAACAACCCAAAACTACGAAAAATCTCTACTTAATTAAGCAAATAAGAGCAAAAACATTTCATTAAATCAAATAAATAAAATCAACAAAATATATCAAATAACTCATTAAATTAACTAATGATTAAAGATAAATAAGACTAAAATCAATAAAAATTATGCATATGATGAAGAGTCATCACAACCCCAAACTTAATCTATTGCTTGTCCCCAAGTAACAATTAGTTTCAAATTTGGTGCATTTAAAAGCAAACTTAAACTCAATTTCTCAATTCAAATCAAACTCAATTCTCCAAGTTTCAGCTACTACACAACATCCATCATACTCTATGGTTGCTTACAAAAATAACGAGGTTTGTACACCTTGGCATTCATTTATCAAATTCTACTCTCTCTTCACACAATCTCACCAAAATTTCTCTCAAGTGTTTAGAAGGGTTATGAATTTATCACTCAAATCCTAGAGCATGCATCACGCTACCATAGGCTTGAAAAAATTCTAGTTAGCAATCACAATGCAGCAAACACATACATTTTTGGAGGACTTTCGGGTTGTATTGGGGCTTAGGTAAGGGTAGGACATTTTGGGCATATATTTCCAAATTATTCTACCATTTTTTTTTCTTCACATTTTCATTATGGAGATTCTCAAACATTGACTCTTTTTTCTTTTTCTTCTTATTTATTTATTTATTTATTTATTTTTACTTTTTTTTTTGTGAGAATCACCACCCCAAACTTAAAAGGTTGCTATCCCATGAGCAACCCCAAACTTAGAATTTTATCAAGACAAGACAAAAAATTTCTACCTAACTCCAAGTAAGGTGATGTAATTGAAGTAGGGTTTTTGTTTTGTAATGTGGCTAGTAATCGAAATAAAGGGACAAGGCTCAAATGGGCTAGCAAAGGATAACATTTTCATAGGGTAGTTAGAAAGGCTCAAATGACCAAATAAAATTGCCTCAATGTATGCATAAATTACAAGTGATGCAAGTCAGAATTAGTGCAAGTTCTGAAGGGATAATACATGTCTGGATAATCACACAACAAAGAATTTAAGTGTTTAGGCTCAAAAGCTCACGGCTAGGATAATAAGAAAGAGTATGAATTATCTAAATGATGTCAAACATGCCACTACAAAATTTATTTAGTGTTTTTTTTTAAATACGAGTTAGACTTCAACAACCAAGCAGTAATCAACAATGCATGAACACTACAAGAAAAACACCATTTTGTGGCCAACTTTATAAATATTTTGTGGCCGAATAAAACCCTCACAAATTAGTGACCGAAAAAGCCCTCACAAATGCCAAAATTGAAATTGGTCTTTATTTGTGGCTGAAAAAGCCCTCACAAAATCACAACATTGTGATTTTGTGAGGGCTTAGGCAGCCACAAAATCCAGTTAAATATTTAAGGATTTTGTGAGGGCTTTTACAGCCACAAAAAATCAATTTGTGAGGGCCAAATCCGTCACAAAGGACTGACGTGACCAGTGGCATTTGTGGCTGCAAAGACCGCCACAAAGGAATGCGCACGTGGACTTTGTGGCTGCAAAGGCCGCCACAAAATTTTAAACCTACGTGGACTTTGTGGCTGCTTTGGCCGCCACAAATGCTCAAGGTAACACTATATATATTTTTCTCCCCTCCTCCTTCATTTTTTCACATCCAACTTCTCTCTAAAATCTTATTCTAACTATTCTCTCCTCCTTCTCTCTACACAAAATATTTTGTTATTAATTTAAATATTTTATTATTAATATTTTATTATTTAAATTAATCTTCAATTTAATTATTAATCTTTAATTTTAATTTAAATATTTTATTTTAAGTTTTTAATTAAATTAAGATTAGTTTATTATATATTAAATTTAATTTATAATTACATTATATTTTAAATTTAATTTAAAATTTAATTTAATTATAATTTTAATATTATATTTATATTAATTTATTATATATAATATTATAATAAACTATTAATTTTGAATTTAAAAATTAATTTATTAAATACGTATTATTTTGTGGCGGCCTAAGCCCTCACAAAATATATTATTTTTTAATCAAGATGGCATTTGTGGCGGCCAAAAGCCCTCACAAAGGAGGGAGGGAGTTTGTGGCGGCCTGGGCCCTCATAGAGGTCCAATCAGAAAAATTCAGCCTGTCCTTTGTGGCGGCCTATGCCCTCACAAAGGCAGACTTTTGTGGTTGCAAAAGCCCTCACAAATGCCTGTCTTTTGTGGCTGCAAAAGCCCTCACAAATGCCAACCTGTTTCAGACACTTTGTGGCTGCAAAAGCCCTCACAAAATTTTGTGACCAGCTTTTTTGTGGCTGCCAAAAGCCCTCACAAAATCCACATTTGTGGCTGCTATTTGCCCTTTGTGAGGGCTTTTGGCCCTCACAAAATCCATCATTTTTTGTAGTGGAATTAGTGAAACTTATCGAATTGAGCAATGATATGAGCAAAGAAATATAGTTTAAATTTCAAAATGTCAAACATAAAACTTAAGACCAAATGCAAGTTGTTAATAATTCTTCATTATAGTGCACGTTTACACACAATTAGAAAGAAACAAATTCAAATAACAAAAATAAGATTGCAAAAATTAAAAGTTACCTCTACCTGTGGGTTGCCTCCCACGAAGCGCTTCTTTAAAGTCATTAGCTTGACGCCTCAACTATTGTCAAGGTGGCATATATGACAGGAATAACACATCATCCTTCTTTTTCTTTTTGTTTGGTAGAAATTCCATGAACTTAAGAAATAAAAGGTGTTGCTTCCATGTCCTTCTCAATTGGACATTGATGAACAAGGCATAGATTGAATCTCGAACTTTATCAATCTCTTCTTTTTTCTTTTCCTCGTTCGTATTTTCCTCTTTTTCCTCTTGCTTTTCTTCTTCTACCACAACAATGAAATTATCTTCAATCTTCAACTTCTCCTCCATCATCTCAAACTTAACCACTTGCTCAAATAACCTCTCACATTGACTTTCAAATCTTTCAATTGAAACCATGTTATTCTTCATGAATTCAACCAAAACGTCCGTAATGTGAAAGTCTTTGTCATCTGATTCTTTGGATAGAGTTTTAGGAGGTAGAATTTGTTCCCAATAGATCTTTTTAATATAATTCTCATCGTTTTCTGTAAGTTTGAGAAAAAAGTCTTCATATTCTATTAGTTCATCAAGGTCATCTAAACAACGTCCATTCTTATGTGCTTTTCCGCAAAAGTCACATCTAAGAGGCTTCCACGGAGGGATCTAAGGGTGATATTTTAAAAATGTATGGCTCAAGATTTGCCCCTCGATCATTCGACATATACCCGATATAAGACAAGTATCACACTCTTCATATAATTGTAGTAGAATATCATCATCATAATCTTCCATGCTCTACAGCGCATAGTTATCTCAAACAAAGAAGAGAAAAACCACTAGACATGACATTAGCAAGTTCAACAAATGAAAATAGAAAAAAAAGAATTTTTTTTTCAAAAAAAAATAAAAATAAAATAAAAAATTTTATTGCAGAGCAAAAAATTTCAATTAAGTAAATAAATTAAATTCAATAGTGATATGGCAATCCCCGGCAACAGCTTCAAAAACTTGATAGCGTTTCAGCAAGTGTACTGAATCGTTGCAAGTAATAATAAAATGGTAGTACCGAGTGTCGAACTCAAGGATAGCGTTTTACTATTGAATTATATTTGATTACTAAAATTGAACAAAAAGGTTCCCAAGTTGATTGAAATAATGTTTGAAATTAACAACAATAATAAAATTGATCTTTTATAATGAGAAAAATGTCAGGGATGAGTTTCACTTCGAATCCAACCTTGGTGTCTAATTTGATCCTAGTTACTGAATTCCTTTATTGAATTATTACCGAATTCTCTTTATTATTCTTGCCCTAATGTCTTAGTGACAGAACCTTTAATTCTAAAGTAACCCCTAATTCCTTAGTGGATTTAAGATTAGAATTAAGCATTCCCGTATAGAAATTCTCTTGTAAATTATTGCTTTGCAACTAATTTAATTGGTTTCATGACCTGCATCTATCCCTAGACTACAAATTCATGAATTTCTCATCTCAAGCATTCGTAAAGTCCACTTCCGTTTCAAAATACAAGTCATAGAACATTTTAATGTTGATCAAGCAATAAAAAGCATTAAGCATAGAGATGAGAAAAACAATTCAATAAACTCATTCATATAACTAGAAATCAAATAAGAAAAATAAGGGTTTCATCTGGTTACACTCATCCCTAACAAATAGGGTTTAGTTACTCATGACAGAGATACAAAAGATAAGGATTAAAGAAGAATTACAAGAATGATTCATGCATGATTCTTGATAAAACTGCTTCAATGGCGTTAGAAACGGCCGTCTTTGAGTTTCTATGCTAGGGCACAAGTCTCCCAACTTCCCAAAAGTCAAAAAGATCCCTAAACAGTAAAAAATTGCGTTTTTATGATTGTTGATGCGCGTCACGCGCCTCAGGCGCGCAGGGCGCGCTCCAGGCGCGTAGGGCACGCTCTAGGCGCACAGCATCTGTTGTCTGAAGTAATTTGCATTTTTATCATATTGTGAGTCTGAATTTGGTCCCGGTGTCTTCATGGAAGTTGTAGATATGGATCGTAGCTTTCATTAGAACTTGGAGTGACACTAATTGGACATCTAGAACTCCAGATATGGCTGAAATACGCCACATAGGTCATGTTGATTTCTCACCAAAATTCAGCACTGCACTAAAACAAAGTAACAACGCAAAACTACGAAAAATCTCTACTTAATTAAGCAAATAAAAGCAAAAACATTTCATTAAATCAAATAACTAAAATCAACAAAATATATCAAATAACTCATTAAATTAACTAATGATTAAAGATAAATAAGACTAAAATCAATAAAAATTATGCATATGATGAAGAGTCATCAATGGTATAAAAAACTTTGAGAGTTTTAGCCATTTTTTTCTCTACCTTTGCATGCAACAAATACAAAATTGTTTATGCAACAAATACAAAATTGTTTGATTACTTTATATTGCAAAAAACTTCATGCTATGTTTATATCAATTGAATAGTTTATAGTACAATGAATGATCATGTTTGTCTCTTCAACTCATCTAATAGATCACTTGACCTTAGAGTATATCTTTAATTTTTTATTTCTCATTTATCCTTTCATATTAGAATGATGTTCAAAACCAACATCATGCTTTAATTCAATAGCTATTAGAATATATATATTCAATTAAAAAAACATTTCTATTTTAATATATTTATTAAATGTCTCTTAAGCCAAATATGATATACAATCGAATTAAAATTGATTTTAATATAGATTATTTGAATTTGATATGATATAATCTTTCTCGACCGCCATTGAGGACACTTATCTATTTTATTACAAATAAATCGACTTTATAAGACCGCTAGATGTTATATTTAAATTGACCACATTAATTTGAACTACAACCTTAACGCAACAGGACTATTTTCCTATGAGCCTAACTGTAAGCCATAAGCTTCCCTGATCTTGTTTTTGATTTAAGTCCCAAACATACAGTGCACATGAAATATTTGCCTTATCTAATGTTTTGAATTGAGAAACATTTCAGGCATACATGAAGACACCACACACTGGGAACAGTAGTTTGCAACTCAAGGAATCAACCATAGTTGGAGGATGCACTTGAGGAAGATGCAATTTTTGTATAGTGGTATTAGGTGTCTAAGTATAAAGTTGAGTAAACAAATCACTAGAGTCTCACACAAGACATTGCCAATAAACTTTTGTCATTCATTCATGTGTTTTGAAACTTAACTCTGAAAAACTCGATTGAACAATCGATTGAATGGGTCATCAATCGAATGGCACATAAACTGTCATAAACAACTGAGGTCTGTAACAAGATCACTCAATTGTCAAGTCGATTGCACAATAGATTGACAATTCGATTGACGCTGAAGTTTAAGTTACAGAGAGCACTCAGTTTGTGCCCACTCGATTGACCACTCGATTGTCCACTCGATTGGCAACTTGATTGTTTGCAGTATCTGAGTCACTTTGACCACGATACTCGATTGACACATCGATTGATGCTATATTTCAAGTCACAGTGAGCACCTAGTTTTGAACAACTCGATTGCTCACTCGATTGAAAGGAAATTATAGCATCAGGTCTAAATCACTTTGATCACGACACTCGATTGACCAATCGAGTGATGCTATTTTTCAAGTCACAGTGAGCACCCAGTTTTGGCCAACTCGATTGCTTACTCGATTTTTAGAATCTCTTGCTCTCAATCTTGCATATCTCTGAAAATACTTTGAAAGAAAAGTTTCCTAACACACAAAAATATTCATTGGCAAATCAAATCTTTTGTGTGATGCTAGAGTGATTGAACACATTTCTTGATACTACTTTTCTTTGTTCGTGTAAAAGACAATTCGTTGTAATTGGTGTTGTAACAAATCCAGTTTAGAAACTAGTGGCTATCCTTGTTGGTGTGGCATCATCAAGAGGAAGTCTACTTTGATCTTGTGTGAGTTTGGGGATAAACTACAAGGATCAAAGGGGTGACAAGATAGAAGTGAAGGGAGTTAGATTGATAGGTCGTGTAGAAGACTGGAAAATCTGTAAAAGTACTCGAATTCATTCTATAGTGAAAAAGGCTGGAATCATGATTATGATTTCGGGACTGGATGTAGGTCGTTGGATCAACGGCTGAACCAGGATAAATCTTGGTGCAATCTTTCCTATCCCTTCTCTTTAATATTCAGCATTGTTTAATTGCTTATTCTTGTATGCTCCTTGAATAATCTTGTATGTGATTTTAAGTTTCCGCTGTGTGTGTGAATTGTATGAATGGTGCATGATTGATATGGGAATTATGTCTAACTAGTTGGAGTTGATCTTAATTCTCTTGTTCTTAATCAAAAAGAAGTCATAGTTTTCCAACACTAACTTTAGTGAGAGAAAAAAAAAACTGCTTCAATATAGAAATAACGGAATGAAAATCATGGAAAGGCATATTCATAAATAGTCACAAGTTTGAGGAAAATATACTTGAATTATTCGATTAGTTTTAAATGACAACTTAATTATAATCAATCAAAGTAATGGATTGTTGGAACAACACTTTAAAATCTTAGTTATACTCTATAAATACAAATTACACAAATCATAATAAACTTACATCAACCAAAATAAACCAATTGCACTCATTGGAACCTTTTAGGAATTCACAACCAACCAACCACTTTTTTTATTGATGTAATTGGATATGGTTATTACAATATAGTATTACAATTATAATATTTTACTAAAATTATTCTTTTGAAATACAAAAATTTATAATATTTTTATGAAATATTGTATTTTTTACAACTATTATAAAGCGATGTCGTACCTTAATTAAAGAAACTTACTAGAAATGTTTTAACTTCGCAACAGGGTAAAACCGTTTTCATTGTAACCTTGAAAAATTGTTCTTTAAGAGGTAGCTACAAGAATAGTTTTTACAAAGTATTGTTGTTTCAAAAGAAAATCGTTGCGTAAGTTAAATGGATTGTTTGGTTCCTTATGGACAGAAAACCGTTCTCGTAGATTACGTCATTGGTTTTGTAATATGAAGCAACAGGTTTATGCGTTACAGTAAGGAAATGGTAAAAAAAAACTCCAGTAAATAAAGCTACAGTAAATGGTAAAAAAAAACTCCAGTAAATAAAACTTCATTGAACCTACGTGAAGGGTGGCCATAAAATAAGTTGAATGAAAGAATTCCCCAAGAAGAATGTGTAAATCGAATTTACTGGTATAAATTAAAAGCCTATACATTAATATTAGACCAAATGCCCATCTATGATGTCCAATTTTCGGTTATTAGAACGAGTTAAGAGATAATATTGATTCCGATAGTTAGTTCAAATCTTAAGAGATAATATTGATTCCGACACTTATTAAAATAATAACTGGGTTAGTACAAGATAACAGTTTAAAACCATGATTTAGGTTAAATATAGCTTTTAATTATGTTTAGTGTCGCACAATTTTGGTTATAGGTTATGTTTGATAAGACCAAATCGTTGGCTTATAGAATATACAAGTGTGTATAAATAAAACAGACCTGTTTAGTAACAATTTTATCTTAAGAACTTATAATTTATGAACATTTTAGGAATTCACAACCAATCAACCACTTTCTTTATTGATGTAATTGGATATGGTTATTACAATATAGTATTACAATTATAATATTTTACTAAACTTATTTTTTTGAAATACAATAATTTATAATATTTTTATGAAATATTTTATTTTTTACAACTATTATAAATCGTTGTCGTATGTTACACCCGGATATTTAACAGCGCGATTGTATTTTAAAAAAAAAAACAAATTCATAATAACAAAGAAATAAATAAGGAAATACATTTGGATAAATATTTAAGTCGTAACACAACGACAAATAAGTCAACAGAATTTACATGCAGCAAAATATATTTTGAAATACGAATCCAAAGTATTTACACATCAAAAAGTGGTACATGGACCCCATCATAATAAAATGTCAAGCTGCAATATTGATATAGGTACAGTCGTCCAAAATAAAATAAATACAACCCAGGGTTTAGGGTTTACCGGTTAGGGGTTTAGGGTTTAGGGTTTAGGGTTTAGGGGTTTAGGTTTAGGTTTATAAATCCTTTTAGTTCAACCAATAAGTCGAAATTTTAATAAATTCATATTTTAGGACATTTTGGTTTTTACTAGAATTAATCTACTCTATTTTGGTTCGCAATTAATGTATTTCGTCCAATAAGTGCAAAGTCTTAATGAATTAATTTTTTAGTTAACTTTTGTCTTTACTAGATTTATTCTAGTTCTTTTTGGTTCTAAATCATTGTAGTTCGTCCCATAAGTGCAAAAGTCTGAATGGATTAAGATTTTAGATCACTTTGGTATTAACTAGGTTTAATCTAGTCCATTTTGGTTCTAAATCACTGTAATTCATCCAAACAGTGCAAAAGTCTTAGTGGCTTACTATTTTAAGTCATTTTAGTCTTTACTACATTTAGGGTTTAATGTTAATGGTTTATGGTTTAGGGGTTAGAGGATAGGGTTTAGCGTTTAGGGTTTAGGGTTTCACGTTAATGGATTCATTTTTAGGTCATTTTGGTTTTTACTCGGTTTAATCTAGTCCATTTTGGCTCTAAATTAATGTAGTTCGTCCAATAAGTGCAAAAGTCTTAATGAAATAATATTTTAGATAATTTTAATCTTTAATAAGTTTCATCTTTTCCACTTACGTTTTAAATAAATGTAGTTCACCCAATAAGTGCAGAAGTCTGATTGGATTAATATTTCAGGTTATTAAATAAATGTAGTTCATCCAATAAGTGCTACAGTCTTAATGGATTAAGATCTTAGGTCATTTTGGTATTAACTTCGTTGAATCTAGTCTATTTTGGTTCTAAATCATTGTCATTCGTCCAAAAAGTGCAAAAGTCATAATGGCTTAAGCTTTTAAGTTCTTTTGGTATCTATTAGGTTTAATCTAGTCCATTTTTCTATTAAATCATTGTAATTCGTCCATTGAGTGCAAAAGTGTTAATGGATAAATATTTTAGATCATTCTGACCTTGACGATATTTTGGATTTAGGGTTTAGAATTTAGGATTCGGGTTTATCATTAGGGTTTACGGTGTGGGGTTTAAGGTTTAGGATTTAGGGGTTAGAGTTTAGGGATTAGGGTTCATGGATTAATCTAGTCCATTTTGGTTCGAATAACTAGGTTTATAACTAGGTTTAATCTAGTCTATTTTCGTTCGAAATCATTGTAGATTATCCAAAAAGTAAAAAATTCTTAATGGATTCATATTTCATGTTATTTTGGTTCTAAATCATTGTAGTTTGGACAATAAGTGAAAAAGTCTTAATGGATTTACATTTTAGGTCAATTTGGTCTTTAGTATGTCTATTCAAGTACATTTTGGTTCTAAACAAATGAAGTTCGTCCAATAATTGCAAAAGTATTAATATATTAAGATTTTAAGTCATTTTGGCATTAACTAGGTTTAACCTAGTCCATTTTGGTTTATAATAATTGTAGGTTGTCCAATAAGTGTAAAAGACTTAATGGATTAAGATTTTAGGTCATTTTGGTATTAACTTGGATTAATTTAGTCCATTTTGGTTCTAAATCATTGTAATTTGTCCAATAAGTAAAAAAGTCTTATCGTATTAATATTTTTGGTCATTTATTCTTTACTAAGTTTTGATCTTTACTAGGTTTATTCTAGTCCATAATGGTTATAAATCATTGTAGTTCGTCCAATAAGTGCAAAAGTCTTAATAGATTAAGATTTTTAGGACATTTTGGTATTAACTAGATTTAATGTAGTCCATTTCGGTTCTAAATCATTGTAATTCGTCCAATAAATGCAAAAGTCTTAACGTATTAATGGATTATGGTTCGTACAAGGTTTAATCTAATCCATTTTGGTCCAAAATTAATGTAGTTCATCCAATAAATGCAAAAGACTTAATAAATTAGTATTTTAGGTCATTTTGGTATTTACTAAGTTTATCCGATGCCATTTTGGTTCTAAATCATTGTAGTTCACCCCATAAGTGCAAAAGTCTTAATGGATTCATATTTTAGGTCATTTTGTTTGTTAATTAGGTTTAGGGTTAGGGTTTGGGGTTTGGGGTTTAAGGTTTAGGGTTTAGGGTTAATGGATAAATATATTAGTTCATTTTGGTATTAACAAGGTTCAATCTTGTCCATTTTGTATCTAAATCATTGTTGACCATAGAATAAGTTAAAAACTCTTCATGGATTCATATTTTAGGTCATTTTGTTCTATTTCTAGGCAGATTCTAGTTTATATTGGTTCTTAATCATTGTAGTTTGTTCAATAAGTGCAACATTCTTAATGGATTAAGATTTTATGTCATTTTGGTATTGATTTGGTTAAATCTAGTCCATTTTGATTCTAAATCATTGTAATTTGTCCAATATGTTCAAAATTATTGACGGATTAATATTTTAGGTCATTTTAGTCATTAAGACATTTAGGGTTTAGGGTTAACAGTTTATGGTTTAAGGGTTAGGGTTTAAGGTTAAGGGTTTAGGGTTTATAGTTTAGGGTTTAGGGTTTATGGATTAAGATTCTAGGGAATTTTTTTATTAACTAAGTTTAATCTAGTCCATTTGGGTTCTAAATCATTGTAGTTCTTCCAATAATTAAAAAAAAAAGTCTTAACGGATTCATATTTTAGGTCATATTGATTTTTAGTAGGTTTAACCTACTAAATCAACGTAGTTCATCCAATAAGTGTAAAAGTCTTAATGTTTTAATATTTTAGGCCATTTTGGTCTTTACTATGTTTATTCAAGTACATTTTGATTCTAAATCAACATAGTTCGTCCTATAAGTGCAAAAGCATTAATATTTTTTGGACATTTTGCTTTTAAATAATTGTAGTTCATCAAATAAGGGCAAAAGTCTGCATTGATTAATATGTTAGGTTATTTTGGTCTTTACTTTGTTTAGATTTTAGGGTTTAAGGGTTTGGGGTTAGGGTTTAGTGTTAATGGATTAATATTTTAGGTCATTTTGGTACTAACTTGGTTTAATCTCGTCTATTTTGGTTCTAAATTATTTAAGTTCATCCTATAAGTTCAAAAGTCTTAATTGATTAATATTTTATGTCATTACAAGGTTTTTCTAGTACATTTTGGTTATAAATAAACGTATTTAGTCCAGTAAGGGCAAAAGTCTTATAGGATTAATATTTTAGGCTATTTGGTCTTTACTTTATTTATTCTTGTTCATTTTGGTTCTAAATCGTTGTAGGTCTTCCAATAAGTGCTAAAGTTTTAACGGATTATTATTTTAGGTCATTTTGGTATTAACTAGGTTTAATGTAGTTCATTTTGGTTCTAAATCAATGTAATTCCTCCAATAAGTGCAAAAGTCTTGATGAATTAATATTTTAATTCATTTTGTTCTTCAAAACATTTAGGTTTACGGTTTACAAGTTAGGGTTAGGGTATAGGGTTTAGGGATTAGGGTTAATGGATTATTATTTTACGTTATTTTGCTATCAACAAGGTTTAATCTAATCCATTTTGTTTCTAAATCATTTTAGTTCGTCCAGTTAGTGCAAACGTCAGAATATATTCATATTTTAGAACATTTTGGTTTTTAATAGGTTTAATCTACTCTATTTCAGTTCTAAATTAATGTAGTTCATCCAATAAGTGCAAAAGTACTAATAGTTTAATATTTTACGATATTTTGGTCTTTACTAAGTTTTTTCTAATCCATTTTAGTTTTAAATCATTGGGGTTATCCAATAAGTGAAAAAGTCTTAGTGGATTAATATTTTAGTTCATTTTGGTCATTACTAAGTTTATTCTAGTTCATTTTGGTTTTAAATTTATATAGATCATTCATTAAGTGCAAAATTCAAAATGGATTAATATTTGAAGTCATTTTGGTCTTTACTATGTTTATTCTAGTTAATCTTTGTTCTAAATTATTGTAGTTCGTCCAATAAGAGAAAACGCCTTAATGGTTTAAAATTTTAGGAAATTACAAGGTTTATTCTAGTTCATTAATGGATTAAAGTCTTAATGGATTAAGAATTTAGGTCATTTTGGTTTTAACTTTGGTTAAGCAAGTTCATTTTGGTTCTAAATCATTGTAATTCGTCCAATAAGTGAAGAAGTCTTAATGGATTAATACTTTAGGTCATTTTATTCTTTAATACATTTAAGGTTTAGGGTTAATGGTTTACGGTTTATAGTTTAGGGTTTAAGGTTTAGGATTTAGCATTTACGGTTTAGGGTTTAGGGTTAATGGATTAATATTTTAGGTCATTTTGGTATAAACTAGGTTTAATCTAGTTCATTTTGGTTGTAAATCATTATAGTTCGTCCAATGAGTTCAAAAGTTTTACTAGGTTCAAAATATTTTAGGTCATATTGGTTTTTACTAGGTTTAACCTAGTCAATTTTGGCTCTAAATTAATGTAGTTCGTCCAACAAATACAAAAGTGATGGTAGATTAATATTTTAGGTCATTTTGGTTATTACTAAGTTTATTCTCGTCCATTTTATTTGTAAATCATTGTAGTTCATCTAATAAGTGTAAAAGTCTTAATGGATTCATATTTTAGGTTATTTTTGTTATTACTAGGTTTATTTTATTCCATTTTGGTTCTAAAGAGATTTTGTTCATCCAATAAGTGCAAAAGTCTTAATGGATTAATATTTTAAGTCAGTTTCATCTTTACTACATTTTGGGTTGAGTGTTAAGTGGTTAGGGTCTATGGTTTCCGGTTTTGGGTTAAGGGTTTAGGAATTTGGGTTTAAGGTTTAATGTTAATGGATCATTATATTTGATCGTTTAAGAATTAAATAGGTTTAATCTAGTCCATTTTGTTTATAAATCATTTTATTCATTCAATAAGTGCAAAAGTCTTAATGGATTCATATTTTAGGACATTTAAGTTTTTACCAGGTTTAATCTAGTCTATTTTAGTTCTAAATTGAAGTAGTTCGTCAAATAAGTGCAAAAGTCTTAATGGATTAATGTTTTACATCATTTTGGTGTTTACAAAGTTTATTCTAATTCATTTTGGTTCGAAATCATTATAGTTCATCCAACATGCGCAAAAGTCTTAATAGCTTAATATTTTTGATCATTTTGGTCATTACTAGGTTTATTCTAGTACATTTTGGTTTAAATAAATGTAGTTCATTTTTTTCTTCACTAGGTTTATTCTAATTCATTTTGGTTCTAAATCATTGTAGTACATCCAATAAGTGCAAAAGTCTCAATGGATTAATATTTTAGGTCATTATAGTTTCCAATACATTTAGGGTTTAAGGTTAAGGATTTACGGTTTAGGGTTTAGGGCTTAAGGTTTAGGGTTTAAGGTTTAGGATTTAGGGTTAAAACACATTTGAATCTCAAGCATTTACAAAATAATTTTATGGTTAAAACTATAATTGAGAATTCATTTTTAGGGCGGCTAAGCGATTAAAATACATTACAAATAGAGATTGAGAAAGAACTTAAATAAATTCATTTGAAAAACCAAAAAATTAAATTATATACTACAGATTTTCATAAAGGTTTACTCATCCCTAACACAAATTTTTTAGCTACTTAGGAAAATAAACCAGAACTAAAGAATAAAGAGTAATTAATTAGTGATTCTCTACGTGTCATGTAAGTGAAATAAATTTATTTTATTTATTTTTAAAATTTCATGATTGAAAATTTTTCTGCCTTTGAAACATTCGAACAATTGCGCCACTTTCAATTTGTTTTAAAAAATATTCAGAGTTTGACGAAATATATTATTTAAGTACTTTGGTTGTCTGTCACTAGTTTTATTTCTCATAATCATTTTTCGTAGTGCCAAATATTAAATGTGTCTATTTTATAAATTAAATTATTTATATCTTGAAAAAGATTATTGACGCGAGTTGTCTGCAAATCTTCTTCTATAAACGAATGCAATGTCACTTAAGGTGGTTGAAACTAATTTTTAATGAGAGTTGAATGATGTGATTATGATTAAGTATCATAAAAGATAGTTGGGAGAGTTTAGAATTAAATTTAAGTCACTAATTTATGGTGTTAAAATTTTTTATAGATTTATTTATAATTGAGATAGTAGATTATTTAAATGATGGAGGACAATAACTCCCCTCTCCTTTAAATATGAGAACACTGCGACTTCCCCCCATTACCCATTCATCTCATTGTTTTTCTCATATTCTTCTTTCTCTCTAAAAACACAAAATCCTAACTTTTCGTCTCAACTTTTAAGCTTCCAAAATACTTCAAACCCAAAAAGCTTGAACTACAAAAGTGCTCTGATATTCTTGGGGCATCTATTAGATTAAGGAACTCATATTTCATTATCCTTATCTAAAAACAGTAGACCGTCTACATAAGACGGAAGAATGATTTTTGTTGATTTTGGTTATTATCACTATTAGAAATCAGTTTTTTACCTGCAAAATTTCCTACGGATTTAGGCTAAAAATCCGCAGAAAGACACGTTACCTGCGAAATTACTAGACGTAAAACCTTCATGAATAATTATTACCTTAGGATTTCAGATTCCCCAAGTACACTACCTGCGGATTTATCCGCAGGAAAAGTGAATAAATTTCGCAACAATCATTGAATAAAGTTAAGGCATTTTCATACGACATCTTATACAGAAACATATGTGGTATTATTCTTTCAAATTTTGTCGCGTGAAATTCCGCAGGTAATTTCGTATTAAAATTATTTTTAAAAAAAAATCCACAAAATATTGCTAAAATTTCCACTGTAAATTAATTTTTCTGATTTTTTATTTAATATAAAAATTTCAACTAAAAATATATAAAAATATTATTATAAATATATTTTTTAAATATTTAATATTAGTCTTTAATTGAAATACTATTGCAATACTCTCAAATAAAACTTATATTATGTTAACAAATCAAACCTAAATATTAATTAAAGAATGGTCCAAGTATTGTGATATTTCTAAACAAGTTTTATATCATGTTGCAAATCATAACTAAGTATTAATTAAAGCATGATTAAATAAAACCTAAGTATAATCAAATATATGATGCTACCATATTAACAAAATAAAAACAAATACTACTCGATCACTACCAATATCATCATCTCTATTATCTTCATTAACTTGGACGAAAAGAAGATCCAAAAATTCCTAAATGTTGCATGAGAAAGGTGAAGTTTTTGTTGGTCTCGACCATCTCTTTTTCTTATCATTGCAATTGTTGCTTGATCAACAACTTTTCTTTTTCTTGTTCCCGTCTTTGCTAAAATAATTCAAGGGTTGAATATGGTTTTGATCGAGATAAATTCCTAAAATAAATTTGAACAACATGAAAATCCTTGTGTATTATCTGCAGATATATTTCCGCAGGAAATGCGGTAGAAAAAACGCTAAATTCTAGTAGCATATTGAGGTATATATATGTGAAATTAGTATTGTGTATTATAATCCAGAAAAGAAAATAAACCCCCAAAAATTTTGAATTAGCCAAACCTGGCCTATGCACTAAAAAAGAGAATTAATTTTAGGATATATTTGAGTTATGTGATAAGTTTATTTCAGTAAATGAGTTTGAACTCATTTAGAAACTTTATTAAAATGGGGTGAGTTGTTAAAGTCATGTAAATTTCAATTTTTACTTATTTGGCGTGATCAAATTTTTACTTATTTACTAAAATGTGATCAAATTAAAAATTTGAAGTTGGTTATGGTTTGTTGTTAAAAACAGATTACTATGTTGTTGTAGTAAAAATAGATATGGTATATTTTTTGGAAAAATCTTATTTAAACAAAAAAGCCATGCCTAAATTTTGGTAGGAAAAAATATAGAAAATTATACGTTCAAGACTTTGTTTGAAAAGTTTATGACTCTATGGGTTAAAGTTGTTCAAAACTTGATCGCGTTATTTTTTATTTATCCAAAATAATCCATAGTTTTTAAAATGTTGCCAGAAAGAAAGAATTAGAGTTTTCAATTTTTATTAATTTTTTAGAGAAAATGTCTTTGTTTATTTTAATTCATAGTATAAGTTGAATTGCGTGTGGTTATTGTCAATTTTCATAGTATTCGGCTTGTTATTGTCATCATTTTCGATTGGTTATTGTCAAAATGTTACGGTGTGGAAATCATCTTTTAAGGTGATTGTAACTCCATAACGTCTAAGTAAGGATTTAAAGAAAAATATAGCTAAGTTTTTAAGGTAAATTTAATTTGTGAAATTTAAAAAGTTAAAACTTAATTAAAATGAAAAATCTTTGATTTGAAGTACAAATTAATCCATCTTTAAATACTCAATGTCTAAATTCAATGTACTACAAATATACATATACATAAGCAATTTAGCATCAAGTAAAATAATTATGATTTTGCGACTTCACTTCACATTATAATGCTCAGGAGAAATGTAGATATACTATTTAGGTCTTAAATACTAAATACTTGGAAACATCACCTCCATCAACATAGTGAATAATAAATGTCAATAACATAAAACAAGGAAAATAATTTTAAGATGTTCTCAATCATACTTAGCGTGTTATGTATAGAATAGTCCTTTCATCAAAAAAATTCTAAACTCAAATGTCACATAATAAAATTAAACTCGTAACTCAGATACTAAGATGAATCATATATGTAACCAAATATAAATTTATATAATAATAGTCAAAATCTTTTGAAAACCCGTATACTAGATCACTCAAACGTGAATCACCTGAGTGATACTGGTCCATAGTAAAGTAGGTTAGACGTTATGACCACAAAAGTGTCCTATTTGCTCTTCCCTTTACTTATTCTCCTGTTTTTGAAAGAATTGAGTCCACTCATCATAAAATATTTATTTCTCCTTTATGGAAGAAATCTATCCAAATATGTATATGATTAATCAAAATACCTTTACTTATTCAATTAATCTTATGACATAGTATATATATATATATATATATATATATATATATATATATATATATATATATATATATAAACTTATATTTACACACATATGTCATATGTGTGGATTATAAAAATAAGATCACTCGTGAAAGAAATTGGAGTAATTAATAACGGTTATGAGTTCCTAATTCAGGTACAAGACATTAGGTAGCTGAAACCAAGCCAAAACAATCAATATAACACTTAAAATATAGTTTCAAACTGAGTTAAATTTACTTATGGAATAAGAGATAGAAGGGAACTAGTTCCCTGATTGACAAATTCGCTTAACAAATTTAAATTGCCTTAACAAATTTGACATGATACAAAATTATATATTTTTTTCTTCTCGAAATTTAGCATAATGATTTTCCATTCCAAAATATGATACAATTTTTTAATATTTTTAATCAATTAAAATAAGAAATATTTATAAATACCATCCACATAATTTAAATACATAATTAATAACTATTCCAAAATATATAATTTTTTCAAAAGAAATAACACCAATTCATACATTTAAGTTAACTAAAACAATAAATAAAGTAGTTTAAATATTCAAAACATTAGTGGAGTAGCTAAAAATATAAAACAACTCCATCAAACTTAGAAGTTCATCCAAATATCTAATTAGTCTCTCCCTAATGATGTTCCACGATCATCAGGTTGGTGGCTGGCTGTCATAATTTCATCATCTCCACCCATGTCATACAAGTCTCGTGGCTTTAAATGAATAGGTATGCTCCATCCATTTTCCTTTTCATCATCCACATAATAAACCATTTGAGCTTCTGACGCTTTAATGTATGGCTCATCATCTTCATGTTCCCCAGTATGTATTAGTCTTGCAAAATTTATAGAGGTAAAACCCAACTTATCTGTCTTGATGCCTCTTGGATTTGTGGTATTCGCCCATTTGCATTTAAACATGGGCACTTTGAAGCCATCATAGGAAAGCTCAATGATATCTATCAATATTCCATAGTACTCTTTGGCCTCTTCATACCTTTGATGACTTGCATTTTTCTCCTTCTCTGCATTTGATTCAATGGGTACTTCATTTGCATGATCTTCAACTCCAAAAGCATCGTTAATCATGTTCTGCATATGATCATCAACGACAACTGTGTCTTGAACTATATTAGAAATACTAATTGGTGAGATAGTACTAGCTTCTCCTATGGGCTCCCCATGATGTACCCAATGGGTGTATCCCTTTGGAAATGGTTTGCACTTTAAGTGATCATACATTACACTTCTACTCTGCGGTTTTTTGAAACCACAACGTTTACAAGGGCATATTATTTCGCCATTTTCTAATTCATCTCGAAAGGCAAAATTAATAAATTCCTTTATCCCTTGATCATATTCATCCGATGTGTGTGGCCTCTTAATCCATGATTTATCCATTGCTATAAAGAAGATAATTCAGAAAGAACATAATTCATGATTAACGACAGCAAACAAGACACAACAAAAAATTAGGGACAAACAAGACACAGCAAAAGTAACCATGATTCAAAGTAATCATAATTCTAACATGTTACTATTATTCATTTCAAAACCAAATGGAATTTCTAGTCCAAAGTTTAAAGACAGGAAAAATGATTACTCCAACCAATATAATGTGCAAAAAAAAGTGAAAAAGAATTTGTAATGTTATTCAAAGGCAACCAACAATCTGGAAATTATTTTTAAAAGCAAACAAACCAATCTCAAGCAAACCAATCATTAACATATATCAAACAATCAAACTAGGAGAACGTTATATCAAACAGACAGTGCATACCTGGCCAAGCTTGATTTCTCCTCTATTTGGATTCTAAAGCACATGAATGTTGCAAACCACAACTTTACGAGAATCTGTCAAAATTTTAAAAGTAAGTTACATTGAAACTAAATGTTGAAGAATTTATCCCTCTATACGAGTGAACAAAACTATCTTCTTTTTTTGACAGAGAGTGAACTAAGTATCTTCAACCTTTTATGAATTAAAATATATTAAATTACATCCCCAAGAAAAAGAACTAGAGAAACAAAAAAAAAATAGCATAAAAAAACAACCTTCCAGAGATTCTAGTCTTAAGAGCAACTTGTAACATTTCATCTTTTTCTGTTTGAATAACAGAGAGGAACAAAGATGTGCCTAATAAATGTTGGTACAAGAAAACTAGATAGACTTTGCACGTGGAATTACATCATGACAGTGGACATGCTCTTCCAATGTTAATAGCAAAGAGCAGACCTTCTTTATCCTATATTATTTTCATAATCATCCATTTTTAATAACTAAAAAAAACATAAAATTAGAAGTTTGTTGCATGTTTTAATACAGGGGCACCAGTTCATTGAAGCAAATCTTCACTTCTCTGTCACAGATTTCAGATTTACATAAAATTGGAGAACATCTAGTATAGCACCTATGAAATTACATTAAATCCATTAAATATCTAGTCCATAAAATTAGAACATCTAGTATTACAATAATGAAATATCATTGCATTGCTAAAATATATTTTACTTATCTCAGTATACATTTTAAACATCATAATCCATTATTGCAACAAATTGAATAAAAAATAGGTAAGCAAATAGCAGAATTTAAAATATTTAAGACTACCGTAATATTTATGTACATGGAATCATATACCGAATGAGAACAGCATTTTATATTAGGCAGTGCAAAGTATTTTGTGAAAAACAAAAATTAATTACATCCATATTGTAAAATCACTAATGATGCATAACTAACAAGTGATACCTCTCACTAAAGTCCTTTCGCGTGAAGTAGAGAACTCAGCTTGAATCGATTTAACATAATTGCCTGATACACTGCTCTATATAAAAGAAACAAATAAGGAAATTAATAGAAGAAACAATGATATCAACAAAAGCAATAGTATAAAATAGACATACCAACATGAAATTCATCATTAAAAACATTAAACTAACATTTCTCTCAAGAAAACCTTAAGACTCCAGTCCAAGCATCAGATTTGGCAAATGTTGTTTATTTAAAAATTCGCTGAAGAGAACAGAATATGCTACAACAATTCCATTTCCAAACCCTTCCTTTTTGTACACATACCCCTTGGCAATTAGCAGTTATTTAACCATTAGAAACTAATTTCTAATAGTATTAGTGCACTTCACAGCAAAAGAACTTCTACAACAGAATGAAATGGAATAAAGTACTCATATCATCAGCAATGGAATGGCAAAGTTTCTATTCCCCTTTAGTGGAAATTGAAGTAAAACAAAATGCCAAGAATTATAAAAAATCTCCGCATTGTGCCCCTTATCTCAAACACGATTAAGCCTCACGACTAAGACATAATGGCACCCTCTATATTCCATTGCTTGCCAAAAATCAAAACAAGGCCCTAAAATGTAAATTATAATAAAATAAAAGTGTCGGGTGTGTGAAGACCATCCAATTCTATTATATTCCATTCAATATCAACTTTAATATTAGTCTTCCCAACAAGGGTACCCTCTATCATTTCATTTCTTGCCCTAAAATGTATACTGATTATAAAATAAAGGTATCAAGTTTGGTACATCGCTATAGCATAGCATAATTGGAACAAATAACTATTATGCAGCACTATAACACTATAGCATAGTAGTGTTGCAATGCAAATATATTTCAGTGAAAATTAACAGTCACAAACATTAACAAACTGCAATTGAATAAACAATATTGAAAGATTAAAAGTAACACAATCATTGTATAGAATCCATCCAAAAATAGAAAGTTAACGGAACTCACTAGAGCTATCCTTGGTGAACGAACACCAATCCTATGCTGTGAACGAAGCGAGTCCTTCAAAAGTTTTAGGATTGACAGATTTGGGGGTTTTCAGAAATGTTAGGGTTGTGAAAGGATGTGTGTGGGGCTAAAGGAATACACGAGAGAGAGAGAGAGTGAGAGAGTGAGGAATGAAATCTGGACAAATAAAAGCCCTAAACGACGACGACGGTTGATTAAAACCGCCCTAGGAACCGTCGCCAACTAGTTAGTATGGTGGCGGTGGTTGACGAAAACCGCCGCAGAAACCGTCGCGATGTGAAGGTGAGGGCGGTTATTTCAGAACCGTCGCAGGCCAAGTGTCGCAAACTTAAAAATTTCTTGTAGTGTTTAATCGTCAATCAAATTAATCAAAAGTTATAAGAAACTCACATCAACATATATCTAAAGCACAACACTCAAATTCAAAACATTCAAGACACAATTCAAAATCACCACAACATGCATTTCATCAAACCAACTTTGCCATAACACTTTCAACAAACAGATAACATGTCATCAAACCAACTTTGACATAGCACTTTCAACAAAAACATAACATGCCAGACCTGAAATTGAAATTTAAGAATGGAAATAGAAATTTATATACTTAATCATTCTCAAAATGAAGATAAAACCCTAAAGATATATTAGTTGGGGTTCTATGCTATGTTAGAAACTTTTTGAACGAGATGAGACATTCTTCAATGTAATCTTTATCTGTACCCCATTGTAGTAAACCCTAATATTCTCTGCTTTAAAGTTCTCTTATGTTTACCTCTTTTCTTCCTTCAAATTCTTCTTCTTTTATCTTTTTCTCACAACTCGCAAAAACAAGAAGGAATGATAATTATTATGTTGTTTTTCTTTCTCATTATGCTTAGGTGAAAGATTAGGTTAAATATAATCTTGTGAGTAAATAGGAGAAATGGAGTATGATGTGGTCTATTTCAAGATGGGAAAAGAGTAGGATGCATGTGTTTCCATTGGGCTTAAGGATGTAAAAATGAGGTGTGGGAGTGGATTGGAGGTCGGGAAATATAAGGAGTGAGGGAATGAGCATAAGTGCGTAGTAGTAGTGAGAATTGAAAACATTTAAGTAGGTGTTTTAATTATTTATCCTATACTAACATATGTTATTACAAAATTATCCTTAAGACTAAGTGGCTGCAAGCTAAATGGGATTAATGTCTCCACACATACCTAGTTCTACTTCTAAATATCTTAATTCTACACTGTCGAAATCAAACTAAATCAACAGTAGTAGTTAAGATTTACACTATAATTTTTAATAAAATATTATATGGGAATAGTATTACTACTAAATTTTGAAAAAAAAATACAAATGAGAGTAATGGTAAAATGTTGAAAGTAGCAATACTTGATAAAAAAAATTTGGGTTGTCACTAGAATTAGAAGTGTGGGACGAATTAGGATGGATTAGAAGTGTGGGACGAATTAGGATGGATTAGAAGTGTGGGACGAATTAGGAGATAATTAAGGTCTCAAGGACTTAGTTATGATTGAGTCACAAGATTGGAATAATGATTTTATTATAAGCAAGATTTTAGCTATGCTTATTGAGATAACGATACTTGTTAATGAAGTTAACATAAGTATGGACTCTTCCAATTTTCTAGTATCACATATAGGTTGTACTTGTTATTGATGTTGTCGAATTATTTTTACACGACTTAATGTATGAACTTGTTGTTGTTGATGTTTTGATTGAAATTGTGTTATTGACGTATTGATGTGCGTTCATAACTACTATAAACATGTGTTTGCGCTTTGTGTTATGAATATTTTTGTGATAAATGCCATGATTATGCTATGTGTACTATGTGATGAGAATTATTAATCTTTGAATGAGATTTTAAAAGTGTAGAATGAAAAGAACAAAAGAACTTGAGTATGAATTGTGTTTTTAAAAACTTTTGGCGACTATTCACAAAGTAAAGAAGAAAATACACGTGTATGAAAACAAAGCAGAAAGAGACACAATAACTTATCTTGTTTCACCACCAACACGGTTGCTACGTCCAGTACCTTCAACTTGAATGATTAATCCACTAAATTGTTACTAGATCAGACTTACACTTGAACACCTACCACTACAAAAAATTTGAAACATTGCGACACATGCCTTGCGACGGTTTTTAGAAAACCGCCTCCGTTCATACACTGCGGCGGTTCCTGCGGCGTTTTTTCCCAACCGTTGCCGTAATTGATTCAAAATTAGAAATGTCCTTTTGCCCTAAAATCCCGCTGGTTCTTTCCCCCGCCCTCAAACCTCTCTCTCAGGTCTCATAACCAAAAAACCCTTTTGCCCTAAAATTTCAGAAATAAAAGTCTATGCCATTCCGGTCGTTCCTCCACAATGTTCAGTTGATGCCATTCTGGTCGTTCCTCCACACGTGTTTTCAGGTTCTTGTGGTTAATTTCTCTTTTCTGGAAACTGTTTTTCATGCTTGCGTTTTTTATTTTTCGTGCTTCCTCTTCAGTTATAGTTTATTGATTGAAATTTGGGTATGTGTTTTGTGCAGGCCAATATATTGCTTATTTAATGGCTTTGGCTGCTTGTGTTTGATATCTTAGTTTAGTGAAAATATTGTGTTACTTGAGTCTTATTTTCTCTTTTTTTATGTTGCCCAGTGCTGTCAATCATGTTTTTGGGCCACTCTTAAGGGTCTAAACTTATTTTCTCTGTTTTTACGTTCCATGGGTTATCCATCTTTGTCATCTCTTAACTCAAGGTACTTGTCTTCACACATTCGAAGTCCAAGTAATGCTTCAGTAAGTTTCATGATCGGTTCATCCAGTCATCATCAGCATCCACTCCGTTATAGTGAGTCAGCCGCAAGCTTCTCATCGTTTGTGTCTGCCAACTCCCTTCCGGAATGTTGAGGGATGCACGTCCTATATAGAGTACCAATAGGGTTTCCGTCCATTGTATTGATAACATAATATCAGGATAATCTGTGAAGTTTTGCATTGTATCTTTGCAGATTGATTTGACAAAGAAACTTTCCAAAAAAGACTAATCTTATATTGTTTTGGCGAGTTTGTTTGAAACAGTTGGAAATGATAGCGTTTCAGAAAGTGTACTGAATCATTGCAAGTAATAATTGAAATGTTAATACCGAGTGTCAAACTCAAGGATTCCGTTTTACTATCGAAATATTTAATCTCCAAAATTAAACAAAAAGATTCCAAGTTGATTGAAATAATATTTAAAATTAATAACAATAATAAAAATGATCCTTTATAATAAGAAAAATGTCAGGGATGAGTTTCACTTCAAATCCAACCTTGGTGTCTAATTTGATCTTAGTTACTAAATTGCTTTATTGAGTTATTACTGAATTCTCTTTATTATTCTTGCTCTAATGTCTTAGTGACAGAACCTTTAATTCGAAAGTAACCCCTAATTCCTTAGTGGATTTAACATTAGAATTAAGAATTATCGTACATGAATTCTCTTCTTAAACTATTGCCTCTGCAACTAATTTAATTGGTTTCACGACCTTCATCTATCTCTAGACTACAAATTCATGATTTTCAAAATACGAATCGTAAAGTCCACTTCTGTTTCAAAATATGAATCGTAGAACAATTTAATGTTGATCAAGCAATAAAAAACATTAAGCACGGAGATGAAAAAAAATAATTCAATAAACTCATTCATATAACTAGATATCAATTTAAAAAAATAAGGGTTTCATCCTGTTACACTCATCCCTAACAAATAGGGTTTAGTTACTCATGATAGAGATAGAAAAGATAGAGATTATAGAAGAATTACAAGTAAGATTCATGAATGATTCCTGATAAAACTGCTCTAATGGTGTTAGAAACGAATGTCTTTGATTTTCTCTGCTAGGGCAGAAGTCTCCCAACATCTCATTAGTATAAAACATCCCTATAAATAAACGTATTTAGTCCAGTAAGGGCAAAAGTCTTACATGATTAATATTTTAGGCTATTTGGTCTTTACTTTATTTATTCTAGTTCATTTTGGTTCTAAATCATTGTAGGTCTTCCAATAAGTGGTAAAGTTTTAACGGATTATTATTTTAGGTCATTTTGGTAATAACTTGGTTTAATGTAGTTCATTTTGGTTCTAAATCATTGTAATTCCTCCAATAAGTGCAAAAGTCTTGATGAATTAATATTTTAAGTCATTTTATTCTTCAAAACATTTAGGTTTAGGGTTTACAAGTTAGGGTTAGGGTATAGGGTTTAGTGATTAGGGTTAATGGATTATTATTTTATGTTATTTTGCTATCAACAAGGTTTAATCTAATCCACTTTGTTTCTAAATCATTTTAGTTCGTCCAGTTAGTGCAAACTTCAGAATATATTCATATTTTAGAACATTTTGGTTTTTACTAGGTTTAATCTACTCTATTTCGGTTCTAAATTAATGTAGTTCATCCAATAAGTGCAAAAGTACTAATAGATTAATATTTTACGTCATTTTGGTCTTTACTAAGTTTTTTCTAATCCATTTTAGTTTTAAATCATTGTGGTTATCCAATATGTGCAAAAGTCTTAATTGATTAATATTTTAGTTCATTTTGGTCATTACTAGGTTTATTCTTGTTCATTTTCGTTTTAAATTAATATAGATCATTCAATAAGTGGAAAATTCAAAATGGATTAATATTAGAAGTCACTTTGGTCTTTACTATGTTTATTCTTGTTAATCTTTGTTCTAAATTATTGTAGTTCGTCCAATAAGAGAAAACGTCTTAATGGATTAAAATTTTAGGAAATTACAAGGTTTATTCTAGTTCATTAATGGATTAAAGTCTTAATGGATTAAGATTTTAGGTCATTTTGGTTTTAACTTTTGGTTAAGCTAGTTCATTTTGGTTCTAAATCATTGTAATTCATCCAATAAGTGAAGAAGTCTTAATGGATTAATACTTTAGGTCATTTTATTCTTTAATACATTTAAGGTTTAGGGTTAATGGTTTACGGTTTATAGTTTAGGGTTTAAGGTTTAGGATTTAGCATTTACAGTTTAGGGTTTAGGGTTAATGGATTAATATTTTAGGTCATTTTGGTATAAACTAGGTTTAATCTAGTTCATTTTGGTTGTAAATCATTATAGTTCGTCCAATAAGTTCAAAAGTTTTACTAGGTTCAAAATATTTTAGGTCATATTGGTTTTTACT